>OY978499.1:3357333-3803517 GCA_963854855.1 Nasturtium officinale | reverse complement strand
GCCAAGAGGAAAGATATTGAAGCCGCCAAGAGAGAATGAGAACAAGAGAGATTGTGAAAGATTTAAACCGCCAATGAAGAGTAAGAACAAGGGAGTTTTTAAGAGATTTAAGAACTAGAGAGTGAAAGAATCATAAGTTTGCTCTGATACCATATGAGATTAAGAGATTTAGGAGATGAAGATTCAAGAATGTAAGAGAGAAAGAGAGAGAGAGCCATTGGCGGCCAAGAGAAGAAGAAAGAAAGATGTTGCATTCATTAGGGTTACAAAGTGTGAAGGCTCTCCCTTTTATAAGCTTAAGGGAGAAGCCCTAGATTAGCTACAAGACAAGATAGGGATTAAAACAAAATACATGTGCTTAATATGAAATATCTAGAACCTTCTAGAACCTTCTTATTTTAACACGGATTTTGCACGAACCTTAATCTTCAAACTTTTCTCCCGGGTCATCCTAGAACTCAAAATCCGGATTCCCGGATTTTGCACGCCCGAACTTTGCACGGATAAGTACGGTCCGTACATCCCGGATTATGCACGGACCTGTACAAATAGAAACTCCTCCAATGATGCCTTTGATGATATTTCCCTATGTCAATAATATTAAGCACATGTATTTTGTTTTAATCCCTATATTGTCTTGTAGTGAATCAAGGGCTTCTCCCTTAAGCTTATAAAAGGGAGAACCTTCACATTTTGTAAACCTAATGAATGCAACCTCTTTCTCTTCTTCTTCTTGGCCGCCAATGGCTCTCTCTCTTTTCTCTCTTACACTCTTGATTCTTCATCTCCTAAATCTTTAAATCTCACATGGTATCAGAGCAGTTTATGATTCTTTCACTCTCTAGTTCTTAAATCTCTCAAAATCTTCCTTGTTCTTACTCTTCATTGGCGGCTTGAATCTCTCAAAACTCTTCTTGTTCTTATTCTCTCTTGGCGGTCTAAATATCTTTCCTCTTGAGACCTCTCTTGGTTGTTTTCTTTGAATCTGTCTTTGTCTTATCTATTTAAGTGTTAAATCTGTGGTTTTGGTGGCTGAAATCTTTAGGGGTTTAGTTCATCTGGTTGTACTTCTTGGCGGTTTGGTTCATCTAGGTGTAGAGCTAGTTGGCGGTTCTTTGGTGGCTGAAATCTTTAGGGGATTAGTTCATCTGGTTGTAGGTTGTTCTTGGTTGTAGCTCTTGGCGGTTTAGTTAACCTGGTTGTAGAACTAGCTGGTGGTTTGTCTCAACTTGTTGGCGTTTTGTTTTGTTTTCTTGGTAAACTATGGATAGCTCTAAACCCATTGTGATTCCAGTGACTCTCAAAGGAGTTAACTACTTGCTGTGGGCCAGAACTACCCGGATAGCTCTTTGTGGTCGTGGCCTTTGGAGCCATGTAGAAGGCTGTCAAGTGAACAAGGAAACCATAAAGGAAGGTGTGATGGAAGGTAGTGAAGACCTAAGCCCTGAAGATAGCAAATGGTTCCAAGAGGATCAATGTGTTCTTGGGCTCCTTCAAAACTCCCTAGAAGCGCCAATACTTGAAGCTTATTCCTATTGTGAAACAGCTAAGGAACTATGGGACACTCTCAAGAATGTTTATGGGAATGTCTCCAACATCTCCCGTGTGTTTGAAGTGAAGAAAGCTATCAACAATCTCAGCCAAGAAGACTTGGAGTTCACCGCACACTTTGGAAAGTTTGGATCCCTTTGGGCAGAATTGGAGATGCTTAGACCTCACTCTATGGATCCGGCAACAATAAGGGAAAGGAGTGAACAAGACAAGGTCTTTGGCCTCCTTCTCACCTTGAATCCTGCCTACAACGACCTGATCAAGCATATCCTTAGGGCAGAGAAGCTACCATGCTTGGAGGAAGTGTGTTCTCAAGTGCAAAGGGAGCAAGGATCGGTTGGGCTCTTTGGTAGAAAAGGAGGAGATATGGTCATGGCCCATAAAGCGGCTTTCAAACATGAGGATAAGAAGATCTTGGTGTGTGACCATTGTAAGAAGAAAGGCCATACCAAAGACAAGTGTTGGATCCTTCACCCACATCTCAAGCCGGCTAAGTTCAATACACAAGCTCAAGTACACCTTGCTGAGGAGAGAAGCGATCAAGCTCAAGCCGGATCTTCCAAGCAAGGAGAGGAGCTTGCTATGGTCGCCTATACCAATGATATTGTGAGGAAGTCAGACTTGGAGGCTCTTATCAAGTCCATTGCCGCTCTTACCAATAAGGAATCCGGTATCACTCATTTAGCTTTTTTGCCAAATTCACCTAGTAAAACATTGATAGTTGACTCTGGTGCCTCACATCACATGATTAGCAATCCTCGACTTATTAACAATGTTAAACCAGCTGGTGGAAATGTGATAATTGCGAATGGTGATAGGATTCCCGTAAGAGGAATAGGTGATTTAAAACTGTGTGATAAGAACTCTAAGGCCTTCTTTATGCCTGAATTTACTTCTAATCTTGTATCAGTAAAAAGGGCAACAAATGATCTTAATTGCCATGCTATCTTTGGTTCTAACAGTTTTCATTTTCAGGATATTAAGAGTGGAAAGGTTATTGGGGAAGGAAAGACTAAGGGGGACCTATATGTTCTTGAAGAAACATCATCCAGCCGCTCTCCTCCATCCACTTTAATATCATGTTTTGCATCCAGTTCCAATACATTGTGGCATGCTAGATTAGGACATCCACACTCTAGAGCTCTTGAAATAATGTTACCCCATGTTGTCTTTGATAATTCTAGTTGTGAAGCTTGCATTTTAGGCAAACATTGTAAAATCGTATTTCCGAAGTCTTCTACTATCTATGAACAATGTTTTGACTTAGTGCACTCTGATGTATGGACCTCACCTTGCTTATCTAGGGATAATAACAAGTATTATGTCACATTCATTTATGAGAAATCAAAGTATACTTGGATCACATTATTACCATCTAAGGACAAAGTGTTTGATGGATTTCTCAACTTCCAATCTTATGTAACTAATCAATTTAATGCAAAGATTAAGGTACTTAGATCTGACAATGGTGGGGAATACACAAGTCACAAGTTCAAAGATCACTTGAAGAAGCATGGGATCTTACATCAAACCAGTTGTCCTTACACACCACAACAAAATGGAGTGGCCGAAAGGAAGAATCGACATCTCATGGAGGTAGCAAGATCTATGATGTTCTACACCAATGTTCCAAGGAGATTCTGGGGTGATGCAGTCATGGCCGCATGCTACCTTATCAATAGGATACCAACAAGGATCCTCAATGACACATCACCATTTGAGGTACTAAATAAAACTAAACCTTCCCTTGATTACTTACGGGTCTTTGGGTGTGTTTGTTTTATCTTAAGACCAGGTGAGCTGAGGGACAAACTTGAGGTGAAAAGCACAAGAGGGATGTTCCTAGGATACTCCACTACTCAAAAGGGGTACAAATGCTATGACTTCTCAAAGAACAGAACCGTTGTCTCAAGGGAGGTCAAGTTCATTGAGAACCAAGGGTACTATGAGAAGAAGGACTGGGAGAGCTTGAAAGATTTGGCAAGTTCACCAAATGATAGAGCTGCAAGTCTCAGATACCTTCTAAGCCACCTTGGGAAAAATTATGAAACTAGTAATACCAGGGAAGCAACCGAAAACACTCCACCAGAACCAGATTCGCTTGACAAGGAACAACACCTAGATCAAGAGGAGGAAGTTGTTACTGGGGAAACGGTTCTGGAAACACAAGAGCATGGGTCAGAAAGAGAAGAAGAGGCTACTCAATCAGAGGAGCAAGAGGAGGCGCCTCCTCTTAGGAGAAGCACAAGACAAAAGTTTGGTCCAGAACATTGGAAGCAAACAAGAGTCTACTTCAATAATCAAGCTGTGGCACATCCTATTCAAGCCGTATGTTCACTTGACCTTTTGCCAATCACTCATCAAGCCTTCTTAGGCAAGATTGAAGTCCAATGGATACCTCAAAGCTATGAGGAAGCAAAAGACAATCAACAGTGGTTAGAAGCGGTAAAAGATGAAGTTGGGGCAATGGAGAGAAACCATACATGGGATGAAGTTGATCTTCCTAAAGGGAAGAAAGCAGTCAGTTCAAAATGGGTTTTCACTATCAAGTACCTGAGCAATGGAGATATTGAGAGGTACAAGGCTAGACTAGTAGCAAGGGGATTCACACAAACATATGGAGATGACTACACGGACACCTTTGCCCCTGTTGCCAAACTCCACACGGTTAGAGTGATCCTTTCATTAGCAACAAATCTAGATTGGGAGCTGTGGCAAATGGATGTGAAGAATGCATTCCTACAAGGAGAACTTGCAGAAGAAGTGTTTATGAGACCACCACCAGGTCTTGACAATTCAATTACTCAAGGGAAAGTCCTAAGACTGAGGAAGGCGATTTATGGGCTGAAGCAATCTCCAAGGGCATGGTACCACAAACTGAGCTCTACTCTCAAAGGAAGAGGCTTCAAACGATCTGAATCAGACCATACCCTCTTCACCCTCCATAGCGCCAAAGGAATCATTGTGGTCTTAATCTATGTGGATGATCTTATCATTTCCGGCAATGATAAGGATGGTATTCAGCATACTAAAGCTTTCCTTAAAACTATTTTTGATATTAAAGATCTTGGAGAACTAAAGTATTTCCTAGGGATTGAAATATGTCGTTCCACGGATGGCCTATTTCTTTCACAAAGGAAATATAATCTTGATTTGTTAAGTGAGACAGGAAAGCTTGGAGTGAAGCCAGCCAAAACTCCACTTGAAGATGGCTACAAGGTCAAGCGAAAGGGGGAGAACACGGCAGGAGAAGAAAATGATCCATCAAATGAGCCCTATGATGATCCTCTTCAATATAGGCGATTAGTAGGTAAGCTCATTTACTTAACTATCACCAGACCTGATTTGTGTTTTGCTGTGAACCAGGTGAGTCAACACATGCAAACACCCACTATATATCATTGGAAGATGGTGGAACGGATCTTAAGGTACCTTAAAGGGAGTCCAGGACAAGGCATATGGATGGGAAGGAATGGAAATGCTGAGATTGTTGGCTATTGTGACGCTGACTATGCTGGTGACACAAGAGATAGGAAGTCAACCACAGGGTATTGCACATTCATTGGTGGGAACTTGGTTACATGGAAGTCTAAGAAGCAGAAAGTAGTGTCATGTTCAAGTGCTGAATCAGAATATAGGGCGATGAGGAAGCTCACAAATGAACTGGTTTGGCTCAAGGCGCTACTCAAAGATCTAGGCATTGAAACCACAAGCCCCATCATGATGCATTGTGATAATCAAGCGGCCATCCATATAGCTAGCAACTCAGTGTTTCATGAGAGGACAAAACACATAGAAGTCGACTGCCACAAAGTTCGAGAGAAGATTGAAGAAGGAGTGACTCTACCGTGTTATACAAGAAGTGAAGATCAACTAGCCGATATCTTCACCAAAGCCGCAAGTCTCAAGGTTTGCAATCACATATATGGCAAACTGGGTCTTGTGGATCCAACTCACCCTTGATCATATCCCCTACACCCATAGACGTTATGCTCTTTTCCTCATCATAGATTTTTTCCCAAGTGGTTTTTCCTATGATGAGGTTTTTACCGAGGTAACGCCTATGGGGTATCCAAGCTTAGCCTTTGCTCACCGACGGCTAAGCTTGAGCGGGAGTATTGACATAGGGAAATATCATCAAAGGCATCATTGGAGGAGTTTCTATTTGTACAGGTCCGTGCAAAATCCGGGATGTACGGACCGTACTTATCCGTGCAAAGTCCGGGCGTGCAAAATCCGGGAATCCGGATTTTGAGTTCTAGGATGACCCGGGAGAAAAGTTTGAAGATTGAGGTTCGTGCAAAATCCGTGTTAAAAATAGAAGGTTCTAGAAGGTTCTAGATAGTTCATATTAAGCACATATATTTTGTTTTAATCCCTATCTTGTCTTGTAGTGAATCTAGGGCTTCTCCCTTAAGCTTATAAAAGGGAGAACCTTCACATTTTGTAAACCTAATGAATGCAACCTCTTTCTCTTCTTCTTCTTGGCCGCCAATGGCTCTCTCTCTTTTCTCTCTTACACTCATGATTCTTCATCTCCTAAATCTTTAAATCTCACAGTAACTCAAAGCATTGCTTCATCGTATAAGCATCTATAGGTGTTGTTTAAACCTTGAACTAACTCATCTTCGGACTAATCCTATGTTCAGCCCCAAAAACTTCTTCAAGATTCAATGGTTCTCTAGCCTTTCATGGTTTTGGATTATGCTTCTTAGTTACGTTGGATTGCTTTTCCATCTTAATATAGCCTGTATCTTCTCGTAACAAAGTGTCAAAAGTTACTTAAACCCAAGCTTTGTCTCTATGCATTCGTTTAGACCAAGTCCAAAGCACACTGCGGCAGTATCTTATGCGTACTAAACATCCATAGAGGTTGTAACTCAAAGCATTGCTTCATTGTGTAAGCATCATAGGTGTTGTTTAAGCCTTGAACTAACTTATCTTGGGACTACTCCTATCATCAGTCTCAAAAAATTCTTCAAGATTCAATGGTTCTCTAGCCTTTCATGGTTTTGGATAATGCTTCTTAGTTACGTTGGATTGCTTCTCCACCTTATTATAGCCTGTATCATCATGTAACAAAGTGTCCAAAGTTGGTTAAACCAAAGCTTTGTCACTATTCATTCATTTAAACCAAGTCCAAAGCACACTGTGGCAGTAACTTTTAACTACTAAAAATCCATAGAGGTTGTAACTCAAAGCATTGCTTCATTATATAAGCATCCATAGGTGTTGTTTAAGCCTTGAAATAACTCATCTTGGGACTACTACTATGTTCAGCCCCGAAAAATTCTTCGAGATTCAATGTTTCTCTAGCCTTTCATGGTTTTGGATAATACTTCTTAGTTACGTTGGATTGCTTCTCCACCTTAATATAGCATGTATCTTCTCGTAACAAAGCATCCAAAGATGCTTAAGCCCAAGCTTTGTCAGTTTTCATTCGTTTAAACCAAGTCCAAAACACACTGCGGCAGTACCTTATACCTACTAAACATCTAGAGGTTGTAACTCAAAGCATTGCTTCATCGTATAAGCATCCATAGGCATTGTTTAAGCGTTGAACTAACTCATCTTGGGACTACTCCTATCTTTAGCCCCGAAAACGTCTTCAAGATTCAAAAGTTCTCTACCCTTTCATGGTTTTGGATTATGCTTCTTAGTTACGTTGGATTGCTTATCCAGCTTAATATAGCATGCATCTTCTTGTAACAAAGAGTTTAAAGTGGTTTATGCCCAAGCTTTGTCACTTTTCATTCGTTTAGAACAAGTCCAAAGCACACTGTGGCAGTAACTTATGCCTACTAAACATCCATAGAGGTTGTAACTCAAAGTATTGCTTCATCGTATAAGCATCAATAGGTGTTGTTTTTGCCTTGAACTAACTCATCTTAGGACTACTCCTATATTCAGCCCCAAAAACTTCTTCAAGATTCAATGGTTCTCTAGCCTTTCATTGTTTAGGATAATGCTTCTTAGTTACATTGGATTGCTTCTCCACCTTAATATAGCATGTATCTTCTCGTAACAAAGTGTCCAAAGTTGCTTAAGGCCAAGCTTTGTCACTATTCATTCGTTTAGAACAAATCCAAAGCACACTGCGGCAGTAAATTATGCCTACTAAACATCCATAGAGGTTGTAACTCAAAGCATTGCTTCATCGTATTAGCATCCATAGGTGTTGTTTAAGCATTGAACTAACTCATCTTGGGACTACTCCTATCTTCATCCCCAAAAACTTCTTCAAGATTCAATGTTTCTCTAGGCTTTCATGGTTTTGGATAATACTTCTTAGTTACGTTGGATTTCTTCTCCAGCTTATTATAGCCTGTATTTTCTTGTAACAAAGTGTCCAAAGTTGCGTAAACCAAAGCTTTATCACTATTCATTCGTTTAGAGCAAGTCCAAAGTACACTGCGGCAGTAACTTTTGCCTACTAAACATCCATAGAGTTTGTAACTCAAAGCATTGCTTCATTGTATAAGCATCCATTGGTGTTGTTTAAGCATTGAACTAACTCATCTTGCGACTACTCCTATCTTCAGCCCCAAAAACTTCTTCAAGATTCAATGTTTCTCTAGCCTTTCATGGTTTTGGATAATACATCTTGGTTATGTTGGATTGCTTCTCCACCTTAATATAGAATGTATCTCCTCGTAACAAAGCATCCAAAGTGGCTTAAACCCAAGCTTTGTCTCTATTCATTCGTTTAGACCAAGTCCAAAGCACACTGCAGCAGTATCTTATGCGTACTAAACATCCATAGAGGTTGTAACTCAAAGCATTGCTTCATTGTGTAAGCATCCATAGGTGTTGTTTAAGCTTTGAACTAACTCATCTTGGGACTACTCCAATCATCATTCCCGAAAAATTCTTCAAGATTCAATGGTTCTCTAGCCTTTCATGGTTTTGGATAATGCTTCTTAGTTACGTTGGATTGCTTCTCCACCTTATTATAGCCTGTATCATCATGTAACAAAGTGTCCAAAGTTGGTTAAACCAAAGCTTTGTCACTATTCATTCATTTAAACCAATTCCAAAGCACACTGTGGCAGTAACTTTTGCCTACTAAACATCCATAGAGTTTGTAACTCAAAGCATTGCTTCATTGTATAAGCATCCATTGGTGTTGTTTAAGCCTTGAACTAACTCATCTTGGGACTACTCCTATGTTCAGCCCCGAAAACTTCTTCAAGATTCAATGTTTCTCTAGGCTTTATGGTTTTGGATAATACTTCTTTGTTATGTTGGATTGCTTCTCCGCCTTAATATAGCATGTATCTTCTTGTAACAAAGCATCCAAAGTGGCTTAAGCCCAAGCTTTGTCAGTTTTCATTCGTTTAAACCAAGTCCAAAACACACTGCGGCAGTACCTTATACCTACTAAACATCCAGAGGTTGTAACTCAAAGCATTGCTTCATCGTATAAGCATCCATAGGCATTGTTTAAGCGTTGAACTAACTCATCTTGGGACTACTCCTATCTTTAGCCCCGAAAACGTTTTCAAGATTCAATAGTTCTCTACCCTTTCATGGTTTTGGATTATGCTTCTTAGTTACGTTGGATTGCTTATCCAGCTTAATATAGCATGCATCTTCTTGTAACAAAGAGTTTAAAGTGGTTTATGCCCAAGCTTTGTCACTTTTCATTCGTTTAGAACAAGTCCAAAGCACACTGTGGCAGTAACTTATGCCTACTAAACATCCATAGAGGTTGTAACTCAAAGTATTGCTTCATCGTATAAGCATCAATAGGTGTTGTTTTTGCCTTGAACTAACTCATCTTAGGACTACTCCTATATTCAGCCCCAAAAACTTCTTCAAGATTCAATGGTTCTCTAGCCTTTCATTGTTTAGGATAATGCTTCTTAGTTACATTGGATTGCTTCTCCACCTTAATATAGCATGTATCTTCTCGTAACAAAGTGTCCAAAGTTGCTTAAGGCCAAGCTTTGTCACTATTCATTCGTTTAGAACAAATCCAAAGCACACTGCGGCAGTAAATTATGCCTACTAAACATCCATAGAGGTTGTAACTCAAAGCATTGCTTCATCGTATTAGCATCCATAGGTGTTGTTTAAGCATTGAACTAACTCATCTTGGGACTACTCCTATCTTCATCCCCAAAAACTTCTTCAAGATTCAATGTTTCTCTAGGCTTTCATGGTTTTGGATAATACTTCTTAGTTACGTTGGATTTCTTCTCCAGCTTATTATAGCCTGTATTTTCTTGTAACAAAGTGTCCAAAGTTGCGTAAACCAAAGCTTTATCACTATTCATTCGTTTAGAGCAAGTCCAAAGTACACTGCGGCAGTAACTTTTGCCTACTAAACATCCATAGAGTTTGTAACTCAAAGCATTGCTTCATTGTATAAGCATCCATTGGTGTTGTTTAAGCATTGAACTAACTCATCTTGCGACTACTCCTATCTTCAGCCCCAAAAACTTCTTCAAGATTCAATGTTTCTCTAGCCTTTCATGGTTTTGGATAATACATCTTGGTTATGTTGGATTGCTTCTCCACCTTAATATAGAATGTATCTCCTCGTAACAAAGCATCCAAAGTGGCTTAAACCCAAGCTTTGTCTCTATTCATTCGTTTAGACCAAGTCCAAAGCACACTGCAGCAGTATCTTATGCGTACTAAACATCCATAGAGGTTGTAACTCAAAGCATTGCTTCATTGTGTAAGCATCCATAGGTGTTGTTTAAGCTTTGAACTAACTCATCTTGGGACTACTCCAATCATCATTCCCGAAAAATTCTTCAAGATTCAATGGTTCTCTAGCCTTTCATGGTTTTGGATAATGCTTCTTAGTTACGTTGGATTGCTTCTCCACCTTATTATAGCCTGTATCATCATGTAACAAAGTGTCCAAAGTTGGTTAAACCAAAGCTTTGTCACTATTCATTCATTTAAACCAATTCCAAAGCACACTGTGGCAGTAACTTTTGCCTACTAAAAATCCATAGAGGTTGTAACTCAAAGCATTGCTTCATTGTATAAGCATCCATAGGTGTTGTTTAAGCCTTGAACTAACTCATCTTGGGACTACTCCTATGTTCAGCCCCGAAAACTTCTTCAAGATTCAATGTTTCTCTAGGCTTTATGGTTTTGGATAATACTTCTTTGTTATGTTGGATTGCTTCTCCGCCTTAATATAGCATGTATCTTCTTGTAACAAAGCATCCAAAGTGGCTTAAGCCCAAGCTTTGTCAGTTTTCATTCGTTTAAACCAAGTCCAAAACACACTGCGGCAGTACCTTATACCTACTAAACATCCAGAGGTTGTAACTCAAAGCATTGCTTCATCGTATAAGCATCCATAGGCATTGTTTAAGCGTTGAACTAACTCATCTTGGGACTACTCCTATCTTTAGCCCCGAAAACGTCTTCAAGATTCAATAGTTCTCTACCCTTTCATGGTTTTGGATTATGCTTCTTAGTTACGTTGGATTGCTTATCCAGCTTAATATAGCATGCATCTTCTTGTAACAAAGAGTTTAAAGTGGTTTATGCCCAAGCTTTGTCACTTTTCATTCGTTTAGAACAAGTCCAAAGCACACTGTGGCAGTAACTTATGCCTACTAAACATCGATAGAGGTTGTAACTCAAAGTATTGCTTCATCGTATAAGCATCAATAGGTGTTGTTTATGCCTTGAACTAACTCATCTTAGGACTACTCCTATATTCAGCCCCAAAAACTTCTTCAAGATTCAATGGTTCTCTAGCCTTTCATTGTTTAGGAAAATGCTTCTTAGTTACATTGGATTGCTTCTCCACCTTAATATAGCATGTATCTTCTCGTAACAAAGTGTCCAAAGTTGCTTAAGGCCAAGCTTTGTCACTATTCATTTGTTTAGAACAAGTCCAAAGCACAGTGCGGCAGTAAATTATGCCTACTAAACATCCATAGAGGTTGTAACTCCAAGCATTGCTTCATCGTATTAGCATCCATCGGTGTTGTTTAAGCCTTAAACTAACTCATCTTGGGACTACTCCAATCTTCATCCCCGAAAACTTCTTCAAGATTCAATGTTTCTCTAGCTTTTCATGGTTTTTGATAATGCTTTTTAGTTACGTTGGATTGCTTCTCCACCTTAATATAGCATTTATCTTCTCGTAACAAAGCGTCCACAGTGGCTTAAGCCCAAGCTTTGTCAGTATTCATTCTTTTAAACCAAGTCCAAAGCACACTGCGGCAGTAACTTATGCCTACTAAACATCGATAGAAGTTGTAACTCAAAGCATTGCTTCATCGTATAAGCATTTATAGGTGATGTTTAAGCCTTGAACTCACTCATCTTAGGACTAATCCTATGTTCAGCCCCAAAAACATCTTCAAGATTCGATGGTTCTCTAGCCTTTTATGGTTTTGTATTATGCTTCTTAGTTACGTTGGATTGCTTTTCCACCATAATATAGCCTGTATCATCTCGTAACAAAGTGTGAAAAGTTGCTTAAACCCAAGCTTTATCACTATTCATTCGTTTAGACCAAGTCCAAAGCACACTGCGGCAGTATCTTATGCGTACTAAACATCCACAGAGGTTGTAACTCAAAGCATTGCTTCATTGTGTAAGCATCATAGGTGTTGTTTAAGCCTTAAACTAACTCATCTTGGGACTACTCCTATCATCAGTCCCGAAAAATTCTTCAAGATTCAATGGTTCTCTAGCCTTTCATGGTTTTGGATAATGCTTCTTAGTTACGTTGGATTGCTTCTCCACCTTATTATAGCCTGTATCATCATGTAACAAAGTGTCCAAAGTTGGTTAAACCAAAGCTTTGTCACTATTCATTCATTTAAACCAAGTCCAAAGCACACTGTGGCAGTAACTTTTGCCTACTATAAATCCATAGAGGTTGTAACTCAAAGCATTGCTTCTTTGTATAAGCATCCATAGGTGTTGTTTAAGCCTTGAAATAACTCATCTTGGGAATACTACTATGTTCAGCCCCGAAAACTTCTTCGAGATTCAATGTTTCTCTAGCCTTTCATGATTTTGGATAATACTTCTTAGTTACATTGGATTGCTTCTCCACCTTAATATAGCATGTATCTTCTCGTAACAAAGCATCCAAAGTGGCTTAAGCCCAAGCTTTGTCAGTTTTCATTCGTTTAAACCAAGTCCAAAACACACTGCGGCAGTACCTTATACCTACTAAACATCTAGAGGTTGTAACTCAAAGCATTGCTTCATCGTATAAGCATCCATAGGCATTGTTTAAGCGTTGAACTAACTCATCTTTGGACTACTCCTATCTTTAGCCCCGAAAACGTCTTCAAGATTCAAAAGTTCTCTACCCTTTCATGGTTTTGGATTAAGCTTCTTAGTTATGTTGGATTGCTTATCTAGCTTAATATAGCATGCATCTTCTTGTAACAAAGAGTTTAAAGTTGTTTATGCCCAAGCTTTGTCACTTTTCATTCATTTAGAACAAGTCCAAAGCACACTGTGGCAGTAACTTATGCCTACTAAACATCCATAGAGGTTGTAACTCAAAGTATTGCTTCATCGTATAAGCATCAATAGGTGTTGTTTATGCCTTGAACTAACTCATCTTAGGACTACTCCTATATTCAGCCCCAAAAACTTCTTCAAGATTCAATGATTCTATAGCCTTTCATTGTTTATGATAATGCTTCTTAGTTACGTTGGATTGCTTCTCCACCTTAATATAGCATGTATCTTCTCGTAACAAAGTGTCCAAAGTTGCTTAAGGCCAAGCTTTGTCACTATTCATTCGTTTAGAACAAGTCCAAAGCACACTGCGGCAGTAAATTATGCCTACTAAACATCCATAGAGGTTGTAACTCAAAGCATTGCTTCATCGTATTAGCATCCATAGGTGTTGTTTAAGCCTTGAACTAATTCATCTTGGGACTACTCCTATCTTCATCCCCGAAAACTTCTTCAAGATTCAATGTTTCTCTAGCCTTTCATGGTTTTTGATAATGCTTTTTAGTTACGTTGGATTGCTTCTCCACCTTAATATAGCATTTATTTTCTCGTAACAAAGCGCCCACAGTGGCTTAAGCCCAAGCTTTGTCAGTATTCATTCGTTTAGACCAAGTCCAAAGCACACTGCGGCAGTAACTTATGCCTACTAAACATCCATAGAGGTTGTAACTCAAAGCATTGCTTCATCGTATAAGCATCTATAGGTGTGGTTTAAACCTTGAACTAACTCATCTTGGGACTAATCTTATGTTCAGCCCCAAAAACTTCTTCAAGATTCAATGTTTCTCTAGCCTTTCCTTGTTTTGGATTATGCTTCTTAGTTACGTTGGATTGATTTTCCATCTTAATATAGCCTGTATCTTCTCGTAACAAAGTGTCAAAAGTTACTTAAACCCAAGCTTTGTCTCTATTTCGTTTAGACCAAGTCCAAAGCACACTGCGGCAGTATCTTATGCGTACTAAACATCCATAGAGGTTGTAACTCAAAGCATTGCTTCATTGTGTAAGCATCCATAGGTGTTGTTTAAGCCTTGAACTAACTCATCTTGCGACTACTCCTATCATCATTCCCGAAAAATTCTTCAAGATTCAATGGTTCTCTAGCCTTTCATGGTTTTGGATAATGCTTCTTAGTTACGTTGGATTGCTTCTCCACCTTATTATAGCCTGTATCATCATGTAACAAAGTGTCCAAAGTTGGTTATACCAAAGCTTTGTCACTATTCATTCATTTAAACCAATTCCAAAGCACACTGTGGCAGTAACTTTTGCCTACTAAAAATCCATAGAGGTTGTAACTCAAAGCATTGCTTCATTGTATAAGCATCCATAGGGGTTGTTTAAGCCTTGAACTAACTCATCTTGGGACTAATCCTATGTTCAGCCCCGAAAACTTCTTCAAGATTCAATGTTTCTCTAGGCTTTATGGTTTTGGATAATACTTCTTTGTTATGTTGGATTGCTTCTCCACCTTAATATAGCATGTATCTTCTTGTAACAAAGCATCCAAAGTGGCTTAAGCCCAAGCTTTGTCAGTTTTCATTCGTTTAAACCAAGTCCAAAACACACTGCGGCAGTACCTTATACCTACTAAACATCCAGAGGTTGTAACTCAAAGCATTGCTTCATCGTATAAGCATCCATAGGCATTTTTTAAGCGTTGAACTAACTCATCTTGGGACTTCTCCTATCTTTAGCCCCGAAAACGTCTTCAAGATTCAAAAGTTCTCTACCCTTTCATGGTTTTGGATTATGCTTCTTAGTTACGTTGGATTGCTTATCCAGCTTAATATAGCATGCATCTTCTTGTAACAAAGAGTTTAAAGTGGTTTATGCCCAAGCTTTGTCACTTTTCATTCGTTTAGAACAAGTCCAAAGCACACTGTGGCAGTAACTTATGCCTACTAAACATCCATAGAGGTTATAACTCAAAGTATTGCTTCATCGTATAAGCATCAATAGGTGTTGTTTATGCCTTGAACTAACTTATCTTAGGACTACTCCTATATTCAGCCCCAAAAACTTCTTCAAGATTCAATGGTTCTCTAGCCTTTCATTGTTTAGGATAATGCTTCTTAGTTACGTTGGATCGCTTCTCCACCTTAATATAGCATGTATCTTCTCGTAACAAACTGTCCAAAGTTGCTTAAGGCCAAGCTTTGTCACTATTCATTCGTTTAGAACAAGTCCAAAGCAAACTGCGGCAGTAAATTATGCCTACTAAACATCCATAGAGGTTGTAACTCAAAGCATTGCTTCATCGTATTAGCATCCATAGGTGTTGTTTAAGCCTTGAACTAACTCATCTTGGGACTACTCCAATCTTCATCCCCGAAAACTTCTTCAAGATTCAATGTTTCTCTAGCTTTTCATGGTTTTTGATAATGCTTTTTAGTTACGTTGGATTGCTTCTCCACCTTAATATAGCATTTATCTTCTCGTAACAAAGCGTCCACAGTGGCTTAAGCCCAAGCTTTGTCAGTATTCATTCGTTTAACCCAAGTCCAAAGCACACTGCGGCAGTAACTTATGCCTACTAAACATCCATAGAGGTTGTAACTCAAAGCATTGCTTCATCGTATGAGCATCTATAGGTGTTGTTTAAACCTTGAACTAACTCATCTTGGGACTAATCTTATGTTCAGCCCCAAAAACTTCTTCAAGATTCAATGGTTCTCTAGCCTTTCATGGTTTTGGATTATGCATCTTAGTTACGTTGGATTGCTTCTCGTCCTTATTATAGCCTGTATCTTCTTGTAACAAAGTGTCCAAAGTTGCTTAAACCAAAGCTTTGTCACTATTCATTCGTTTAGACCAAGTCCAAAGCACACTGTGGCAGTTACTTTTGCCTACTAAACATCCATAGAGGTTGTAACTCAAAGCATTGCTTGATTGTATAAGCATCCATAGGTGTTGTTTAAAGCTTGAACCAACTCATCTTGGGACTACTCCTATCTTTAGCCCCGAAAACTACTTCAAGATTCAATGTTTCTCTAGCCTTTCATGGTTTTGGATAATGCTTTTTAGTTACGTTGGATTGCTTCTCCACCTTAATATAGCATGTATCTTCTCGTAACAAAGCGTCCAAAGTGGCTTAAGCCTAAGCTTTGTCAGTATTCATTCGTTTAAACCAAGTCCAAAGCACACTGCGGCAGTAACTTATGCCTACTAAACATCGATAGAGGTTGTAACTCCAAGCATTGCTTCATCGTATAAGCATTTATAGGTGTTGTTTAAGCCTTGAACTAACTTATCTTAGGACTAAACCTATGTTCAGCCCCAAAAACATCTTCAAGATTCGTTGGTTCTCTAGCCTTTCATGGTTTTGGATTATGCTTCTTAGTTACGTTGGATTGCTTATCCACCATAATATAGCCTGTATCATCTCGTAACAAAGTGTGAAAAGTTGCTTAAACCCAAGCTTTATCACTATTCATTCGTTTAGACCAAGTCCAAAGCACACTGCGGCAGTATCTTATGCGTACTAAACATCCATAGAGGTTGTAACTCAAAGCATTGCTTCATTGTATAAGCATCCATAGGTGTTGTTTAAGCCTTGAGCTAACTCATCGTGGGACTACTCCTATCATCAGTCCCGAAAACTTCTTCAAGATTCAATAGTTCTCTAGCCTTTCATGGTTTTAGATAATGTTTCTTGGTTACGTTGGATTGCTTCTCCACCTTATTATAGCCTGTATCTTCTTGTAACAAAGTGTCCAAAGTTGCTTAAACCAAAGCTTTGTCACTATTCACTCGTTTAGACAAAGTCCAAAGCACACTGTGGCAGTAACTTTTGCCTACTAAAAATCCATAGAGGTTGTAACTCAAAGCATTGCTTCATTGTATAAGCATCCATAGGTGTTGTTTAAGCCTTGAACTAACTCATCTTGAGACTACTCCTATGTTCAGCCCCAAAAACTTCTTCAAGATTCAATGTTTCTCTAGGCTTTATGGTTTTGGATAATACTTCTTAGTTATGTTGGATTGCTTCTCCGCCTTAATATAGCATGTATCTTCTTGTAACAAAGCATCCAAAGTGGCTTAAGCCCAAGCTTTGTCAGTTTTCATTCGTTTAAACCAAGTCCAAAGCACACTGCTGCAGTACCTTATACCTACTAAATATCCATAGAGGTTGTAACTCAAAGCATTGCTTCATCATATAAGCATCCATAGGTGTTGTTTAAGCCTTGAAATAACTCATGTTGGGACTACGTCTATCTTCACCCGGAAAACTTCTTCAAAATTCAATGTTTCTCTAGCCTTTCATGGTTTTGGATAATACGTCTTAGCTATGCTGGATTGCTTCTCCACCTTAATATAGCATGCATCTTCTCGTAACAAAGAGTTTAAAGTTGTTTAAGCCCTAGCTTTGTCACTATTCATTCGTTTATAACAAGTCCAAAGCACTCTGTGGCAGTAACTTGTGCCTACTAAACATCCATAGAGGTTGTAACTCAAAGTATTACTTCATCGTATAAGCATCCATAGGTGTTGTTTAAGCATTGAACTAACTCATCTTGGGACTACTCATATCTTCAGTCCCGAAAACTTCTTCAAGATTCAATGTTTCTCTAGCCTTTCATGTATCTTCTTGTAACAAAGTGTCCAAAGTTGCTTAAGCCCAAGCTTTGTCAATATTCATACGTTTAGAACAAGTCCAAAGCACACTGTGGCAGTAACTTATGCCTACTAAACATCCATAGAGGTTATAACTCAAAGCATTGCTTCATTGTATAAGCATCCATAGGTGTTGTTTAAGTCTTGAACTAACTCATCTTGTGACTAATCCTATGTTCAGCCCCGAAAACATCTTCAAGATTCAATTGTTCTCTAGCCTTTCGTGGTTTGGATAATGCTTCTTAGTTACGTTGGATTGCTTCTACACCTTAATATAGCCCGTATCTTCTCGTAACAAAGTGTCCAAAGTGGCTTAAGCCAAGCTTTGTCAGTATTCATTCGTTTAAACCAAGTCCAAAGCACACTGCGGCAGTACCTTATACCTGCTACACATCCATAGAGGTTGTAACTCAAAGCATTGCTTCATCGTATAAGCATCCATAGGTGTTGTTTAAGCCTTGAACTAACTCATCTTGGGACTACTCCTATCTTTGGCCCCGAAAACTTCTTCAAGATTAAATTGTTCTCTACCCTTTCATGTTTTTGGATAATGCTTCTTAGTTAAGTTTGATTGCTTCTCCACATTAATACAACATGTATCTTCTCGTAACAAAGCGTCCAAAGTGGTGTAACCCCAATCTTTTATCAGTATTCATTTGCTTAGACTAAGTCCAAATCACTTTGCGGAAGTAACTTATGCCTACTAAACATCCATAGAGGTTGTAACTCAAAGCATTGCTTCATTGTATAAGCATCCATAGGTGTTGTTTAAGCCTTGAACTCACTCATCTTGGGACTACTCCTATCTTCAGCCCCAAAAACTTCTTCAAGATTCAATGTTTCTCTGGCCTTTAATGGTTTTGGATAATGCTTCTTAGCTATGTTGGATTGCTTCTACACCTTAATATCGCCTGTATCTTCTCGTAAAAAAGTGTCCAAAGTTGTTTAAGCCCAAGCTTTGTCACTATTCATTCATTTAGAACAAGTCCAAAGTACACTGCGGCAGTAATTTATGCCTACTAAACATCCATAGAGGTTGTAACTCAAATCATTGCTTCATCGTATAAGCATCCATAGGTGTTGTTTAAGCCTTGAACTAACTCATCTTGGGACTACTCCTATCTTCAGCCCCGAAAACTTCTTCAAGATTCAATGGTTCTCTAGCCTTTCATGGTTTTGGATAATGCTTCTTAGTTACGTTGGATTGCTTCTCCACCTTATTATAGCATGTATCTTCTTGTAACAAAGTGTCCAAAGTTGCGTAAACCAAAGCTTTGTCACTATTCATTCGTTTAAACCAAGTCCAAAACACACTGCTGCAGTACCTTATACCTACTAAACATCCATAGAGGTTGTAACTCAAAGCATTGCTTCATCGTATAAGCATCCATAGGTGATGTTTAAGCCTTTCATGTATCTTCTTGTAACAAAGTGTCCAAAGTTGCTTAAGCCCAAGCTTTGTCAATATTCATACGTTTAGAACAAGTCCAAAGCACACTGTGGCAGTAACTTATGCCTACTAAACATCCATAGAGGTTATAACTCAAAGCATTGCTTCATTGTATAAGCATCCATAGGTGTTGTTTAAGTCTTGAACTAACTCATCTTGTGACTAATCCTATGTTCAGCCCCGAAAACATCTTCAAGATTCAATTGTTCTCTAGCCTTTCGTGGTTTGGATAATGCTTCTTAGTTACGTTGGATTGCTTCTACACCTTAATATAGCCCGTATCTTCTCGTAACAAAGTGTCCAAAGTGGCTTAAGCCAAGCTTTGTCAGTATTCATTCGTTTAAACCAAGTCCAAAGCACACTGCGGCAGTACCTTATACCTGCTACACATCCATAGAGGTTGTAACTCAAAGCATTGCTTCATCGTATAAGCATCCATAGGTGTTGTTTAAGCCTTGAACTAACTCATCTTGGGACTACTCCTATCTTTGGCCCCGAAAACTTCTTCAAGATTAAATTGTTCTCTACCCTTTCATGTTTTTGGATAATGCTTCTTAGTTAAGTTTGATTGCTTCTCCACATTAATACAACATGTATCTTCTCGTAACAAAGCGTCCAAAGTGGTGTAACCCCAATCTTTTATCAGTATTCATTTGCTTAGACTAAGTCCAAATCACTTTGCGGAAGTAACTTATGCCTACTAAACATCCATAGAGGTTGTAACTCAAAGCATTGCTTCATTGTATAAGCATCCATAGGTGTTGTTTAAGCCTTGAACTCACTCATCTTGGGACTACTCCTATCTTCAGCCCCAAAAACTTCTTCAAGATTCAATGTTTCTCTGGCCTTTAATGGTTTTGGATAATGCTTCTTAGCTATGTTGGATTGCTTCTACACCTTAATATCGCCTGTATCTTCTCGTAAAAAAGTGTCCAAAGTTGTTTAAGCCCAAGCTTTGTCACTATTCATTCATTTAGAACAAGTCCAAAGTACACTGCGGCAGTAATTTATGCCTACTAAACATCCATAGAGGTTGTAACTCAAATCATTGCTTCATCGTATAAGCATCCATAGGTGTTGTTTAAGCCTTGAACTAACTCATCTTGGGACTACTCCTATCTTCAGCCCCGAAAACTTCTTCAAGATTCAATGGTTCTCTAGCCTTTCATGGTTTTGGATAATGCTTCTTAGTTACGTTGGATTGCTTCTCCACCTTATTATAGCATGTATCTTCTTGTAACAAAGTGTCCAAAGTTGCTTAAACCAAAGCTTTGTCACTATTCATTCGTTTAAACCAAGTCCAAAACACACTGCTGCAGTACCTTATACCTACTAAACATCCATAGAGGTTGTAACTCAAAGCATTGCTTCATCGTATAAGCATCCATAGGTGATGTTTAAGCCTTGAAATAACTCATGTTGGGACTACGTCTATCTTCACCCCGAAAACTTCTTCAAAATTCAATGTTTCTCTAGCCTTTCATGGTTTTGGATAATACTTCTTAGCTACGCTGGATTGCTTCTCCACCTTAATATAGCATGCATCTTCTCGTAACAAAGAGTTTAAAGTGGTTTAAGCCCTAGCTTTGTCACTATTCATTCGTTTAGACCAAGTCCAAAGCACACTGCAGAAATAACTTATGCCTACTAAACATCCATAGAAGTTGTAAATCAAAGCATTGCTTCATCATATAAGCATCCATATTGTGTAAGCCTTGAACTAACTCATCTTGGATAATGCTTCTTAGTTATGTTGGATTGCTTATCCACCTTAATATAGAATGCATATTCTCGTAAAAAAGAGTTTAAAGTGGTTTAAGCACAGCCTTTGTCACTATTCACTCGTTTAGAACAAATCCAAAGCACACTGTGGCAGTAAGTTATGCCTATTAAACATCCATAGAGGTTGTAACTCAAAGTATTGCTTCATCGTATAAGCATCCATAGGTTTTGTTTAAGCCTTGAACTAACTCATCTTGGGACTACTCCTATCTTTGGCCCCGAAAACTTCTTCAAGATTAAATGGTTCTCTACCCTTTCATGGTTTTGGATAATGTTTCTTAGTTAAGTTTGATTGCTTCTCCACATTAATACAGCATGTATCTTCTCGTAACAAAGCGTCCAAAGTGGCGTAAGCCCAAGCTTTATCAGTATTCATTTGTTCAGACCAAGTCCAAAGCAACTTATGCCTACTAAACATCCATAGAGGTTGTAACTCAAAGCATTGCTTCATTGTATAAGCATCCACAGGTGTTGTTTAAGCCTTGAACTAACTCATCTTGGGACTACTCCTATCTTCAGCCCCAAAATTTTCTTCAAGATTCAATGTTTCTCTGGCCTTTCATGATTTTGGATAATGCTTCTTAGTTACGTTGGATTGCTTCTCCACCTTAAAATAGCATGTATCTTCTCGTAACAAAGCGTTTAAAGAGGTTTAAGCCTAAGCTTTGTCAATATTCATTCGTTTAAACCAAGTCCAAAGCACACTGCGACAGTAAGTTATGCCTACTAAACATCCATAGAGGTTGTAACTCAAAGAGTTGCTTCATCGTATAAACATCCATAGGCTTTGTTTTAAGCCTTGAACTAACTCATCTTGGGACTACTCTTATCTTCAGCCCCAAAAACGTCTACAAGTTTCAATGGTTCTCTACCCTTTCATGGTTTTGGATTATGCTTCTTAGTTATGCTGGATTGCTAATCCACCTTAAAATAGCATGCATCTTCTCGTAACAAAGTGTTTAAAGTGGCTTAAGCCCAAGCTTTCTCATTGGTAGGTTGGAATGATAGACAGAAGGATAGAAGAAACCATATGGCCGAGTTGATGATGAAATGGACCGTTTGAAGGGTCTTCTTTGAAGCGGCTGAATGGTTCTTTGGATAGATATGGGATAGATCCTTGCCTTAGCGAATCAATGACTCAAACTGGACAAGGTGATGGATTGATGCGGGACACAAGAAGTTGCGGAAGGCTCCTTGATACTCCTTGAGGTTTATTTCGGATATTACACACCTAATAAACACTCAACAATGTCTCTCCAAGATATGACACACTCGGGGAAGACAAAGGTTGATTTTCTGGATATGACACACCAGAGAACCGAGGTTGATTGTTGGATATGACACACCAAACAATCGGAAATGTTCTAAAAGAACTTAGAGAATTTTCTCTGAAAAGAAGTTGATTAAAAAGTTGGATGATTGCCAAGTGAGGCATACAATCGACTTATATAGAGAGGTGACTTGAACAGACTCAATTGCCTCGTGATTACTACTTCTTGGGACTCTAAACGATCACCTAAGACTTTGAACAAAGACTAGAAGTCGACTAGACAAGAAGATAAAAGAGTTTGCGAAATAGAAAAGACAAAATAAAACCATAATCTAAATTATATCATAAAGTTGATGCTTGAGTCGGTCCATAGCTTCATGAAATCGTCCAAGGTATCAAAGAAGCTCCTAAGCTAATCATCTAAGAGATATAAGTGAACTTGAGGCCTCATTAAAAACCTTTAGCCGGAAAACCCATTGGGATAAAACCGAGCTTAAGGGAAAAAGAGCACACTCAAGTTACTTTGAAGATGATTTAACTTAGAGCGACTTGTATGGAAGTGAGCATGTCTTGGTGTTGTTTTTCCTTAGCTTCTTCATGCTTCCATGTGATCCTTAAGATGTTTCCTACAGCTTCTTGAAGTTTTCTTGATCTTGCCCGGGTCATAGGACCTTTGGGAATGGCCATGGTTCCTTCTTCTTTTCCTCCAAGTGTTGGCGTTTCCATGCTCATATCATCCCTTCCCTATTGAAAAAGATTTGTCCTCAAATCTGGATGATCTGCAATGAAAGGAACCAAGTCAGTAATATTAAAACTGTTGCTTATATCATACTTACCTTGCAAGTCCAACTGATAGGCATTGTTGTTGATCTTTTTGATGATCTTGAAAGGTCCATCGATTCTTGGCATTAGCTTGGACTTTCTTCCTTCCGGGAACCTTTCCTTTCTTAAGTGAATCCACACTTGGTCACCTTCTTTAAAGACTTTTTCTTGTCTTCCCTTGTTGGCCTGCTTGACGTATTGCTTTGTCCTTTCTTCAATGTTGTGTCTTGCTTGTTTGTGTATTTGTTGTATCAGTTCGGCCTTCTTCTTTCCATCAAAGCTAATTCTTTCACACTCAGGCAAAGGGGTTAGATCCAAAGGGGAAGTTGGGTTGAACCCATAAACAACCTCAAAAGGAGAAAACTTAGAAGTAGAATGCACAGCATGGTTATATGCAAATTCACAGTGAGGTAGGTAATCTTCCCAAGACTTCAAATTTTTCCTTATGAATGCACGCAAAAGAGTTCCTAAAGTTCTATTAACTACTTCGGTTTGTCCATCAGTTTGTGGATGACAAGTAGTAGAAAACAACAGTTTGGTACCTAACTTAGACCAAAGGGTCTTCCAGAAGTAACTAAGGAATTTAGTATCCCTGTCAGAGACTATGGTCTTAGGCATACCATGCAAACGTACCACTTCCTTAAAGAACAAATTAGCAACATGCAATGCATCATCTGTTTTGTTACAAGCTATGAAATGTGCCATTTTGGAGAACCTATCTACTACCACAAAGATGGAATCCTTTCCAGTTCGAGTTCAAGGTAATCCAACAATGAAGTCCATGGATATATCATTCCAAGGGTGATAAGGAATAGGTAAGGGAGTATACAAACCGTGGCTTTGGAATTTGGACTTAGCTTGTTTGCAGGTTGTGCATCTTTCGCAAATCCGTTCCACGTCCCTTCTCATGTGTGGCCAAATGAAATGGTCTTGTAACACCTTAAGTGTCTTGGCAATGCCAAAGTGGCCCATGAGACCTCCTCCATGTGCTTCCCTAACAAATAAATCTCTCAACGAACAGTTAGGTACACATAGACGATTGTCTTAAAAAGATAGTCATCTTGCCGAAAGTAATGGCCAGAGGCAAATTCCTCACACATTCTATAGGCATCACAAAAGTCAGAGTCTGTTTCATACATACCTTTGATTTGCTCAAATCCTAGGAGTTTAGCATCAAGAGTACTTAAGAGAACATACCGGCGAGATAGTGCATCGGCCACTATGTTTTCCTTACCTTGTTTGTACTTGATTACATAGGGGAAAGTCTTTATGAATTCAACCCATCTGGCATGCCTCTTACTTAGCTTATTCTGACCTTTTAGATACTTGAGCGATTCATGGTCTGTATGTATCACAAACTCCTTAGGCCAGAGATAATGTTGCCACTACTGCATACATCTCTTTGTCGTAAGTAGCATAGTTGAGAGTTGCTCCTCCAAGCTTCTCACTGAAATATGTTATAGGCCTTTTCTCCTGCATTAACACAGCACCAATACCAATCCCTGAGGCATCACATTCAACTTCAAAAGTTTTGTTAAAATCAGGAAGGGCAAGAAGAGGAGAATTAGTAAGCTTCTCTTTAAGGCATTGGAAAGCGGCTTCTTGTGCTTCTTCCCACTTGAATCCAACTTCCTTTTTGATCACTTCGGTTAATGGAGCAGCTATGGTGCTAAAATTCTGGACAAATCGTCTGTAGAAACCAGCAAGTCCATGGAAGCTTCTTACTTCACTAACATTGGTTGGACTGGGCCACTCCATGATAGCTTTGATCTTCTCCGGATCTACTTTCACGCTATCTGCACTTACAACAAAACCTAAAAAGACCAAGTTATCTGTTCCAAAAGTACATTTCTTAAGATTGGCATAGAGTTTTTCCTTCCTAAGGACATTCAAAACCGCCTCTAGGTGCTTAACGTGCTCATCCAAACTCTTGCTATAGACAAGGATATCATCAAAGTATACAACCACACAATTGCCTATAAAGGACCTAAGGACATGGTTTATCAATCTCATGAATGTACTAGGTGCATTTGTCAGTCCAAAAGG
This sequence comes from Nasturtium officinale, assembly GCA_963854855.1. Taxonomy (NCBI): domain Eukaryota; kingdom Viridiplantae; phylum Streptophyta; class Magnoliopsida; order Brassicales; family Brassicaceae; genus Nasturtium; species Nasturtium officinale. The sequence goes on along the minus strand of OY978499.1, from coordinate 3,778,513 downwards.
CATTACCAACCACTCATATAACCCATGTTTAGTTTTAAAAGCAGTTTTCCATTCATCCCCTTCTTTCATCCTAATATGATGGTATCCACTTTTAAGATATATCTTAGAGAATATGCAAGAACCATACAATTCATCCAACATGTCATCTAAACGAGGGATAGGGTGGCGATACTTTACAGTGATATTGTTAATGGCTCTGCAATCCACGCACATCCTCCAGGTGTCATTTTTCTTTGGAACAAGTAGTACCGGTACGCACAAGGGCTCATGCTCTCTCGGATATGGCCCTTATCCATTAGCTCTTCCACTTGCCTTTGAAGTTCCATAGTTTCCACAGGATTGGTTCTGTACGCTGGACGGTTCGGAAGTGAAATCCAGGCACAAAATCAATTTCATGTTCAATCCCACGGATAGGTGGTAATCCCTTAGGATTCTCCTCCAGAAAGACATCCTCAAACTCCTGCAAAAGAAAAGAAATGTTGCTCGGAACTTCCGGCACTGAGTTAGTAAGGTTTACCAAAACCTCTTTGTAAACAAACAAGAGAATGGTTTGCTTAGAGAACATGGCTCTCTTAACAACACTAGATCTCAGAAGGAAGTTTGATTGTCTCTCGGGTTTGCTCTCAAAGGTCTTTTTCTTGATTTTTCTCAAACTCTCTTCTTTGTTTGGTGGTGAAGTGTTTAGGGATTCTCTCTCTTTGTCTTTTTGTTTTAGCCATAGTTGATCTTGATAAACTTCTGGTGGCGTCAATGGAGCAAGAATGGTCTTCCGGCCATTGTGTACAAAGGAATACCGATTGGTAAACCCATCATGGATGACCTTCTTATCAAATTGCCACGGCCTTCCAAGTAGAATGTGACCGGCCTCCATTGGTAGAACGTCACACAATATCTTGTCCTGATACTTGCCTATGGTTAAAGGAACCAATACTTGGCTATGCACGATCATCTCTCCTTCATCATTCAGCCATTGAAGCTTGTAGGGCTTGGGATGTTTCTTCTCTTCCAAACTCAACTTCTTCACCATGGTTTCAGTTGCCACATTGGTACAGCTTCCTCCATCGATGATGAGGCTGCAAACTTTGCCTTGTACCAGACATCTAGTGTGAAACAAGTTTTCCCGTTGCTCCTGATCCGTATCCTTGGCTTGAATGTTTAGTGATCGCCTTGTGACTAATAGCTCTCCTGTTGCTGGTAACTCAATCTCCTCAGCATCAGAGCTCTCTTCTCTTTGAAATTCTTCTTCTTCATCGGTTTCTATATCACCATTATCCAAAAGGATCATGGTTCTCTTGTTGATACATTCGTTGGCATAGTGTCCTCTCCCTTGACACTTGAAGCATTTAACATCACGGTTTTTAGAAGAAGTAGCTACAGCTTTTACCTTGGCGTCTTGAGTTGTGGTGTAAGGTTTGGGGTCAGTCTTTGGTTTGACAATGGTCTTGTCCTCCGGTTTGTAGCTTGATCTAGAATAGTTTGTTCCGGCTCCATAGGAATTCTTCGAAGGACTCCTTCTTTTGATCTGCTGTTCCACAAGGATAGTCTTGTGAAGCATCTCTTTTAAGTCTCCATAAGTTTGAAGCTCCATCCTGTCTTGAATATCTCTCGCTAAACCACTTAGAAACCTTGCCATTGTTGCCTCATGATCCTCATCTATGTCGGCTTTGATCATGAGAGATTCCATCTCTTGGTAATAATCCTCCACACTCTTACTGCCTTGGCTTAACCTCCTAAGCCTCTGGTGCAACTCCCGGTGATAGTGACTTGGAACAAACCGCTTTCTCATTAGGTTCTTCATCATCTCCCAAGTCTCTACATGCAGTTCTTGGTTGCGTCTCGTATTGGTAACAAGTTGATCCCACCAATTGACTGCATACTCATAGAACTCGGTTGCTGCCACTTGAACCTTCTTCCGTTCAGTGTAAGGCTGGCAATCGAAGATAAGTTCTATCTTTTTCTCCCACTCCAAGTAGGCGTCTGGATCATTCTTTCCATAGAATGGTGGTATTTTCAACTTAAGACCATTAAGATTATCTTCATGGCGTTCCCTTACTTCTCTTGCACGTCTTGGACGTCCATTAGAAGCTGGGCTTCCACGGCTGTCATAATCTGGCCCTTCATCTTCATCTATTGGCATTTGCGCCCTTCTTCTCCTTTCAGCAGGACGTTGGGGAAGTCCTTGGTTCAACGATTGCTGAATGGTGTCCATTCTCTCATGGACAGGGTCCAGTTCCTGCCTTAAGAGCCGCCTCATCTCTTCCATGAGGGTTTGTACGTCCATGTTTGGTTGTCTGGCTCTTCTTGGGCGGTTGGTATTTTCACTCCCAGCTTCACTATGAGACATCTTTCCTGCAAAACTTAACAAACAGTTAGAAGATTAAGCTCTCACTAGTGTTTCTCTCAAGTGTTTTCCTCTCAAGTGTTTCCTCTCAAGTGTTTCCTCTCAAGTGTTTCTCTCAAATACTTCTCTCAAAGATTTTCTCACAGAGTTCTTATCAAACAAATCAAATCAAATTTGATGAGAAATATAACAACAACCCCGAATCCAATGATATGTAGCATGTTTCTTGGTGACTTTTTCTTTTGTTTTTGTTTTTGTTTTTGCTTTGTTTCGTTTTTTTTTTGAATGAGATCCAACGGATATTTAGAAGAAATATAATAGAAAGAATAGAATAACAGAATTGGCGAGATGAGAATCTCGGCCAAGAAGATGAGGAGTTGGAAATGAAAAGACAGAAGATGAAAGATCAAGAAGATGAAAGAACAAGAAGATGAACAACTTACTACCAAATCGAAAAAAGCTTGCTCTGATACCAAATGACACGATCTCGGTCACGCCCAAGATTCAACTTTCTCGTTGGTTGGTTGGAATGATAGACAGAAGGATAGAAGAAACCATATAGCCGAGTTGATGATGAAATGGACCGTTTGAAGGGTCTTCTTTGAAGCGGCTGAATGGTTCTTTGGATAGATATGGGATAGATCCTTGCCTTAGCGAATCAATGACTCAAACTGGACAAGGTGATGGATTGATGCGGGACACAAGAAGTTGCAGAAGGCTCCTTGATACTCCTTGAGGTTTATTTCGGATATTACACACCTAATAAACACTCAACAATGTCTCTCCAATATATGACACACTCGGGGAAGACAAAGGTTGATTTTCTGGATATGACACACCAGAGAACCGAGGTTGATTGTTGGATATGACACACCAAACAATCGGAAATGTTCTAAAAGAACTTAGAGAGTTTTCTCTGAAAAGAAGTTGATTAAAAAGTTGGATGATTGCCAAGTGAGGCATACAATCGACTTATATAGAGAGATGACTTGAACAGACTCAAGTGCCTCGGGATTACTACTTCTTGGGACTCTAAACAATCACCTAAGACTTTGAACAAAGACTAGAAGTCGACTAGACAAGAAGATAAAAGAGTTTGCGAAATAGAAAAGACGAAATAAAACCATAATCTAAATTATATCATAAAGTTGATGCTTGCGTCGGTCCATAGCTTCATGAAATCGTCCAAGGCATCAAAGAAGCTCCTAAGCTAATCATCTAAGAGATATAAGTGAACTTGAGGCCTCATTAAAAACCTTTAGCCGGAAAACCCATTGGGATAAACCGAGCTTAAGGGAAAAAGAGCACACTCAAGTTACTTTGAAGATGATTTAACTTAGAGCGACTTGTATGGAAGTGAGCATGTCTTGGTGTTGTTTTTCCTTAGCTTCTTCATGCTTCCATGTAATCCTTAAGATATTTTCTACAGCTTCTTGAAGTTTTCTTGATCTTGCCCGGGTCATAGGACCTTTGGGAATGGCCATGGTTCCTTCTTCTTTTCCTCCAAGTGTTGGCGTTTCCATGCTCATATCAGAGTGGTATCCAGATGAGTTAGTTTAAGGCTTAACCAACATCTATGGATGCTTATTTGATGAATCAAAGCTCTGAGTTACAACATCTATGGATGTTTAGTAGGCATAAGTTACTGCCGCATTGTGCTTTGGACATGGTCTAAATGAATGAATAGTAACAAAGGTTGGGCTTAAGAAACTTTGGACACTTTGTTACGAGAAGATGCATGCTATATTAAGGTGGAGAAGCAATACCACATAACTAAGAAGCATTATCGATAACCATGAAAGGCTAGATAACCATTGAATCTTGAAGAAGTTTTCGGGGCTAAAGATAGGACAAGTATCAAGATGATTTAATTCAAGGATTAAACAACACCTATGGATGCTTATTTGATGAATCAATGCTCTGAGATACAACCTCTATGGAAGTTTAGTAGGCATAAGTTACTGCTGCATTGTGCTTTGGACATGGTCTAAACCAATGAATTGTGACAAAGCTTGGGCTTAAGCCACTTTGGACACTTTGTTACGAGAAGATGCATGCTATATTAAGGTGGAGTAGCAATACCACTTAACTAAGAAACATTATCCATAACCATTAAAGGCTAGATAACCATTAAATCTTGAAGAAGTTTTCGGGGCTTAAGATAGGACAAGTATCAAGATGATTTAATTCAAGGATTAAACAACACCTATGGATGCTTATTTGATGAATCAATGCTCTGAGATACAACCTCTATGTAGTAGGCATAAGTTACTGCCGCATTGTGCTTTGGACTTGGTCTAAACAAATGAATAGTGAAAAAACTTGGGCTTAAGCCACTTTGGACACTTTGTTACGAGAATATGCACGCAATATTAATTTGGAGAAGAAATCCAATATAACTTAGAAGCATTATCCAAAACCATGAAAGGCGAGAGAACCATTGAATCTTGAATAAGTTTTTGCGGCTGAAGATTGGAGTAGTATCAAGATGAGTTAGTTCAAGGCTTAAACAACACCTATGGATGCTTATTTGATTAATCAATGCTCTGAGTTATAACCTCTATGGATGTTTAGTAGGCATAAGTTACTGCCGCATTGTGTTTTGGATTTGGTCTAAACGAATGAATAGTGACAAAGAATGGGCTTAAGCCACTTTGGAGAATTTGTTACGAGAAGATGCATGTTATATTACGGTGGAGAAGCAATACCACTTAAAAAAGAAGCATTATACATAACCATTAAAGGCTAGATACCATTGAATCTTGAAAAAGTTTTCGCGGCTGAAGATAGGAGTAGTATTGAGATGAGTTAGTTCAAGGCTTAAACAACACCTTTGGATGCTTATTTGATGAATCAATGCTCTGAGGTACAACCTTTATAGATGTTAAGTAGGCATAAGTTACTGCTGCATTGTGTTTTGGACTTGATCTAAATGAATGAATAGTGACAAAGCTTGGGCTTAAGCCACTTTGGACACTTTGTTACGAGAAGATGCATGCTATATTAAGGTGGAGAAGCAATCCAACATAACTAAGAAGCATTATCCGTAACTATGAAAGGCTAGATAAGTATTGAATCTTGACAAAGTTGAAGATAGGAGTAGTGTCGAGATGAGTTAGTTTAAAGCTTAAACAACACCTATGGATGCTTATTTGATGAATCAAAGCTCTGAGTTAAAACCTCTATGGATGTTTAGTAGGCGTAAGTTACAGCCGCATTGTGCTTTGGACTTGGTCTAAAAGAATTAATAGTGACAAAGCTTGAGCTTAACCCACTTTGGACACTTTGTTACGAGAAGATGCATGTTATATTAAGGTGGAGAAAAAATCCAATATAACTAAGAAGCATTATACAAAACCATGAAAGGCTAGAGAATCGTTGAATCTTGAAGAAGTTTTTGGGGCTGAAGATAGGACAAGTATCAAGATGAGTTAGTTCAAGGCTTAAACAACACATATGGATACTTATTTGATGAATCAATGCTCTGAGTTACAACCTCTATGGAAGTTTAGTAGGCATAAGTTACTGCCGCATTGTGCTTTGGAGATGGTCTAAGCGAATAAATTGTGACAAAGCTTGGGCTTAAGCCACTATGGACACTTTGTTACGAGAAGATGCATGATATATTAAGGTGGACTAGCAATACCACTTAACTAAGAAACATTATCCAATAACCATTAAAGGCCAGATAACCATTGAATCTTGAAGAAGTTTTTGGGGCTGAAGATAGGACAAGTATCAAGATGATTTAATTCAAGGATTAAACAACACCTATGGATGCTTATTTGATGAATCAAAGCTCTAAAATACAACCTCTTTGTAGTAGGCATAAGTTACTGCCGCATTGTGCTTTGGACTTGGTTTAAACAAATGAATAGTGAAAAATCTTGGGCTTAAGCCACTATGGACACTTTATTACGAGAAGATTCTTGCAATACTAAGGTGGAGAAGAAATCCAACATAACTTAGAAGCATTATCCAAAACCATGAAATGCGAGAAAACCATTGAATCTTGAATAAGTTTTTGCAGCTGAAGATTGGAGTAGTATCAAGATGAGTTAGTTCAAGGCTTAAACAAGACCTATGGATGCTTATTTGATGAATCAATGCTCTGAGTTATAACCTCTATGGATGTTTAGTAGGCATAAATTACTGCCGCATTGTGTTTTTGGACTTGGTCTAAACGAATGAATAGTGACAAAGCTTGGGCTTAAGCCACTTTGGACAATTTGTTATGAAAAGATGCATGCTATATTAAGGTGGAGAAGCAATACCACTTAACAAAGAAGCATTATCCATAACCATTAAAGGCTAGATAACCATTGAATCTTGAAAAAGTTTTTGCGGCTGAAGATAGGAGTATTATCGAGATGAGTTAGTTCAAGGCTTAAACAACACTTTTGGATGCTTATTTGATGAATGAATGCTCTGAGTTACAACCTCTATAGATGTTAAGTAGGCATAAGTTACTGCCGCATTGTGTTTTGGACTTGGACTAAATGAATGAATAGTGACAAAGCTTGGGCTTAAGCCACTTTGGACACTTTGTTACAAGAAGATGCATGCTATATTAAGGTGGAGAAGCAATCCAACATAACTAAGAAGCATTATCCATAACTATGAAAGGCTAGATAACCATTGAATCTTGACGAAGTTGAAGATAGGAGTAGTATCGAGATGAGTTAGTTTAAAGCTTAAACAATACCTATGGATGCTTATTTGATGTATCAAAGCTCTGAGTTAAAACCTCTATGGATGTTTAGTAAGCATAAGTTACTGCCGCATTGTGCTTTGGACTTGGTCTAAAAGAGTTAATTGTGACAAAGCTTGAGCTTAACCCACTTTGGACACTTTGTTACGAGAAGATGCATGTTATATTAAGGTGGAGAAACAATCCAATATAACTAAGAAGCATTATAAAAAACAATGAAAGGCTAGAGAATCGTTGAATCTTAAAGAAGTTTTTGGTGCTGAAGATAGGACAAGTATCAAGATGAGTTAGTTCAAGGCTTAAACAACAGCTATGGATACTTATTGATGAATCAATGCTCTGAGTTACAACCTCTATGGAAGTTTAGTAGGCATAAGTTACTGCCGCATTGTGCTTTGGAGATAGTCTAAGCGAATAAATTGTGACAAAGCTTAGGCTTAAGACATTTTGGACACTTTGTTATGAGAAGATGCATGCTATATTAACGTGGAGTAGCAATACCTCTTAACTAAGAAACATTTTCCAATAACCAATAAAGGCTAGATAACCATTGAATCTTGAAGAAGTTTTCGGGGCTGAAGATAGGACAAGTATCAAGATGAGTTAATTCAAGGATTAAACAACACCTATGGATGCTTATTTGATGAATCAATGCTCTGAGATACAACCTCTATGTAGTAGGCATAAGTTACTGCCGCATTGTGCTTTGGACTTGGTCTAAGTAAATGAATAGTGAAAAAGCTTGGGCTTAAGCCACTATGGACACTTTATTACAAGAAGATGCATGCAATATTAAGGTGGAGAAGAAATCCAACATAACTTAGAAGCATTATCCAAAACCATGAAAGGCGAGAGAACCATTGCATCTTGAAGAAGTTTTTGTAGCTGAAGATTGGAGTAGTATCAAGATGAGTTAGTTCAAGGCTTAAACAACACCTATGGATGCTTATTTGAATAATCAATGCTCTGAGTTACAACTTCTATGGATGTTTCGTAGGCATAAGTTGCTGCCACATTGTGCTTTGGATTTGGTCTAAACGAATGAATAGTGACAAAGCTTGGGCTGAAGCCACTTTGGACACATTATTATGAGAAGATGCATGCAATATGAAGGTGGAGAAGCAATACCACTTAACTTAGAAGCATTATCCAAAACCATGAAAGGCGAGAGAACAATTGAATCTTGAAGAAGTTTTTGTGGCTGAAGATAGGAGTTGTATCAAGATGAGTTAGTTCAAGGCTTAAACAACACCTTTGGATACTTATTTGAAGAATCAATGCTCTGAGTTACAACCTCTATAGATGTTAAGTAGGCATAAGTTACTACCGCATAGTGTTTTGGACTTGGTCTAAACGAATGAATAGTGACAAAGCTTGGGCTTAAGCCACTTTGGACACTTTGTTACAAGAAGATGCATGCTATATTAAGGTGGAGAAGCAATCCAACATAACTAAGAAGCATTATCCATAACCATGAAAGGCTATATAACCATTGAATCTTAACGAAGTTGAAGATAGGAGTAGTATCGAGATGAGTTAGTTCAATGCTTAAACAACACCTATGGATGCTTATGTGATGAATCAAAGCTCTGAGTTACATCCTCTATAGTTGTTTAGTAGGCATAAGTTACTGCCGCATTGTGCTTTGGACTTGGTCTAAACGAATGAATAGTGACAAAGCTGGGCTTAAGTGACGTTGGATATTTTGTTACGAGAAGATGCATGCTATATTAAGGTGGAGTAGCAATACCACTTAACTAAGAAGCATTATCCATAACCTTTAAAGGCTAGATAACCATTGAATCTTGAATAAGTTTTTGGGGCTGAAGATAGGACAAGTATCAAGATGAGTTAATTCAAGGATTAAACAACACCTATGGATGCTTATTTGATGAATCAATGCTCTGAGATACAACCTCTATGTAGTAGGCATAAGTTACTGCCGCATTGTGCTTTGGACTTGGTCTAAACAAATGAATAGTGAAAAAGCTTGGGCTTAAGCCACTATGGACACTTTATTCCGAGAAGATGCATGCAATATTAAGGTAGAGAAGAAATCCAACATAACTTAGAAGCATTATCCAAAACCATGAAAGTCGAGAAAACCATTGAATCTTGAATAAGTTTTTGCGGCTGAAGATTGGAGTAGTATCAAGATGAGTTAGTTCAAGGCTTAAACAACACCTATGGATGCGTATTTGATGAATCAATGCTCTGAGTTATAACCTCTATGGATGTTTAGTAGGCATAAGTTACTGCCGCATTGTGTTTTGGACTTGGTCTAAACGAATGAATAGTGACAAAGCTTGGGCTTAAGCCACTTTGGACAATTTGTTATGAAAAGATGCATGCTATATTAAGGTGGAGAAAAAATTCAATATAACTAAGAAGCATTATACAAAACCATGAAAGGCTAGAGAATCGTTGAATCTTGAAGAAGTTTTTGGGGCTGAAGATAGGACAAGTATCAGGATGAGTTAGTTCAAGGCTTAAACAACACATATGGATACTTATTTGATAAATCAATGCTCTGAGTTACAACCTCTATGGAAGTTTAGTAGGCATAAGTTACTGCCGCATTGTGCTTTGGAGATGGTCTAAGCGAATAAATTGTGACAAAGCTTGGGCTTAAGCCACTATGGACACTTTGTTACGAGAAGATGCATGATATATTAAGGTGGACTAGCAATACCACTTAACTAAGAAACATTATCCAATAACCATTAAAGGCCAGATAACCATTGAATCTTGAAGAAGTTTTTGGGGCTGAAGATAGGACAAGTATCAAGATGATTTAATTCAAGTATTAAACAACACCTATGGATGCTTATTTGATGAATCAATGCTCTAAAATACAACCTCTTTGTAGTAGACATAAGTTACTGCCGCATTGTGCTTTGGACTTGGTCTAAACAAATGAATAGTGAAAAATCTTGGGGTTAAGCCACTATGGACCCTTTATAACGAGAAGATGCATGCAATACTAAGGTGGAGAAGAAATCCAACATAACTTAGAAGCATTATCCAAAACCATGAAAGGCGAGAAAACCATTGAATCTTGAATAAGTTTTTGCAGCTGAAGATTGGAGTAGTATCAAGATGAGTTAGTTCAAGGCTTAAACAAGACCTATGGATGCTTATTTGATGAATCAATGCTCTGAATTATAACCTCTATGGATGTTTAGTAGGCATAAATTACTGCCGCATTGTGTTTTTGGACTTGGTCTAAACGAATGAATAGTGACAAAGCTTGGGCTTAAGCCACTTTGGACAATTTGTTATGAAAAGATGCATGCTATATTAAGGTGGAGAAGCAATACCACTTAACAAAGAAGCATTATCCATAACCATTAAAGGCTAGATAACCATTGAATCTTGAAAAAGTTTTTGCGGCTGAAGATAGGAGTATTATCGAGATGAATTAGTTCAAGGCTTAAACAACACTTTTGGATGCTTATTTGATGAATGAATGCTCTGAGTTACAACCTCTATAGATGTTAAGTAGGCATAAGTTACTGCCGCATTGTGTTTTGGACTTGGTCTAAATTAATGAATAGTGACAAAGCTTGGGCTTAAGCTACTTTGGACACTTTGTTACGAGAAGATGCATGCTATATTAACGTGGAGAAGCAATCCAACATAACTAAGAAGCATTATCCATAACTATGAAAGGCTAGATAACCATAGAATCTTGACAAAGTTGAAGATAGGAGTAGTATCGAGATGAGTTAGTTTAAAGCTTAAACAACACCTATGGATGCTTATTTGATGAATCAAAGCTCTGAGTTAAAACCTCTATGGATGTTAACTTGGCGTAAGTTACTGCCGCATTGTGCTTTGGACTTGGTCTAAAAGAATTAATTGTGACAAAGCTTGAGCTTAACCCACTTTGGACACTTTGTTACGAGAAGATGCATGCTATATTAAGGTGGAGAAACAATCCAACATAACTAAGAAGCATTATACAAAACCATGAAAGGCTAGAGAATCGTTGAATCTTGAAGAAGTTTTTGGGGCTGAAGATAGGACAAGTATCAAGATGAGTTAGTTCAAGGCTTAAACAACACTTATGGATACTTATTGATGAATCAATGCTCTGAGTTACAACCTCTATGGAAGTTTAGTAGGCATAAGTTACTGCCGCATTGTGCTTTGGAGATGGTCTAAGCGAATAAATTGTGACAAAGCTTAGGCTTAAGCCACTTTGGACACTTTGTTACGAGAAGATGCATGCTATATTAAGGTGGAGTAGCAATACCACTTAACTAAGAAACATTATCCAATAACCATTAAAGGCTAGATAACCATTGAATCTTGAAGAAGTTTTCGGGGCTGAAGATAGGAAAAGTATCAAGATGAGTTAATTCAAGGATTAAACAACACCTATGGATGCTTATTTGATGAATCAATGCTATGAGATACAACCTCTATGTAGTACGAATAAGTTACTGCCGCATTGTGCTTTGGCGTTGGTCTAAACAAATGAATAGTGAAAAAGCTTGGGCTTAAGCCACTATGGACACTTTATTACTAGAAGATGCATGCAATATTAAGGTGGAGAAGAAATCCAACATAACTTAGAAGCATTATCCAAAACCATATAAGGCGAGAGAACCATTGAATCTTGAAGAAGTTTTTGTGGCTGAAGATTGGAGTAGTATCAAGATGAGTTAGTTCAAGGCTTAAACAACACCTATGGATGCGTATTTGATGAATCAATGCTCTGAGTTATAACCTCTATGGATGTTTAGTAGGCATAAGTTACTGCCGCATTGTGTTTTGGACTTGGTCTAAACGAATGAATAGTGACAAAGCTTGGGCTTAAGCCACTTTGGACAATTTGTTATGAAAAGATGCATGCTATATTAAGGTGGAGAAAAAATTCAATATAACTAAGAAGCATTATACAAAACCATGAAAGGCTAGAGAATCGTTGAATCTTGAAGAAGTTTTTGGGGCTGAAGATAGGACAAGTATCAGGATGAGTTAGTTCAAGGCTTAAACAACACATATGGATACTTATTTGATAAATCAATGCTCTGAGTTACAACCTCTATGGAAGTTTAGTAGGCATAAGTTACTGCCGCATTGTGCTTTGGAGATGGTCTAAGCGAATAAATTGTGACAAAGCTTGGGCTTAAGCCACTATGGACACTTTGTTACGAGAAGATGCATGATATATTAAGGTGGACTAGCAATACCACTTAACTAAGAAACATTATCCAATAACCATTAAAGGCCAGATAACCATTGAATCTTGAAGAAGTTTTTGGGGCTGAAGATAGGACAAGTATCAAGATGATTTAATTCAAGTATTAAACAACACCTATGGATGCTTATTTGATGAATCAATGCTCTAAAATACAACCTCTTTGTAGTAGACATAAGTTACTGCCGCATTGTGCTTTGGACTTGGTCTAAACAAATGAATAGTGAAAAATCTTGGGGTTAAGCCACTATGGACCCTTTATAACGAGAAGATGCATGCAATACTAAGGTGGAGAAGAAATCCAACATAACTTAGAAGCATTATCCAAAACCATGAAAGGCGAGAAAACCATTGAATCTTGAATAAGTTTTTGCAGCTGAAGATTGGAGTAGTATCAAGATGAGTTAGTTCAAGGCTTAAACAAGACCTATGGATGCTTATTTGATGAATCAATGCTCTGAATTATAACCTCTATGGATGTTTAGTAGGCATAAATTACTGCCGCATTGTGTTTTTGGACTTGGTCTAAACGAATGAATAGTGACAAAGCTTGGGCTTAAGCCACTTTGGACAATTTGTTATGAAAAGATGCATGCTATATTAAGGTGGAGAAGCAATACCACTTAACAAAGAAGCATTATCCATAACCATTAAAGGCTAGATAACCATTGAATCTTGAAAAAGTTTTTGCGGCTGAAGATAGGAGTATTATCGAGATGAATTAGTTCAAGGCTTAAACAACACTTTTGGATGCTTATTTGATGAATGAATGCTCTGAGTTACAACCTCTATAGATGTTAAGTAGGCATAAGTTACTGCCGCATTGTGTTTTGGACTTGGTCTAAATTAATGAATAGTGACAAAGCTTGGGCTTAAGCTACTTTGGACACTTTGTTACGAGAAGATGCATGCTATATTAACGTGGAGAAGCAATCCAACATAACTAAGAAGCATTATCCATAACTATGAAAGGCTAGATAACCATAGAATCTTGACAAAGTTGAAGATAGGAGTAGTATCGAGATGAGTTAGTTTAAAGCTTAAACAACACCTATGGATGCTTATTTGATGAATCAAAGCTCTGAGTTAAAACCTCTATGGATGTTAACTTGGCGTAAGTTACTGCCGCATTGTGCTTTGGACTTGGTCTAAAAGAATTAATTGTGACAAAGCTTGAGCTTAACCCACTTTGGACACTTTGTTACGAGAAGATGCATGCTATATTAAGGTGGAGAAACAATCCAACATAACTAAGAAGCATTATACAAAACCATGAAAGGCTAGAGAATCGTTGAATCTTGAAGAAGTTTTTGGGGCTGAAGATAGGACAAGTATCAAGATGAGTTAGTTCAAGGCTTAAACAACACTTATGGATACTTATTGATGAATCAATGCTCTGAGTTACAACCTCTATGGAAGTTTAGTAGGCATAAGTTACTGCCGCATTGTGCTTTGGAGATGGTCTAAGCGAATAAATTGTGACAAAGCTTAGGCTTAAGCCACTTTGGACACTTTGTTACGAGAAGATGCATGCTATATTAAGGTGGAGTAGCAATACCACTTAACTAAGAAACATTATCCAATAACCATTAAAGGCTAGATAACCATTGAATCTTGAAGAAGTTTTCGGGGCTGAAGATAGGAAAAGTATCAAGATGAGTTAATTCAAGGATTAAACAACACCTATGGATGCTTATTTGATGAATCAATGCTATGAGATACAACCTCTATGTAGTACGAATAAGTTACTGCCGCATTGTGCTTTGGCGTTGGTCTAAACAAATGAATAGTGAAAAAGCTTGGGCTTAAGCCACTATGGACACTTTATTACTAGAAGATGCATGCAATATTAAGGTGGAGAAGAAATCCAACATAACTTAGAAGCATTATCCAAAACCATATAAGGCGAGAGAACCATTGAATCTTGAAGAAGTTTTTGTGGCTGAAGATTGGAGTAGTATCAAGATGAGTTAGTTCAAGGCTTAAACAACACCTATGGATGCTTATTTGATGAATCAATGCTCTGAGTTACAACTTATATGGATGTTTCGTAGGCATAAGTTGCTGCCACATTGTGCTTCGGATTTTGTCTAAACGAACGAATAGTGACAAAGCTTTGGCTTAAGCCACTTTGGACACATTATTATGAGAAGATGCATGCAATTTGAAGGTGGAGAAGCAATACCACTTAACTTAGAAGCATTATGCAAAACCATGAAAGGCGAGAGAACCATTGAATCTTGAAGAAGTTTTTGTGGCTGAAGATAGGAGTAGTATCAAGATGAGTTAGTTCAAGGCTTAAACAACACCTTTGAATACTTATTTTAAGAATCAATGCTCTAAGTTACAACCTCTATAGATGTTAAGTAGGCATAAGTTACTGCCGCATTGTGTTTTGGACTTGGTCTAAACGAATGAATAGTGACAAAGCTTGGGCTTAAGTCACTTTGGACACTTTGTTACAAGAAGATGCATGCTATATTAAGGTGGAGAAGCAATCCAACATAACTAAGAAGCATTATCCATAACCATGAAAGGCTATATAACCATTGAATTTTGACGAAGTTGAAGATAGGAGTAGTATCGAGATGAGTTAGTTCAAGGCTTAAACAACACCTATGGATGCTTATGTGATGAATCAAAGCTCTGAGTTACATCCTCTATGGATGTCTAGTTGGCATAAGTTACTGCCGCATTGTGCTTTGGACTTGGTCTAAACGAATAAATAGTGACAGCTTGGGCTTAAGTGACTTTGGATACTTTGTTACGAGAAGATGCATGCTATATTAAGGTGGAGTAGCAATACCACTTAACTAAGAAGCATTATCCATAACCATTAAAGGCTAGATAACCATTGAATCTTGAAGAAGTTTTTCGGGCCGAAGATAGGACAAGTGTCAAGATGAGTTAATTCAAGGATTAAACAACACCTATGGATGCTTATTTGATGAATCAAAGCTCTGAGATACAACCTCTATGGATGTTTATTAGGCATAAGTTACTGCCGCATTGTGCTTTGGATTTGGTCTAAATAAATGAATAGTGACAAAGCATGGGCTTAAGCCACTTTGGACACTTTATTACAAGAAGATGCATGCAATATTAAGGTGGAGAAGAAATCCAACATAACTTAGAAGTATTATCCAAAACTAGGAAAGACGAGAGAACCATTGAATCTTGAATAAGTTTTTGCGGCTGAAAATAGGAGTAGTATCAAGATGAGTTAGTTCAAGGCTTAATCAACACCTTTGGATGCTTATTTGATGAATCAATGCTCTGAGTTACAACCTCTATGGATGTTTAGTAGGCATAAGTTACTGCCGCATTGTTTTTTGGACTACGTCTAAACGAATGAATAGTGACAAAGCTTGGGCTTAAGCCACTTTGGAAACTTTGTTACGAGAAGATGCATGCTATTTTAAGGTGGAGAAGCAATCCAACATAACTAAGAAGCATTATCCATAACCATGAAAGGCTAGATAACCATTGAATCTTGACGAAGTTGAAGATAGGAGTAGTATCAATATGAGTTAGTTCAAGGCTTAAACAACACCTATGGATGCTTATTTGATGAATCAAAGCTCTGAGTTACAACCTCTATGGATGTTTAGTAGGCATAAATTACTACCGCATTGTGCTTTGGACTTGGTCTAAATGAATTAATTGTGACAAAGCTTGATCTTAATCCACTTTGGACACTTTGTTACGAGAAGATGCATGCTAGATTAATGTGAAGCAGCAATCCAATATAACTAAGAGGCATTATACAAAACCACAAAAGGCTAGAGAATCATTGAATCTTGAAGAAGTTTTCGGGGCAGAAGATAGGACAAGTATCAAGATGAGTTAGTTCAAGGCTTAAACAACACCTATGGATACTTATTTGATAAATCAATGCTCTGAGTTACAACCTCTATGGATGTTTAGTAGGCATACGTTACTGCCGCATTATGCGTTGGACATGGTCTAAATGAATGAATAGTGACAAAACTTGGGCTTAAGCCACTTTGGACACTTTGTTACGAGAAGATGCATGCTATATTAAGGTGGAGAAGCAATACCACTTAACTAAGAAGCATTATCCAGAACCATGAAAGGCTAGATAATCATTGAATCTTGAAGAAGTTTTTGGGGCTGAAGATAGGACAAGTAACAAGATGAATTAATTCAAGGCTTAAACAAAACCTATGGATACTTATTTGATGATTCAATGCTCTGAGTTACAACTTCTATGGATATTTAGTAGGCATAACTTACTGCCACATTGTGCTTTGGACATGGTCTAAACGAATGAATAGTGATGAAGCTTGGGCTTAAGCTACTTTGGACACTTTGTTACGAGAAGATGCATGCTATATTAAGGTGGAGAAGCAATACCACTTAACTAAGAAGCATTATCCATAACCATTAAAGGCTATATAACCATTGAATCTTGAAGAAGTTTTCGGGGCTGAAGATAGGACAAGTATCAAGATGAGTTAATTCAAGGCTTAAACAACACCTATGGATGCTTATTTGATGAATCAATGCTTTAAGTTAAAACCTCTATGGATGTTTAGTAGGCATAAGTTACTGCCGCATTGTGTTTTGGACTTGGTCTAAACGAATGAATAGTGACAAAGCTTGGGCTTAAGCCACTTTGGACACTTTGTTACAAGAAGATGCATGCTATATTAAGGTGGAGAAGCAATCCAACATAACTAAGAAGCATTATCCATAACCATGAAAGGCTATATAACCATTGAATCTTGACGAAGTTGAAGATAGGAGTAGTATCGAGATGAGTTAGTTCAAGGCTTAAACAACACCTATGGAAGCTTATGTGATGAATAAAAGCTCTGAGTTACATCCTCTATGGATGTTTAGTAGGCATAAGTTACTGCCGCATTGTGCTTTGGACTTGGTCTAAACGAATAAATAGTGACAGCTTGGGCTTAAGTGACTTTGGATACTTTGTTACGAGAAGATGCATGCTATATTAAGGTGGAGTAGCAATACCACTTAACTAAGAAGCATTATCCATAATCATTAAAGGCTAGATAACCATTGAATCTTGAAGAAGTTTTTGGGGCTGAAGATAGGACAAGTATCAAGATGAGTTAATTCAAGGATTAAACAACACCTATGGATGCTTATTTGATGAATCAATGCTCTGAGATACAACCTCTATGGATGTTTAGTAGGCATAAGTTACTGCCGCATTGTGCTTTGGATTTGGTCTAAATAAATGAATAGTGACAAAGCTTGGGCTTAAGCCACTTTGGACACTTTATTACAAGAAGATGCATGCAATATTAAGGTGGAGAAGAAATCCAACATAACTTAGAAGTATTATCCAAAACTATGTAAGACGAGAGAACCATTGAATCTTGAATAAGTTTTTGCGGCTGAAAATAGGAGTACTATCAAGATGAGTTAGTTCAAGGCTTAAAGAACACCTTTGGATGCTTATTTGATAAATCAATTCTCTGAGTTACAACCTCTTTGGATGTTTAGTAGGCATAAGGTACTGCCGCATTGTTTTTTGGACTTCGTCTAAATGAATGAATAGTGACAAAGCTTGGGCTTAAGCCACTTTGGAAACTTTGTTACGAGAAGATGCATGCTATTTTAAGGTGGAGAAGCAATCCAACATAACTAAGAAGCATTATCCATAACCATGAAAGGCTAGATAACCATTGAATCTTGACGAAGTTGAAAATAGGAGTAGTATCAATATGAGTTAGTTCAAGGCTTAAAGAACACCTATGAATGCTTATTTGATGAATCAAAGGTCTGAGTTACAACCTCTATGGATGTTTAGTAGGCATAAATTACTACCGCATTGTGCTTTGGACTTGGTCTAAATGAATTAATTGTGACAAAGCTTGAGCTTAATCCACTTTGGACACTTTGTTACGAGAAGATGCATCCTATATTAATGTGGAGCAGCAATCCAATATAACTGAGAGGCATTATACAAAACCACAAAAGGCTAGAGAATCATTGAATCTTGAAGAAGTTTTCGGGGCAGAAGATAGGACAAGTATCAAGATGAGTTAGTTCAAGGCTTAAACAACACCTATGGATACTTATTTGATAAATCAATGCTCTGAGTTACGACCTCTATGAATGTTTAGTAGGTATACGTTACTGCCGCATTGTGCGTTGGACATGGTCTAAATGAATGAATAGTGACAAAGCTTGGGCTTAAACCACTTAGGACACTTTGTTACGAGAAGATGCATGCTATATTAAGGTGGAGAAGCAATACAACTTAACTAAGAAGCATTATCCAGAACCATGAAAGGCTAGATAACCTTTGAATCTTGAAGAAGTTTTTGGGGCTGAAGATAGGACAAGTAACAAGATGAGTTAATTCAAGGCTTAAACAACACCTATGGATACTTATTTGATGAATCAATGCTCTGAGTTACAACTTCTATGGATATTTAGTAGGCATAACTTACTGCGACATTGTGCTTTGGACATGGTCTAAACGAATGAATAGTGATGATGCTTGGGCTTAAGCTACTTTGGACACTTTGTTATGACAAGATGCATGCTATATTAAGGTGGAGAAGCATTACCACTTAACTAAGAAGCATTATCCATAACCATTAAAGGCTATATATCCATTGAATCTTGAAGAAGTTTTTGGGGCTGAAGATAGGACAAGTATCAAGATGAGTTAATTCAAGGCTTAAACAACACCTATGGATGCTTATTTGATGAATCAATGCTTTAAGTTAAAACCTCTATGGATGTTTAGTAGGCATAAGTTACTGCCGCATTGTGTTTTTGACTTGGTCTTAATGAATGAATAGTGACAAAACTTGGGCTTAAGCCACTTTGGACACCTTGTTACGAGAAGATGCATGCTATATTAAGGTGGTGATGCAATCAACCATAACTAAAAAGCATTATCCGTAACCATGAAAGGCTAGATAACCATTGAATCTTGAAGAAGTTTTCAGGGATGAAGATAGTAGTATCGAGATGAGTTAGTTCAAGGCTTAAACAACACCTATGGATGCTTATTTGGTGAATCAAAACTCTGCGTTACAACCTATATGTTTGTTTAGTAGGCATAAGTTACTGCCGCATTGTGCTTTGGAAATGGTCTAAACGAATGAATAGTTATAAAGCTTGGGCTTAAGCCACTTAAGACACTTTGTTATGAGAAGATGAATGCTATATTAAGGTGGAGAAGCAATACCACATAACTAAGAACCATTATCCATAACCATTAAATGTTGAAGAAGTTTTCGGGGCTGAAGATAAGACAAGTATCAAGATGAGTTAATTCAAGGCTTAAACAACACATGTGGATGATTATTTGATGAATCAATGCTATGAGTTACAACCTCTATGGATATTTAGTAGGCATAAGTTACTGCCGCATTGTGCTTTGGACATGGTCTAAACAAATGAATAGTTGACAAAGCTTATGCTTAAGCCACTTTGGACACTTTATTATGAGAAGATGCATGGAATATTAAGGTGGAGAATAAATCCAACATAACTAAGAAGCATTATCCAATACCTTGAAAGACGAGAGAACCATTGAATCTTGAAGAAGTTTTTGCGGCTGAAGATAGGAGTAGTATCAAGATGAGTTAGTTCATGGCTTAAACAACACCTATGGATGCTTATTTTATGAATCAATGCTCTGAGTTACAACCTCTGTGGATGTTTAGTAGGCATAATTTACTGCCGCATTTTGCTTTGGACATGGTCTAAATGAATGAATAGTGACAAAGCTTGGACTTAAGCCACTTTAGACACTTTGTTACGAGAAGATGCATGCTATATTAAGGTGGGGAAGCAATACCACTTAACTAAGAAGCATTATCCATAACCATTAAAGGCTAGATACCATTGAATCTTGAAGAAGTTTTCGGGGCTGAAGATAGGTCAAGTATCAAGATTAGTTAATTCAAGGTTTAAACAACACCTATAGAATTTATTTGATGAATCAATGCTCTGACTTGCAACCTCTATGGATGTTTAGTAGGCATAAGTTACTGCCGCATTGTGCTTTGGACTTGGTCTAAACAAATGAATAGTTGACAAAGCTTGGGCTTTAGCCACATTGGACACTTTATTACGAGAAGATGCATGCAATATTAAGGTGGAGAAGAAATCCAACAAAACTAAGAAGCATTATCCAATATCATGAAAGATGAGAGAACCATTGATTCTTGAAGAAGTTTTTGCGGCTGAAGAAAGGAGTAGTATCAAGATGAGTTAGTTCAGGGCTTAAACAACAACTATGTATTCTTACTTGATGAATCAATGCTCTGAGTTACAACCTCTATGGATGTTTATTAGGTATAACTTACTGCCGCATTGTGCTTTTGACATGGTCTAAACGAATGAATAATGACAAAGCTTGGGTTAAGCCACTTTGGACAGTTTGTTATGAGAAGATGCATGCTATATTAAGATGGAGAAGCAATACCACATAACTAATAAGCATTATCCATCACCATTAAAGGATAGATAACCAATGAATCTTGAAGAAGTTTTGGGGGCTGAAGATAGGACAAGTATCAAGATGAGTTAATTCAAGGCTTAAACAACACCTATGTATACTTATTTGATCAATAAATGCTCTGAGTTACAACCTCTATGGATGTTTATTAGGCATAAGTTACTGCCGCATTGTGCTTTGGACATGGTCTAAACAAATGAATAGTGACAAAGCTTAGGCGTAAGCCACTTTGGACACTTTGTTACGAGATGATGCATACTATATTAAGGTGGGGAAGCAATACCACAACTAAGAAGCATTATCCATAAAAATTAAAGGCTAGATAACCATTGAATCTTAAAGAAGTTTTCGGGGCTGAAGATTGGACAAGTATCAAGATGAGTTAATTCAAGGTTTAAACAACACCTACAGATGCTTATTTGATGAATCAATTCTCTGAGTTATTACCTCTATGGATGTTTAGTAGGCATAAGTTACTGCCGCATTGTGCTTTGGACTTGGTCTAAACAAATGAATAGTTGACAAAGCTTGGGCGTAAGCCACATTGGACACCTTATGACGAGCAGATGCATGCAATATTAAGGTGGAAAAGAAATGCATCAAAACTAAGAAGCATTATCCAATACCATAATGACGAGAGAACCATTGAATCTTGAAGAAGTTTTTGCGGCTGAAGATAGGAGTAGTATCAAGATGAGTTAGTTCATGGCTTAAACAACAACTATGGATGCTTATTTGATGAATCAATGCTCTGAGTTACAACCTCTATGGATGTTTATTAGGCATAAGTTACTGCCGCATTGTGCTTTGGACATGGTCTAAACGAGTGAGTAGTGACAAAGCTTGGACTTAAGCCACTTTGGACACTTTGTTATGAGAAAATGCATGCTATATTATGATGGAGAAGCAATACCACATAACTAAAAAGCATTATCCATAACCATTAAAGGATAGATAACCATTGAATCTTGAAGAAGTTTTTGGGGCTGAAGATAGGACAAGTATCAAGATGAGTTAATTCAAGGCTTAAACAACACCTATGTATGCTTATTTGATGAATCAATGCTCTGAATTACAACCTCTATGGATGTTTAGTAGGCAAAAGTTACTGCCGCATTGTGCTTTGGACATGGTCTTAACAAATGAATACTTGACAAAGCTTGGGCTTAAGCTACTTTGGACACTCTATTACGAGAAGATGCATGCAATATTAAGGTGGAGAAGAAAACCAAAATAATTAAGAAGCATTATCCAATACCATGAAAGATGAGAGAACCTTTGAATCTTGAAGAAGTATTTGCGGTAGAAGATAGGAGTAGTATCAAGATGAGTTAGTTCATGGCTTAAACAACACATATGGATTCTTATTTGATGAATCAATGCTCTGAGTTACAACCTCTATGGATGTTTAGTAGGCATAAGTTACTGCCGCATTGTGCTTTGGACATGGTCTAAACGAATGAATAGTGACAAAGCTTGGGCTTAAGCCACTTTGGACACTTTGTTACGAGAAGATGCATGCTATATTAAGGTGGAGAAGCAATACCACTCAACTAAGAAGCATTATCCATAACCATTAAAGGCTAGATAACCATTGAATCTTAAAGACGTTTTCGAGCCTGAAGATAGGACAAGTATCAAGATGAGTTAATTCAAGGCTTAAACAACACCTATAGATGCTTATTTGATGAATCAATGCTCTGAGTTACAGCCTCTATGGATGTTTTGTAGGCATAAGTAACTGCCGCATTGTGCTTTGCACTTGGTCTAAACAAATGAATAGTTGACAAAGCTTGGGCTTAAGCCACATTGGACACTTTATTATGAGAAGATGCATGCAATATTAAGGTGGAGAAGAAATCCAACAAAACTAAGAAGCATTATCCAATACCATGAAAGTCCAGAGAACTATTGAATCTTGAAGAAGTTTTTGCCGCTGAAGATAGGAGTAGTATCAAGATGAGTTAGTTCATGGCTTAAACAACACCTATGGATACTTTTTTGATGAATCAATGCTCTGATTTACAAAATCTATGGATGTTTAGTGGGCATAAGTTACTGCCGCATTTTGCTTTGGACATGGTCTAAACGAATGAATAGTGACAAAGCTTGGGCTTAAGCCACTTTGGACACTTTGTTATGAGAAGATGCATGCTATATTAAGGTGGAAAAGCAATACCACATAACTAAGAACCATTATCCATGACCATTAAAGGATAGATAACCATTGTATCTTGAAGAAGTTTTCGGGGCTGAAGATAGGACAAGTATCAAGATGAGTTAATTCAAGGCTTAAACAACACCTGTGGATGCTTATTTGAGGAATCAATGCCCTGAGATACAACCTCTATGGATGTTTAGTAGGCATAAGTTCCTGCCGCATTGTTCTTTGGACTTGGTCTAAACAATTGAATAGCTGACAAAGCTTGGGCTTAAACCACTTTGGAAACTTTATTACGAGAAGATGCATGCAATATTAAGGTGGAGAAGAAATCCAACATAACTAAGAAGCATTATCCAATACCATGAAAGACGAGATAACCATTGAATCTTGAAGAATGTTTTGCGGCTGAAGATAGGAGTAGTATCAAGATGAGTTAGTTCATGGCTTAAACAACACCTATGGATGCTTATAGGATAAATCAATGCTCTGAGTTACAACCTCTATGGATGGTTAGTAGGCATAAGTTACTCCCGCATTGTGCTTTGGACTTGGTCTAAACAAATGAATTGTTGACAAAGCTTGGGCTTAAGCCACTTTGGACACTTTATTACGAGAAGATGCATGCAATATTAAGGTGGAGAAGAAATCCAACAAAACTAAGAAGAATTATCCATTACCATGAAAGGTGAGAGAACCATTGAATCTTGAAGATGTTTTTGCGGCTGAAGATAGGAATAGTATCAAGATGAGTTAGTTCATGGCTTAAATAACACTTATGGATGCTTACTTCATGAATCAATGATCTGAGTTACAACCTCTATGGATGTTTAGTAGGCATAAGTTACTGCTGCATTGTGCTTTGGACATGGTCTAAACGAATAAATAGTTACAAACCTTGGGCTTAAGCCACTTTGGACACTTTGTTACGAGAAAATGCATTCTATATTAAAGTGGAGAAGCAATACCACTTAACTAAGAAACATTTTCCATAACCATGAAAGGCTAGATAACTATTGAATCTTGAAGAAGTTTTCGGGGCTAAAGATAGGACAAGTATCAAGATGAGTTAATTCAAGACTTAAACAACACCTATGGATGCTTATTTGATGAATCAATGCTCTGAGTTATAACATCTATGGATGTTTAGTAGGCATAAGTTACTGCCGCATTGTGCTTTGGACTTGGTCTAAAAAATGAATAGTTGACAAAGCTTGGGTTTAAGACACTGACAATTTATTACAAGAATATGCAAGCAATATTAAGGTGGAGAAGGAATCCAACATAACTAAGAAGTATTATCCAATACCATGAAAGGCGAGATAACTATTGAATCTTGAAAAAGTTGTTGTGGCTGAAGATAGGAGTAGTATCAAGATGAGTTAGTTAATGGCTTAAACAACACCTATGGATGCTTATTTGATGAATCAATGCTCTTAGTTACCTCTATGGATGTTAAGTAGGCATAAGTTACTACCTTATTATGATTTGGACATGGTCTAAACGAATGAATATTGACAAAGCTTGGGCTTAAGCCACTTTGGACACTTTTTTATGAGAAGATGCTTGCTATATTAAGGTGGATAAGCAATACCACATAACTAAGAAGCATTATCCATAACCATTAAAGGCTAGATAACCATTGAATCTTGAAGAACTTTTCGGGGCTGAAGATAGGACAAGTATCAAGATGAGTTAATTCAAGGCTTAAACAACACCTATGGATGCTTATTTGATGAATCAATGCTCTGAGTTACAACCTCTATGGATGTTTGATTGGCATAAGTTACTGCCGCATTGTGCTTTAGACTTGGTCTAAACAAATGAACAGTTGAAAAAGCTTGGGCTTAAGCCACTTTGGACAGTTTATTATGACAAGATGCATGCAATGTTATGGTGGAGAAGAAATCCAACATAACTAAGAAGCATTATCCAATACCATGAAAGGCGAGAAAACCATTGAATCTTGAAGAAGTTTTTACGGCTGAAGATAGGAGTAATATCAAGATGAGTTAGTTCATGGCTTAAACAACACCTATGGATGCTTACTTGATGAATCAATGCTCTGAGTTACAACCTTTATGGATGTTTAGTAGGCATAAGTTCCAGCCGCATTGTGCTTTGGACATGGTCTAAACGAATGAATATTGACAAACCTTGGGCTTAAGCCACTTTGACACTTTGTTATGAGAAGATGCATGCTATATTAAGGTGGAGAAGCAATACCACATAACTAAGAAGCATTTCCATAACCATTAAAGGCTAGATAACCATTGAATCTTGAAGAAGTTTTTGAGGCTGAAGATAGGACAAGTATCAAGATGAGTTAATTCAAGGCTTAAACAACAGCTATGGATGCTTATTTTATGAATCAATGCTCTGAGTTAAAACCTCTATAGATGTTTTGTAGGCATAAGTTACTGCCGCATTGTGCTTTGGACTTGGTCTAAACAAATGAATAGTTGACAAAGCTTGTGCTTAAGCCACTTTGGACACTTTATTATGAGAAGGTGCATGCAATATTAAGGTGGAGAAGAAATTCAACATAACTAAGAAGCATTATCCAATACCATGAAAGGCGAGAGAACCATTAAATCTTGAAGAAATTTTTGCGGCTGAAGATAGTAGTAGTATCAAGATGAGTTAGTTCATGGCTTAAACAACACCTATGGATGCTTATTTGTTGAATCAATGCTCTGAACTATACCCTCTATGGATGTTTAGTAGGCATAAGTTTCTGCCGCATTGTGCTTTGGACTTGGTCTAAACGAATGAATAATAACAAACCTTGGGCTTAAGCCACTTTGGACACTTTGTTACGAGAATGTTAGGAAGTGAAGCTCTAGACACAAGATCAATCTGGTGCTCAATCCCACGGATAGGCGGTAATCCTTTGGGATTCTCCTCCAGAAAGACATCATCAAATTCCTGCAAAAGAAAAGCAATACTACTCGGAACTTTCGGTACGGAGTTAGTAAGGTTCAGCAAAACTTCTTTTTAAGCAAGTAAAAGAATGGGTTTTTTAGAGAACAGAGCTCTCTTAACCACACTAAATCTCACAAGAAAATTTGAATGCCTCACGAGTTTGCTCTCACAAGCCTTTTCTTGATTTTTCTCAAACTCTCATTTTTGTTTGGTGGTGGTGTGTTTAGCGGTTCACTCACATTGGTTTTTCCTTGTTGTTTCAGTGGAAGTTGATCTTGATGAACTTCCAGTGGTGTTAATCGAGGAACTTTTGTCTTTTGGCCATTGTAGTTAAAAGAGTGTCGATTTGTAAAACCGTTATGCACGACTCTTCTATCGAACTGCCATGGTCTTCCCGACAATATATGGCCGGCCTCCATAGGTAAAATATCACACAGAATTTCATCCTTATATTTGCATATGGTTAAAGGAACTAATAATCGGCTGCTCACGATCATTTCACCATAATCATTCAGCCATTAAAGCTTACAAGGCTTCGGATGCTTCTTAACATCTAGCACCAACTTTTTCACCATGGTTTTACTAGCCATATTAGTACAGCTTCCTCCATCAATAATTAGACTGAAAACCTTCCCGTGTACTAGACATTTCATGTGAAACAAGTTCTCCCACTGCTCTTGGTCATCATCCTTGGTGTGGATGCTCAATGAACGTCTTGTTACCAATATTTCTCCGGTTGCTGGTAACTCTATTTCCTCATCATCGGAAACATCATCAACGTCAAGTTCTGCCTCTTCTGTTTCAATCTCGCCATTATCCAAAAGGATCATAGTCTTCTTGTTTATGCATTCATTGGAGTAGTGTCCTCTCCCTTGACACTTGAAACACTTAACATCACGGTTCCTGGAAGAAGTTGCCACAGCTTTTCCCTTGGCGTCTTGAGTAGTGGTGTAGGGTTTGGAGTCAGGTTTTGGTTTGATAACTGATTTGTCTTCTTGACTGTAACTTTTTCTAGCATTTGCCGCTCCCGCTCCAAAGGAAAATCTAGAATTACTCCTCTTAATTTGTTGTTCAACCAAAATAGCCTTATATAGCATTTCTTCCAAATCGCCATAAGTTTGAACCTCCATTCTATCTAGAATATCATGAGCCAAACCACTCAAGAACCTTGCTATTCTCGCCTCAGTTTTTTTATCAATATCAGATTTAGTCATTAGAGACTCTATTTCTTGAAAATAATCATCCAGACTCATTGCCTTGAGTAGACGGCTAAGTTTTTGATGCAACTCCTGATTATAGTGAATTGGAACAAATCTCTTTCTCATCAGATTTTTCATCTCTTCCCAAGTAACTACGGCCGGTTCTCGGTTGCGTCTCCTACTTGTTACAATCTGATCCACCAATTGCCACTACTTGAACCTTCTTTTGCTCCGAATAAGTTTGACAATCAAAGACGAGTTATATCTTCTTATCCCACTCTAAGTAAGCATCCAGATTATTTTTCCCATGAAACAGTGGTATCATCAACTTAAGACCACTGAGATTGTCTGCATTTTGTCCCCTGGCTTCTCTTGCACGTCTTGGCCTTCTACGAATCCAGTTAGATGCTTGAATACCTCTGTTGTAGTAGTCTAAATCTTCCGCATCATCTTCTTCCGGCGGTTATTCTCTTCTTCTTCTTCTAGCAGTATTTTGCGGCAGTCCTTGATTAACGGATTCTTGTATTGTATCCATCTACTCATGAACTGGATCCAACTCTTGTCTCAAGAGACTCCTCATCTCTTCCATAAGAGCATGCACGTCCAACGTATTGTTTCTGACTCTTCTTGGTCTGTTGGTGTTATCGCTATCTTCGACTTCGTGATTAGACATTCTGATTTTTTCCTGCAAAACTTAGCAAACCATTAGTAATAAAAAGTTAATCCTCACTAGTGTTTCACTCTTTGATTCACTCAACATTCAAGATGCTCTCTCTCTCTCTCAGCGATTCCTCAATGTTTCGTATTGAACAAAACCGATCAAATCCAATGAAAATTCCAACAACTCAAACAAAACAATTAGAATCGAGATAGAAAGGAAAGATTTAGAACAGACTGAACAATCCTTTTTTATAACATAAATTTAAACTGATAAATTTAGAAGAAAAATAAAGATCAATCAGAGAGAAACTGATCAGATCAATGAATAGAAGATGAACAGATTTAATCGCCAAAGGTGAAAAGGCAATCAAACCGATTTTTTTTGTTTTTATGAATTGATCCGATCAGAGGATAGAAAGGAAGATAAGAGAAAATGAAAGATTTAAGATGATAGAAAAAACGAAAAATATGATAGGAAAGAAACAGAAACAGAAACGAATACCGATCCCGAAAGTGTGCTATGATACCAAATGATATGAACTCCCAAGGATGGATGCTCTTTCGAGGGGTAAAGGGATAGATGGTGGATTGAATAGTCACACAGAGATTGTGGAAGACCCATGATATTCCTCAATGTCACGCCAAAATATTACACATTTGGAGAATACAAGGTTTGATTATCGGATATGGCCGAACAAATCGATTTGATTGTTGGATATTACTCACCAAACAATCAAGATTTTGTTCTCAAAGAACTAATGAGAAATCACTTGGATTTTTATAAAACGATGGATGTCTTATTATGCAGAGAAACTAGAGTTATATAGGAGAAGCAAATGGTAATGAAATGACACGATCTCGGTCACGCCCAAGATTCAACTTTCTCGTTGGTAGAATAGGTTGATAGACAATTGGATAGAAGAAGACATAAGGCCGAATTGATGATGGAATGGACCGATTGAAGGGGTCTTCTTAGAAGTGGCCGAATGGTTCTTTGGATAGAAGAAGGATAGATCCTTGCCTTATTGTATCAAAGACTCGAACTGGACAAGGTGATTGATTAATGTGGGACACAAGAAGTGGAGGAAGGGCTTCTTGATACTCCTTGAGGTTTATTTCAGACATTACACAACTAATAAACACTCAACAATGTCTCTCCAAAATATGACACACTCGGGGAAGACATAGGTTGATTTTCTGGATATGACACACCAGAGAATCGGGGTTGATTGTTAGATATGACAAACCAAACAATCTTGAAATGTTCTTAAAGAACTTAGAGAATTTTCTCTGAAAAGAAGTTGATTAAAAGTTGGTTGTTTGCCGAATGAGGCTTACATCGACTTATATAGAGAGGTGACTTGAACAGACTCAAGTGCCTCAAGATTCCTATCTCTTGGGACTCTAAACATTCATCCTAAGACTCTGAACAATGACTAGAAGTCGACAAGACAGAATATAAAAGAGTTTTGCGGATTTAAACAATAAAATGAAACTATAGTCTAACTTATACTATAAGGTAGATTGAGGTTGGTCCAATGCATCAAAGGACGGTCCAAAATATCAAGTGTGGTGCTAAGTTACTCATCATAAGGTTTAAGTGGATCTTGAGGCCTCATTAAAAACCTTAGTCGGAATACACATTGGGAAAAAACCAAGCTTAAGGGAAAAAGAGCACACTCAAGTCACTTAGAAGATTATTAACTTAGAGTGACTTGAATGGAAGTGAGCAATTATTGGTGTTGCCTTTTCTTAGCTTCTTCATGCTTCCATGCTATCCTTAAGATGTTTCCTAGAGCTTCTTGATCTTGCCCAGGTCATAAGGCCTTTGGGAATAGCCAAGGTTCCTTCCTCTTCTTCTCTGAGTGATGGTGTTTCCATGCTCATATCACCCCCTCCCTCTTGAAAAGGATTTGTCCTCAAATCTGGATTGTCTGCAATGAAAGGAACCAAGTCAGTGATATTAAAACTGTTGCTTATATCATACTTACCTTGCAAGTCAAGCTGGTAGGCATTGTTGTTGATCTTTTTGATGATCTTGAAAGGTCCATCAATCCTTGGCATAAGCTTGGACTTTCTTCCTTCTAGAAACTATTCTTTCCTTAAGTGAACCCAAACTTGGTCACGTTCTTCAAAACCATTTCTCGTCTTCCCTTGTTGGCATGCTTGACGTATTGCTTTGTCTTCTCTTCAATGTTTTGCATTGCTTGCTTGTGTATTTCTTGTATTAGTTTGGCCTTCTTTTTCCCATGAAAACTAATTATTTCACACTCAGGCAAAGGGATTAGATCCAAAGGAGAAGTGGGGTTGAACCCATAAACAATCTCAAAAGGAGAAAACTTAGAAGTAGAATGCACATCATGTTTATATGCAAATTCACAATGAGGTAGATAATCTTCCCATCATTTCAAATTTTTCCTTATGAATGCACGCAAAAGGGTTCCTAAGGTTCTATTAACTACTTCGGTTTGTCCATCAGTTTGTGGATGACAAGTAGTAGAGAACAACAGCTTAACTTAGACCAAAGGGTCTTCCAGAAATAACTAAGGAATTCAGTATCCCTATCAGAGACTATGGTCTTGGGCATACCATGCAAACGTACCACTTCCTTAACGAACAAGTTAGCAATATGCAATGCATCACCTGTTTTGTTACAAGCTATGAAGTGTGCCATTTTGGAGAATCTATCTACTACCACAAAGATGGAATCCTTCCCGGTTCTAGTTCTAGGTAATCCAACAATGAAATCCATGGATATGTCATTCCAAGAGTGATAAGGAATAGGTTAGGGAGTTTACAAACCGTGGCTTTGGACTTTGGACTTAGCTTGTTTGCAGGTTGTGCATCTTTCACAAATCTGTTCTACGTCCCTTCTCATGTGTGACCAAAAGAAATGGTCTTGTAACACCTTAAATGTCTTGGCGATGCCAAAGTGACCCATGAGACTCCCTCCATGTGCTTCCCTAACAAATAAGTCTCTCAAGGAACAGTTAGGTACACATAGGTGGTTGTCATAGATGAGATAGTCATCTTGCCGAAAGTAATGGCCAGAGGCATATTTTGCACACATTCTATAGGCATCACAAAAAACAGAATCTGTTCCATATATACCTTTGATTTGTTCAAATCCAAAGAGCTTGGCATCAAGAGTACATAAGAGAACATACCTCCGATATAGTGCATCGGCCACTATATTTTCCTTACCTTGTTTTTACTTGAATACATAAGAAAAAGTCTCTATGAACTCAACCCATCTGGCATGTCTCTTGCTTAGCTTGTTCTGACCTTTTAGATACTTGAGTGATTCATGGTCAGTGTGTATCACAAACTCCTTAGGCCAGAGATAATGTTGCCAAGCTCGGAGTGCCCTCACTAAAGCATACATCTCCTTGTTGTACGTAGCATAGTTGAGAGTTACTCCTCCAAGCTTCTCGATGAAGTATGCTATAGGCCTTCTCTCCTGCATCAACACAGCTTCAATTCCAATCCCTGAGGCATCACATTCAATATCAAAGGTTTTGTTAAAATCAGGAAGACCAAGGAGAGGTGAATTAGTAAGCTTCTCTTTAAGGCATTGGAAAGCATCTTCTTGTGCTTCTTCCCACTTGAATCCGACTTCCTTTTTAATCACTTCGGTCTATGGAGCAGCTATGGTGCTAAAGTTCTGTAAAAACATCTGTAGAAACCGGCAAGCCCATGGAAGCTTCTTACTTCACTAACATTGGTTGGACTCGGCCACTCCATGATAGCTTTGATCTTCTCCGGATCTACCTTTACGCCATCAGCACTCACAACAAAGCCTAAAAAGACCAAGTTATCTGTTGCAAAAGTACATTTCTTAAGATTGGCAAAACGTTGTTCCTTCCTAAGTACATTCAGAACCGCCTCTAGGTGCTTAACATGCTCATCCAAACTTTTGCTGTAAACAAGAATATCATCAAAGTATACAACCACACAAATGCCTATAAAGGACCTAAGTTCATCAACCTCATGAAAGTACTAGGTGCATTTGTCAGTCCAAAAGGCATTACCAACCACTCATACAACCCATGTTTAGTTTTAAAATCGGTTTTCCATTCATCCCCTTCTTTCATCATAATCTGATGGTATCCACTTTTAAGATCTATCTTAGAGAATATGCAAGAACCATGCAATTCATCCAACATGTCATCTAAACGAGGAATAGGGTGGTGATACTTTACACTGATATTGTTGATGGCTCTGCAATCCACGCACATCCTCCAGGTGCCATCTTTCTTTGGAACAAGTAGCACCGGCACGGCATAAGGGCTCATGCTCTCTCGGATATGGCCCTTAGCCATCAGATCTTCTACTTGTCTTTTAAGCTCCTTAGTCTCCAGGCACAAAATCAATTTGATGTTCAATCCCACGGATAGGTGGCAATCCCTTGGGATTCTCCTCCGGAAAGATATCTTCAAATTCTTGCAAAAGAAAAGAAATATTGCTCGGAACTTCTGGCACTAAGTTAGTAAGGTTTACTAAAACCTCTTTGTAAACAAACAAAAGAATGGTTTGTTTAGAGAACAAGGTTCTCTTAACAACAATAGATCTCACAAGGAAGTTTGATTGTCTCTCGGGTTTGCTCTCAAAGGTCTTGTTGGTTTTTCTCAAACTCTCTTCTTTGTTTGGTGGTGATGTGTTTGGGAATCCTCTCTCTTTGGTTTTGTCTGTTTGTTTTAGCCATAGTTGATCTTGATAAACTTCTGGTGGCGTCAATGGAGCAAGAATGGTCTTCCGGCCATTGTTTACAAAGGAATACCGATTGGTATACCCATCATGGATGACCTTCTTATCAAACTGCCATGGCCTTCCAAGTAGAATGTGACCGGCCTCCATTGGTAAAACGTCACACAAGATCTTGTCCTGACACTGGCCTATGGTTAAAGGAACCAATACTTGGCTATGCACGATCATCTCTCCTTCATCATTCAGCCATTGAAACTTGTAAGGTTTTGGATGCTTCTTCTCTTCTAGTCCTATCTTTTTCACCATGGTTTCGCTTGCCACATTGGCACAGCTTCCTCCGTCAATTATAAGGCTGCAAACCTTGCCTTGTACCAGGCATCTGGTGTTGCCTCATGATCTTCATCTATGTCGGGTTTGATCATGAGAGATTCCATCTCTTGGTAATAGTCCTCCACACTCTTACTGCCTTGGATTAACCTCCTAAGCCTCTGGTGCAACTCCCGGTGATAGTGACTTGGAACAAACTTTTTTCTCATCAGGTTCTTCATCATTTCCCAAGTCTCCACATGGGGTTCTTGGTTGCGTCTCCTACTGGTAACCAGTTGATCCCACCAATTGATTGCATAGTCATAGAACTCGGTTGCAAACCTTCTTCCGTTCGGTGTAAGGCTGGCAATCGAAGACAAGTTCTATCTTCTTCTCCGACTCCAAGTAGGCATCGGGATCATTCTTCCCATAGAATGGTGGTATTTTAAACTTAAGACCATTAAGATTATCTACATGACGTTCCCTTGCTTCTCTTGCACGTCTCGGACGTCCATTAGAAGCTTGGCTTCCACGGCTATCATAATCTGTCCCTTCATCTTCATCAATGGGTATTTGTGCCCTTCTCCTTTCAACAGGACGTTGAGGAAGTCCTTGGTTCACCGATTGCTGAATGGTGTCCATTCTTTCATGGACAGGATCTAGTTCCTGCCTTAAGAGCCGCCTCATCTCTTCCATGAGGGTTTGCACATCCATGTTTTGTGCTCTAGCTCTTCTTGGGCGGTTTGTGTTTTCACTTGCGGCTTCACTATGAAACATCTTCCCTGCAAAACTCAACAAACTGTTAGAAGAATAAGCTCTCACAGGATTTTTTTTTCCTCACTAGTGTTTCTCTCAAGTGTTTCCTCTCAACTATCTTCTCTCAAGTGTTTCTCACAAGTGTTTTCTCTCAAATACTTCTCACAGAGATTTCTCACAGAGTTCTTAGCAAACAAATCCGAACAAATTTGTTGAAAAATATGAACAACAATCCCGATTCATAATGAAAGATATAATACTTTTCGGGTTCTTTTTGTTTTGTATTCTTTGTTTTTGGTTTTTCTTTTGCTTCTTTTTTTGAATGAGATCCAACGGATCTTGTGAATAGAATAGAAAAGAAAGAATAGAAATGGTGAGATGAGAATCTTGACCAAGAAGATGAGGAGTTGGAAATGAAAAAAGACAGAAGATGAAAAAAAGAAGGTGAAAGATCAAGAAGATGAAAGAACAAGAAGATGAACAACTTACTACCAAATCGAAAAAGCTTGCTCTGATACCAAATGACATGATCTCGGTCACGCCCAAGATTCAACTTTCTCGTTGGTAGAATAGGTTGATAGACAAATGGATAGAAGAAGACATAAGCCCGAGTTGATAATGGAATGGACCGATTGAAGGGGTCTTCTTAGAAGCGGCCGAATGGTTCTTTGGATAGAAGAAGGATAGATCCTTGCCTTAGTGAATCAAAGACTCAAACTGGACAAGGTGATGGATTGATGTGGACACAAGAAGTTGCAGAAGGGCTTCTTGATACTCCTTGAGGTTTATTTCGGATATTACACACCTAAAAACACTCAACAATGTCTCTCCAAGATATGGCACATTTGGAGAATACAAATGTTGATTTTCTGGATATGACACACCAAAGAATCAGGATAGATTGTTGGATATGAATTACCAAACAATCTTGAAATTTTCTAAAAGAACTTAGAGAATTTTCTCTGAAAAAAAGTTGATTAAAAGTTGGTTGTTTGCCAAATGAGGCTTACATCGACTTATATAGAGAGGTGACTTAAACAGACTCAAGTGCCTCGAGATTCCTAACTCTTGGGACTCTAAACATTCATCCTAAGAATCTAACAATGACTAGAAGTCGACAAGACATAATATGAAAGAGTTTTGCGAATTTAAACAATAAAATGAACTATAGTCTAACTTATACTACAAGATAGATTGAGGTCGGTCCAATGCATCAAAGGACGGTCTAAAATATAAAGTGTGGTGCTAAATTAATCATCATAAGGTTTAAGTAGATCTTGAGCCCTCATTAAAAACCTTAGTCGGAAAACTCATTGGGATAAAACTGACCTTAAGGGAAAAAGAGCACACTCAAGTCACTTAGAAGATGATTAACTTAGAGCGACTTGAATGGAAGTGAGCATGTCTTGGTGTTACCTTTCCTTAGCTTCTTAATGCTTCCCTGCTATCCTTAAGATGTTTCCTAGAGCTTCTTGAAGTTTTCTTGATCTTGCCCGGGTCATAGGGCCTTTGGGAATAGCTAAGGTTCCTTCCTCTTCTTCTCTGAGTGTTGGCGTTTCCATGCTCATATCAGATACCAAATGATACGAACTCCCAAGGATGGATGCACTTTCGAGGGGTAAAGGGATAGATGGTGGATTGAATAGTCACACAGAGATTGTGGAAGACCCATGGTATTCGTCAATGTCACGCCAAGATATTACACATTTGGAGAATACAAGGTTTGATTCTCGTATATGACGCACCGAACGAATCGATTTAACTGTTGGATATTACTCGCCAAACAATCGAGATTTTGTTCTCAAAGAACTAATGAGAAATCACTTGGATTTTTATAAAATGATGGATTTCTTATTATGCAGAAAAACTAGAGTTATATAGGAGAAGCAAATGGTAAAGAAAATATAGAATTAAACAACATTGACTAGACTCTTGATATTCAGACTCTTGAACTACTTCAACTTCAGACCCTTGGACTACGATCAGCTGCTAACTCTTGGACTTCAGGCGCCAAATACTTCTCTAAATTTCTTCATGGGCTGTTGCAAGTAAAAAAAATCAGGCCAAACATCATTCCATTGGATTTGGTCAGAAGATGAGACCCAAAAATAACTTGGACTTGAAGCCTCTACTCTTGTGGACTCTTGTGGACTTAGAAAGATTAAAGTGACTCATT
The DNA here is from genome assembly GCA_963854855.1 of Nasturtium officinale. NCBI lineage: Eukaryota > Viridiplantae > Streptophyta > Magnoliopsida > Brassicales > Brassicaceae > Nasturtium > Nasturtium officinale. Next base: position 3,742,886 of record OY978499.1, on the reverse strand, counting down.
TGCCTCATTAAAACCTTTCTTCGGAAAACCAATTGAGACAAAACCAAAGTCTAGGAAAAAGAGTACAAATGAATCACCCGTTTATTAATCCATTCGAGCAACCAAGATGGTTTGAACCTCCATGTTCTAAAGTATTGTCAGTTGTACTTAATTGAGAAGTGTAGTGATTGCATTCACCTTAGCTCATGATCTCGTCAATGGTCCAATAGGCACAGAAAAAGTGTCCTCGGCTTCATGATGATCTGGCTAGCTTTCCATGATCACATCAAGAAGCAAACCAATGTAACTAAGAAGCATTTTCCCTTAACATTGAAATTTGAGAACCATTGAATCTCAAAGAAGTTTTTGGGGCTGAAGTTAGGAGTAGTACCAAGATGAGTTAGTTCAAGGCCTAAACAACACCATGGATTCTGATGATAAAGCAATGCTTTGACACATAACCTCTATGGATGTTTAGTCAGCGTAAGTGACTACTGCAGTGTGCTTAGGACTTGGTCTAAACGATGGAAAAGTAACAAAGCTTGGGCTTAAGCCCATTTAGACTCTTTGTTACTAGAAGAGCATGCTATATTAAGGTGGAGAAGCAATCCAATGTAATTAAGAAGCATTTTCCCTTAACCGTGAAACCCTAGTGAACAATTGAATCTTGAAGAAGTTTTTGGGGCTGAAATTGGGAATAGTACCAATATGAGTTAGTTCAAGGCTTAAACAATACCTATGAATGCTTATGATGAAGCAATACTTTGAGTTACAACCTCTATGGATGTTTAGAAGGTGTAAGGACTACTGTAGTGTGCTTTGGACTTGGTCTAAACGATGGAATAATAACAAAGCTTGGGCTTCAGCCAGTTTAGACTCTTTGCACTACAAGAAAACAGCGATTTAGCGACTGCAGAAACAGTCGCATAGTAGTCGCTAAAAAGTTTCTTTACTATTACAAAGCGACTAATTGTTGTAGTCGTTAATAATTAGTCATTAATTAGTCACCAAGTGATGACTATTTGGCGACTAAGTAACGACTAAACCTTTTGAACAGTTTAGTCATGTAAACGTCATTGCGTTGTCGCTAAATTTAGTGACTACTTTGCGACTGATTTGGCGACTAAGTAGTGACTTTCGGCCGCTGTATATACAGTCACGTAACAATAGTTACTAAATAGTCACTAATGATTGGGACTATTCAGCGACTATTCTATGTCTCATTAACTAAAATTTAGCGACAACGTAATCAAGGTTTATTGGGTTTACTCCCTGTACCAAATTGTCGACTACAAGATCTTCAATTGTAGTCATCAATAAAACATCATCATTTTCTGTTTCCAGAAGAGTTGGTTCATTGTTTTCGTATTCTCCTAAAATGTTTCCCCTTGGATTCACTTTTAAAACATTGAGCCACGGGTGCTTTGGTTTCTTTTTGTATGGGTATGGAATATAACAAACTTGATCCGCTTGAGAGGCTGTTTGCAATATATAACAACATGTATATTAATTGAAGTTATACAGATGTTTATATATATATAATATTGAAATTCGTACCTAGAATAAATGGTTTGTATTTATTGTATTTTCTCGATGAAAGATGTCTACAACGCCACCATTACTCCTTCGAGTGCCTCTACCGATAACAGGGTCATACCATTTACACTTAAAAAGTGTGATTCTCAAATTGATCATCCCCTCGTACTCGAGTTCTATGATATCTGTTAAGGTCCCATAGAAATCTGCTTCATCAGATGCATCCGTGTGATTTTGACTTTTAACACATACACCATAGTTACATTTCTTTTGTCCCGTGCCATGATTCTGTGTGTGAAACAAATAGCCTCTTTTAAAATACATTGGCCAGGTTTTAACCTTATTCAAAGGTCCATGAACTATCTCATGAACCCAAGTAGGAAATGGATTCGTGGCGTTCCAGTACGTAACCTGCATATATATAAACAATATCATTAAATAAATATATATATATATATATATATATAATGTATAGATATATTGCTATGAATATTATTTAGACATACATATTCTTTCACCCATAATTGATATTCATGAGCTCTTTTCACGGAGAGTTCTTTTTCGGTAAGTCTCGATATTTTGCAGAAATAAAATCCTCGAACATACTATAGAAGACCAACACAAATATATGAGAAATCATAGTGGATTAAAACCTGACCAATGAGTGAAAAGTAAGCAATGTCAACTTATATACCTCTCAATTGGGTTAAAATAATAACAGTTTCGTAAAACATATGCATGTGCGCATTGATAGTCTTTCTCTGAAAGTCATATTTCATTCATCTCTCCACTTAGACTGCCGATGTGAGTAAATATATAAGGTACTCTGGAGACATGATATATGGGAGCTTCACCTTCATCGAATCTTGTTAACCTGACCAATCAAAAGTAATTTACATTAAAATAGATAGTAGGTGTCTACCTTACTTTGATTAATTTAGCATTTACCTTGATTTCGTTTGTATATTTGCGGCAAAGTAGTGCTCTGAGAAATAAGCAATCTCGTCATTGATATATGATTCATCAATTGATCCTGCCGCATATCTTTTGTTCTTTGCTTTTCCTTTCAACTTTTTGAAAAACCCTTCAAAATTATACATCCACCTATATTGGACAGGGCCTCCTAATTCAGCATCATAGGGGAGATGTATAGGCAGGTGCTCCATCACATCGAAAAATGATGTTGGGAAGATCTTTTCCAAATTGCATAGGATTAAAACTATGTTCTGTTTTAGAATTTGAACGCGATTTTTATGCAAAGTTCTTGAACATAAGTCCCGGAAAAATGCTCTAATCCCTACAAGATATTCAAATTAATTAAATTGCATTATGTTACTATATTCATATTTACCAAAATGGAAAAAAGCAATAAGTAATTAATACCTGATAACGCAAGGTGGAAGTTTCGGTCTAGGAGTTCAGCAAGGATAAATGGAAGTAGCCGCTCCATAAAAACATGGCAGTCATGACTCTTCATGCCTGAAAACTTTCTATTCTCTATATCAACACAACCAGCTAAGTCTGAAGAATAACCATCTTAGAATTTATCCGCATTTTTCACACATTCCAGTAAACTTGTTCCGGCCTCTTCTGTCAATATAAAGTTTGGGAAAGGCGCTTTACCCTCACTATTAATATGTAAGTGTGGCCGCGAACAGAATTGTTCTATATCCAATCTTGACATGATGTTGTATTTTTATTTACCCATCACACGATAAAGAGTATTCATGATGTTGTCAAAAACATTCTTCTCTATATGCATCACATCAAGATTGTGTCGGAGATTGAGGTATTTCCAGTACGGCAGCTCCCAGAATATGATTTCCTTGTGCCAGTTATGTTGCTTCCCATAGGCAGGTTTCTTCTTGGTGTGACCGTTTCCACCAATGTCTTTTGTTTTTGGTGGATTGACACCATTTAACTCCTTGCAATAAACTTGCTCACTGGTCAAAGACTCAGGTGGATACTCCCTCGAAGCATGTTTTCCCTTCAAAAAGTCTTTTTTATTCCTCCTAAGTGGATGACCATAAGAAAGAAATCTTCGGTGACAATCAAACCAACACGTCTTCCTTCTCTTGGATAGACAAAATGACTTTGTATCTTCCATGCAAACTGGACAAGATAATTTACCATGGGGTGTCCATCCTGATAACATGCTATACGCCGGAAAGTCACTTATCGACTCCAGTAGACCATAACCTTTTAACTCCTCAATAAGAGATTGGAGGAAGATATCAAGACTAGCTCACGGATGATTTGGCCCAGAATTGAGAATTGTAAGAAACAAGTACTCTGTATTCATGCACATATGAGGGGTAAATTAAATGGAGTCATGATCACAGGCCAAATCAATTGATTATTAGACATGCCAAATGGATTGAACCCATCGGTACATAATCCAAGATAAACATTACGGGGCTCTTCGGTAAACTGGGGATTAAAATCTTGAAAATATCTCCACTCCGCTGCATCAGAAGGATGACACATTTCTCCCTCCTTTGATTGGTTCTCGGCATTCCATCTCATTGCCACTGCAGTCTTCTCGCTCTGATACATTCTCTTCAATCTATCATCAATAGGTAGATACCACATACGACTATATGGTACTTTTTTCTACGCCGGTCGTCCTTAAGCTTCCATCTTTGTGCACCACAAAACATACATTTATCTTCTTTTTCATCATCTTTGAAGAAAATCATACAATTGTTAATATAAACATCAATTGTATGATATGGAAGGCCTAAATTGTGCATCAATTTTTCTGTCTCGTAATGTGAACCGGTCGCCTAGTTTCCCTCTGGTAAATACTCAGACAAGATTTTGCAAAATGAATCCACTAACTTTTAACTCATATTATGATCTGCCTTATTGTGCATGACTCGAGCAGCTAAGGATAACTGCGACTGACCTTCACGACAACCATCGTATAATGGATTTTTTGCACCATCTAATAAGTTGTAGAATTTCTTTGAATGGTTAAGAACCGGTTCTTCTACATTATAACGAAATGCATCATTCACCATATCCACATATCTATCTTCTACTACATTACCCACTTCTTCATTCCCACTTATTTACGTCATATCAACATACCTTGTTCCTAAATCCATATTGATTTCTTCTGCATGCTTATACCAAACATAATGATCCGGCATAAATCATCTACTATAAAGATGATTCCAAATTCTTCTCCCCAGGATAAATGTATCGTTCTTGTAAACACTACAAGGGCAGAAAAACTTACCACCATTACTCTGTGCTAGAGGCTGGCTATTTGCAAAAGTCATGAATTGATCCATCCCCATTCTGAACTCTGCCGAGAAATTTCCCATCTCATCATCGATCCTCTGATACATCCACTCCCAAAAATTAGTATAATTGTGATTTCCCGACATAATAAAACTAAAATTTTTGTGAAGAACTTTGATTTGGTGTTTCGATGAATGAGGGGACGAAATGGGTGAATTTTGATTATATATACATTTGCGGAGATCAAATAGCGACTATTATACGACTAACAAGCGACAATTCTTTGTAGTCGCATAAACCGGTACACCAACCCAACAACGTATAACACGTGTTTTTCCCACCGGTATATAACGACTAATAGGCGACTACAATGTAACTCAATAGCGACTACCAGCTGTAGTCGCATAAAACCGGTATACCAACCCAACAACGTATAATATGTGCGTTTACACACCGGCATATTACGACTTATCGGCGACTATTATGCCACTTCGTCGGCAAATCGCATAGTAGTCACACAATTAGCAACTAAATAGTGACTAACATTTCCCGTCTGCAGTATAGACATAGATTTCTCGCTAAAGTATAACTAATTTACCGATTACCTTCAATAGTCGCTATATAGTCACCATATGTGGTGACTAAATAATTAGTCACCACATGTAGTCGGTAAAACGTTGTTTTCTTGTAGTGTTGTTACGAGAAGAAACATGCTAAATTAAGGTGGAGAAGCAATCCAACGTAACTAAGAAGCATTTTCCCTTAACCGTGAAACCCTAGAGAACCATTTAATCATGAAGAAGTTTTCAGGGCTAAAGTTAAGAGTAGTACCAAGATGAGTTAGTTGAAGGCTTAAACAATACCCATGGATGCTTATCATGAAGCAATGCTTTAAGTTACAACCTCTATGGATGCTTAGTAGGTGTAAGTGACTACCTTAGTGTGTTTTGGAGTTGGTCTAAACGATGGAATAGTAAAAACCTTGGGCTTGAGCCTGTTTGGACATTTTGTTACTAGAAGAAGCATGTTAAATTAAGGTGGAGAAGAAATCCAACATAAATAAGAAGCATTTTCCCTTAACCATGAAACCCTAAAGAACCATTGAATCTTCAAGAGGTTTTTGGGGCTGAAGTTAGGAGTAGTACCAAGATGAATTAGTTCAAGACCTAAACAACACCCATGGATGCTTATGATGAACCAATGCTTTGAGTCACAATCTCTATTAATGTTTAGTAGGCGTAACTGACTACTGCAGTGTGATTTGGACTAGGTCTAAACGATGGAATAGTAACAATGCTTGCGTTTAAGCCGGTTTGGACTCTTTGTTACTAGAAGAAGCATGCTATATTAAGGTGGAGAAGAAATCTAACGTAACTAAGAAGCATTTTCCCTTAACCGTAAAACCCTAGAAAACCATTGAATCTCGAAAACGTTTTTGGGCTGAAGTTAGGAGTAGTACCAAAATGAGTTAAGTCAAGGCCTAAACAACGCCCATGGATTATTATGATGAAACAATGCTTTCATTTACAACCTCTATGGATATTTAAAAGGCGTAAGTGACTATGGTAGTGTGCTTCGAACTTGGTCTAAATGATGCCATAGTAACAAAGCTTCGGTATAAGCAAGGTTTGTCTCTTTGTTACGAAAAGAAGCATGCTATATTAAGGTGGAGAAGCAATCCAACGTAACTAATAAGCATTTTCCCTTAACTGTGAAACCCTAGAGAACCATTGAATCTTTAAGACGTTTTCAGGGCTAAAATTAGGAGTAGTACGAAGATGAGGTGGTTTAAAACTTAGTAGGCGTAACTGACTACCTCAGTGTGCTTTGGACTCTGTCTAAATGATGGAATAGTAACAAAGCATGGGCTTAACCCAATTTGGATTCTTTGTAACGAGAAGAATCATGCTATATTAAGGTGGAGAAGCAATCCAACATAACTGTGAAGCATTTTCCCTTAACTGTGAACCCCTAGAGAACCATTGAATCTTATAGAGGTTTTCAGGCTTGATGTTAGGAGTAGTGCAAGATGAGTTAGTTCAAGGCTTAAACAACACCCATGGATGCTTATGATGAAGCGATGCAGTGTGATTTGGACTTGGTCTAAATGATGGAAAAGTAGCAAAGCTTCGGCATAATCAAGTTTGGTCTCTTTGTTACGAAAAAGAAGCATGCTATATTAAGGTGGAGAAGCAATCCAACGTAATTAAGAAGCATTTTCCCTTAACCGTGAAACCCTAGAAAACCATTGAATCTTGAAGGAGTTTTCAGGGCTAAAGTTAGGAATAGTATCAAGATGAGTTATTTCAAAACTTAAACAGCACCCATGGATGCTTATGATGAAGCAATGCTTTCAGTTACAATCTCTATGGATGTTTAGTAGGCGTAAGTGACTACCACAGTGTGCTTTGGACTTGGTCTAAACGATGGAATAGTAACAAAACATGGGCTTAAGCCAGTTTGGATTCTTTGTTACGAGAAGAAGCATGCTATATTAAGGTGGGGAAGCAATCCAACATAACTAAGAAGCATTTTCCCTTAACGGTGAAACCCTAGAGAACTATTGAATCTTAAAGAGGTTTTCAGGCCTGAAGTTAGGAGTAGTACAAGATGAGTTTGTTCAAGGCGTAAACAACACCCATGGATGCTTATGATGAAGCAATGCTTTGAGTTAAAACCTATATGGATGTTTTAGAAGGCGTAAGTGACTATGGTAGTGTACTTCTAACTTGGTCTAAATGATGGAAATAGTAAAAAAGCATGGGCATAAGCAAATTTGGATTCTCTGTTACGAGGAGCATGCTATATAAAGGTGGAGATAATATCCAACGTAACTAAGAAGGATTTTCCCTTAACCGTGAAACCCTAGAGAACCATTAAATCTTGAAGAAAATTTTGGGGCTGAAGTTAGGAGTAGTACCAAGATGAGTTAGTTCAAGGCCTAAAAAACACCCATGGATTCTTATGATAAATCAATAATTTAAGTTACAACCTCTATTGATGTTTGGGCTTAAGCCTGTTTAGACTCTTTGTTACTAGAAGAAGCATAAAATATTAAGGTGGAGAAGCAATCCAACGTAACTAAGAAGCATTTTCCCTTAACCGTGAAACCCGAGAGAACCATTGAATCTTGAAGAAATTTTTGGGACTGAAGTTAAGAGTTGTACCAAGTTGAGTTAGTTCAACGATTAAACAACACCCATGGATGCTTATGATGAAGCAATGCTTTGAGTTACAATCTATGGATGTTAGTTGTAAGTGACTACCTTAGTGTGCTTTGGAATTGGTCTAAACGATGGTATAGTAAAAAAAATTGGGGTTAAGCCAGTTTGGATTCTTTTTTAACCAAAGACGCATGCAATATTAAGATGGAGAAGAAATCCAAGGTAACTAAGAAGTATTTTCCCTTAACCGTGAAACCCTAGAAAACCATTGAATCTAGTAGAAGGTTTTTGGTCTGAAGTTAGGAGTAGTACCAAGATAAGTTAGTTCAAGGCATAAACAACACCAATGGATGCTTATGATGAAGCAATGCTTTGAGTTACAACCTCTATGGATGTTTCATAGGCGTAAGTGACTACTGCAGTGTGATTTGGACTTGGTCTAAACGATGGAAAAGTAACAATGCTTGGGCTTAAGCCTGTTAAGACTCTTTGTTCCTAGAAGAGGCATGATATATTAAGGTGGAGAACCATTGAATCTTGAAGACGTTTTTGGGCTGAAGTTAGGAGTAGTACCAATATGAGTTAGTTCAAGGCTTAAACAATACCCATGGATGCTTATAATGAAGCAAAGATTTGAGTTACAACCTCTATGGATGTTTAGAAGGCATAAGTGACTATGGTTGTGTGCTTCGAACTTGGTCTAAATAATGGAATAGTAACAAAGCTTCCGCATAAGCTAGTTTAGACTCTTTGTTACGAGAAGAAAAATGATATATTATGGTGGAGAAGCAATCCAACGTAACTAAGGAGCATTTTCCCTTAACCGTGAAACTTAAGCACATTTGAATCTTGAAGAAGTTTTCAGGGCTAAAGTTAGGAGTAGTACCAAGATGAGTTATTTCAAAACTTAAAGAGCACCCATGGATGCTTATGATGAAGCAATATTTTGAGTTACAATCTCTATGGATGTTTAGTAGGCGTAAGTGACTACCGCAGTGTGCTTTGGACTTGGTCTAAACGATTGAATAGTAACAAAACTTGGGCTGAAACCAGTTTAGATTCTTTGTTACGAGAATAAACATGCTATCTTAAGGTGGGGAAGCAATCCAACAAAACTAAGAAGCATTTTCCCTTAATGGTGAAACCCTAGAGAACCAATGAATCTTAAAAAGGTTTTCAGACTTGAAGTTAGGACTAGTACATGATGAGTTTGTTCAAGGCATAAACAACACCCATGGATGCCTATGATGAAGCAACGCTTTGAGTTACTACCTATATGGATGTTTAGAAGGCGTAAGTACTATTGTAGTGTGCTTCTTACTTGGGCATAAGCAAATTTGGACTCTTTGTTATGAGAAGAAGCATGAATTATAAAGGTGGAGATAATATCCAACATAACTAAGAAGGATTTTCCCTTAACCATGAAACCCTAGAGAACAATTGAATCTTTAAGAAAATTTTGGGGCTGAAGTTAGGAGTAGTACCAAGATGAGTTAGTTCAAGGCCTAAAAAACACCCATGTATTCTTATGACAAAGCAATGTTTTAAGTTACAACCTCTATGGATGTTTCGTAGGTGTAAGTGACTGTTGCAGTGTGATTTGGACTTGGTCTTAACGATGGAATAGTAACAATGCTTGGGCTTAAGCCTGTTTAGACTCTTTGTTACTAGAAAAAGCATGATATTTTAAGGTGGAGAAGCAATCCAACGTAAGTAAGAAGCATTTTCCCTTAACCGTGACACCCTAGAGAACCATTGAATCTTGAAGACGTTTTTGGGCTGAAGTTAGGATTCGTACTAAAATGAGTTAGTTCAAGGCTTAAACAACACCCATGGATACTTATGATGAAGCAATGCTTTGAGTTACAACCTCTATGGATGTTTAGAAGGCATAAGTGACTACGATAGTGTGCTTCAAACATGGTCTAAATGATGGAATTGTAACAAAGCTTCAGCATAAGCAAGTTTGTACTCTTTGTTACGAGAAGAAGTATGCTATATTAAGGTGGAGAATCCTAAAGAACCATTGAATCTTGAACAACACCCATAGATGTTTATAATGAAGCAATACTTTGAGTTACAACCTCTATGGATGTTTAGAAGACATAAGTGACTATGGTAGTGTGCTTCAAACTTGGTCTAAATGATGTAATAGTAACAATGCTTCGGCATAAGCAAATTTGGACTCTTTGTTACGAGAAGAAAAATTCTATATTATGGTTGAGAAGCAATCCAACGTAACTAAGGAGCATTTTCCCTTAACCGTGAAACTTGAGCACCATTGAATCTTGAAGAAGTTTTTGGGGAAGAAGTTTTTGGGGCTGAAGTTAGGAGTAGTACCAAGATGATTTTGTTCAAGGCCTAAACAACACCCATGGATTCTTGCTTTGAGTTACAGCCTCTAGGGATGTTTCATAGGCGTAAGTGACTACTGAAGTGTGATTTGGATTAGGTCTAAACGATGGAAGAGTAATAATGCTTAGGATCAAGCCTGTTTGGACTCTTTGTTACTACAAGTAGCATGCTATATTAAGGTGGAGAAGCAATCCAACGTAACTAAGAAGCATTTTCCCTAAACCGTGAAACCCTAGAGAACCATTGAATCTTGAAGACGTTTTTGGGCTGAAGTTCGGAGTAGTACCAAAATGAGTTAGTTCAAAGCTTAAACAACACACATGGATGCTTTTGATGAAGCAATGCCTTGAGTTACACCTGTTTGATATTTAGAATGCATAAGTTACTACGGTAGTGTGCTTTGAACTTGGTCAAAATGATGGAATTGTAACAAAGCTTTGACATAAGCAAGTTTGGACTCTTTGTTACGAGAAGAAGCATGTTATATTAAGGTGGAGAAGCAATCCAACGTAACTAAGAAGCATTTTCCCATAGCCTTAAAATCCTAGAGAACAATTGAATCTTGAAAAAGTTCTCGGGATGAGTTAGTTCAAGGCTTAAACAACACCCATCGATACTTATGATGAGCAAAGCTTTGAGTTACAACCACTATGGATGTTTAGAAGGCATAACTAAGTACCGCAAGCTTCGAACTTTGCCTAAACGATGGGAAAATAACAAAGCTTGGACATAAGCAAGTTGAGACTCTTTTTTATGAGAAGAATCGTGTTATATTAAGTTGGAAAAGCAATCCAACTAAAGTAAGAAGCATTTTCCCTTATTTGTGAAACCCAAGAGAACCATTGAATCATGTAGAAGTTGTAAGGGCTAAATTTAGGAGTTATACCAAGTTGAGTGAGTTCAACGATTAAACAACACCCATGGTTGCTTATGATGAAGCAACGCTTTGAGTTACAACTTCTATGGTTGTTTAGTAGGCATAAGTGACTACCTCAGTGTGCTTTGGATTTTGTCTAAACGATGGAATAGTAACAAAGTGTGGGCTTAAGCCAGTTTGGACTCTGTTCCGAGAAGAAACATGCTATATTATGGTGGAGAAGCAATCCAACGTATCAAAGGATCTTTTTCCCTTAACCGTGAAACTTGAGAACCATTGAGTCTTGAAGAAGTTTTTGGGGCTGAAGTTACGAGTAGTACCAAGATGAGTTAGTTCAAGGCCTAAACAACACCAATGAATGCTTATGATGAAACAATGCTTTAAGTTACAACCTCTATGGATGTTTAGTAGGCGTAAGTGACTACTGTAGTGTGATTTGGACTTGTTCTAAACGATGGAATAGTAACAATGCTTCGTCCTAAGCCGGTTTGGACTCTTTGTTACTAGAAGAAGCATATTATACTAAGGTGGAGAAGCAATTTAACATAACTAAGAAGCATTTTCCCTTAACCGTATAACCATAAAGAACCATTGAATCTTGAAAAGGTTTTGGGCTGAAGTTAGGAGTAGTACCAAGATAAGCTAGTTCAAGCCCTAAACAACACCCATGGATGCTTATGATGAAGCAATGCTTTGAGTTACGATCTCTATGGATGTTTAGAAGGCGTAAGTGACTATGATAGTGTGCTTCGAACTTGGTCTAAAAGATGGAATAGTAACAAAGCTTCAGCATAACCAAGTTTGGACTCTTGGTTAGTAGAAGAAGCATGCTATATTAAAGTGGAGAAGCAATCCATCGTAACTAAGAAGCATTTTCCCTTAACCGTGAAACCCTAAAGAACCATTGAATATTAAAGAAGTTCTCGGGGTTGAAGTTAGGAGAAGTACCAAGATGAGTTAGTTCAAAGCTTAAACAACACCCATGGATGCTTAGGATGAAGCAATGCTTTAAGTTACAACCACTATGATTGTTTAGTAGGCTTAAGTGACTACCGCAATGTGCTTTGGACTTGGTCTAACAGATGGAATAGTAACAAAGCTTCGACTTAAGCTACTTTGGATTCTTTGTTCTGAGAAGAAGCATGCTATATTAAGGTGAAGAAGCAATCCAACATAACTAAGAAGCATTTTCCCTTAACCATGAAAGGCTAGAGAACCATTGAATCTTGAAGAAGTTTTCAGGCCTGAATTTAGGCGTAGTACTAAGATGAATTTGTTCAAGGCTTAAACAACACCCATGGATAATTATGATAAAGCAATGCATTGAGTTACAACCTCTATGGATGTTTACAAGGCATAAGTGACTACGATTGTGTGCTTAGAACTTGGTCTAAATGATGGAATAGTAACAAAGCTTGGGCATAAGCAAGTTTGTACTCCTTGTCACAAGAAGAAGCATGCTATATTAAAGTGGAGAATCAATCCAATGTAACTAAGAAGCATTTTCCCTTAACCTTGAAACCCTAGAGAACCATTGAATCTTGAAAAAATATTCGGGGCTGAAGTTAGGAGTGGTACAAAGATGAATTAGCTCAAGGCTTAAACAACACCCATGGATGCTTATGATGAAGCAATGCTTTGAGTTACAACCTCTAAGGATGTTTAGTAGGCGTAAGTGACTAACGCAGTGTGCTTTGGACTTGGTCTAAATGATCGAATAGTAAGAAATCTTGGGCTTAAGCCAGTTTGGACTCTTTGTTACAAGAAGAAACATGCTATATTATGGTGGAGAGGTAATCCAACGTAACTAAGGAGCATTTTCCCTTAACCGTGAAACCTGAGAACCATTGAATCTTGAAGATGTTTTTGGGGCTTAAGTTAGGAGTTGTACCAAGATGAGTTAGTTCAGGGCTTAAACAAAACCCATGGATGCTTATGATGAAGCAATGGTTTGAGTTACAACCTCTATGGATGTTTAGTAGGTATCGGTGAAAATTGCAGTGTGATTTGGACTTGGTCTAAACGATGGAATAGTAACAATGCTTGGGCTTAAGCCGGTTTAGACTCTTGGTTACTAGAAGAAGCTTGCTGTATTAAGGTGGAAAAGCAATCCAACGTAACTAAGAAGCATTTTCCCTTAACCCCTAGAGAACCATTGAATTTTGAAGAAGTTTTTGGGCTAAAGTTAGAAGTAGTACCAAGATGAATTAGTTCAAGGCTTAAAAAACACTCATGGATGCTTATGATGAAGAAATGCTTTTGAGTTACAACCTCTATGAATGTTTAGAAGGCGTAAGTGACTCCGGTAGTGTGCTTTGAACTTGGTCTAAATGATTGAATAGTAACAAAGCTTCGTCATAAGCAAGTTTGGACTCTTTGTTATAAGAAGAAGCAAGCTATATTAAGGTGGAGAAGAAATCCAAGGTAACTAAGAAGCAATCAAACGTAACTAAGAAGCATTTTCCCTTAACTGTGAAACCCTAGAGAACCATTGAATCTTGAAGAAGTTCTCAGGGTTAAAGTTAGGAGTAGTACCAAAATGAGTTAGTTCAAGGCTTAAACAACACCCATGGATGCTTATGATGAAGCAATCCTTTGAGTTACAGTCTCTATGGATGTTTAGGCGTAAATGACTACCGCAGTGTGCTTTGGACATGCTCTAAACGATGGAATATTAACAAAGCTTGGTCTTAAGCCAGTTTGGACTCTTTGTTATGAGAAGAAACATGATATATTATGGTTGAGAAGCAATCCCACGTTACTGAGGAGAATTTTCCCTTAACCGTGAAACTCGAGAACCAGTGAATCTTGAAGAAGTTTTTGGGTCTGAAGTTAGGAGTAGTACCAAGATGATATGAGCATGGAAACGCCAACACTTGGAGGAAAAGAAGAAGGAACCATGGCCATTCCCAAAGGTCCTATGAACCGGGCAAGATCAAGAAAACTTCAAGAAGCTGTAGGAAACATCTTAAGGATCACATGGAAGCATGAAGAAGCTAAGGAAAAACAACACCAAGACATGCTCACTTCCATACAAGTCGCTCTAAGTTAAATCATCTTCAAAGTAACTTGAGTGTGCTCTTTTTCCCTTAAGCTCGGTTTTATCCCAATGGGTTTTCCGGCTAAAGGTTTTTAATAAGGCCTCAAGTTCACTTATATCTCTTAGATGATTAGCTTAGGAGCTTCTTTGATGCCTTGGACAATTTCATGAAACTATGGACCGACTCAAGCATCAACTTTATGATATAATTTAGATTATGGTTTTATTTCATCTTTTCTATTTCACAAACTCTTTTATCTTCTTGTCTAGTCGACTTCTAGTCTTTGTTCAAAGTCTTAGGTGATTGTTTAGAGTCCCAAGAAGTAGTAATCACGAGGAACTTGAGTCTGTTCAAGTCACCTCTCTATATAAGTCGATTGTATGCCTCACTTTGCAATCATCCAACTTTTTAATCAACTTCTTTTCAGAGAAAATTCTCTAAATTCTTTTAAAACATTTCCGATTGTTTGATGTGTCATATCCAACAATCAACCTCGGTTCTCTGGTGTTGAAATATGTGATCTCAAGAAGAAGAATTCAAACACAAGAGAAGGAGGGAAAAGGAGAAAACTGGTTGAAAAGGAACTAGGAAGAGAACAAGTTAAGAAGGAACTAGAAGAAAAGGAAGTTGTTGGATCTCAACTAGATGAACTAACTAAACTAAGTAAGGAAGCAAGGAGAGGCATGGGCACAAGCATGGGGCGCCAGAGAGAGGCATGGAGTGCAATACTGTTGGAGTAGGTGAGCTGCTCCCTCCTCTCTTCTTCACGCAAAACCTCTCTTCTCCTCTTCCTTCTTCACGCCATTCCTCTCTTCTTCTGCACCTCCTCTCATTCAAATGTCTATAAATATATGTGTAACCTCTTGTAAAGTTTTGTAAGACTAAGAGAATAAAATACATACAAACTTTCATAATCTCTTCTCACTCTTAGTCTCTAAACATTCTTCAATCTCTTTAAACTTATAATTTCAACATGGTATCAGAGCAGGTTATCTACTAAACCGCTTATTCTCTTCTTGATTCCTCTAATACTCTACAAGGCTTCTAATCTATAACAATACACCTTCCTTAGTTCTATTCATTCTGAGATTAATATCCTTGAGATCATAGGATCTTCAAGTTGTGAAAGGACTAAGATTGTGTATTATTACTAGAAAATGGAGACTAATAGGGTAACAATCTCGGTTATGCTCAAGGGAAACAACTATCTCCTTTGGGCAAAAACCACCAAAACTACTCTTAGAGGCCGAGGACTTTGGCAATATGTTGAGCCAAAAGAAGGAACAGAAGCGGCGGTGAGAAATGAGAAGGAGGAAGCTAAGGAAGAGCAAGAAGAACAATACACTCTTTCTCTTCTCCTAAGCTCACTAGAACCAACTATCTTGGCGGCTTACTCATATGCGGATACCGCCAAGGAACTTTGGGATATACTCAAAGGAGTTTATGGAAACATCTCAAACATATCAAGGATATTTGAGGTGAAAAGGGCATTGAATGAGCTCCAACAAGAGGAAAAGTCATTCAAGGAAATGTTTGGGGAGTATAGAAGCTTATGGGCCGAGTTGGAGATCTTGAGGCCACACACTATAGACCCCAAGGAGTTAGGAGAAAGGCGTGACCAAGATCAAGTGTTTGGGCTTCTCTTGGCACTCAATGCATCATACAAGGATCTTATCAAGCATATACTTCGATTTGAGAATCTGCCAAGTCTAGCGGAAGTATGCGGTATGATACAAAGGGAAGAAGGGTCTAGAGACCTGTTTCGTGCACCAAGTGAAGCTGCACATCTTGCAAGAAAGAATCTCACATTTGGAGACAAGAGGACGTTGGAGTGTGAGCATTGCAAGATGAAAGGACACACTAAGGAGAAGTGTTGGACCCTCCATCCACACTTGAGGCCTAAGCGGCTAAGGGAGAATGGGAATGGACCTAGAGCCTTCACGGGAATTGCACAACCTGTTGAAGAACTGGTTAGAAGGTCTGAGTTTGAAGCTCTCATCAAGAGCCTAGCCAAACTCACAGATTCGGGTAAGAGTTTTTTCAGCTCTAAAACACCCATAAAGAAGACTAGAATCATTGTGGATTCAGGGGCTTCTCATCACATGATCAAGGATCAAGATATGTTAAAGAATCTTGAACCATGCCATGGAAGTGTACAAGTAGCCAATGGAAGCTCAGTTCCAATTAAAGGGATAGGAGAGTTAGAGCTTTTTAAAAGGGAAACAAAAGCATTATACATGCCTAACTTCTCATCTAATCTTTTATCCGTTAATAAAGCTACAAAGGATTTGGAGTGTGTGGCTGTGTTTGGGACTGACTTTGTTAAGTTTCAGGACCCTAAAACAAACCATGTGCTCGGAGAAGGGAAGGTAGAAGATGGTGTGTATATCTTGGAATCAAATAAACAAGAGGAACCAATGACTCTTGGAATGAAGGCAGATGCAAAGTTTTTTGGGAGGAAAGAGATTGAAGATAGCCCATTATGGCATGGAAGGCTAGGACATCCAAGTTCAGCAGTCCTCAAGATGGTCTTACCCAATCTCATCCAAGAAGAAGTAGTGTGTGAGGCGTGTGTACTAGGGAAGCATTGTAGACAAGCTTTTCCTACTTCATCTACAACTTGTGATGAAGCGTTTGGCATTGTACACTCGGATGTATGGACCTCACCATGTAATTCAAGAGATCAATATAAATATTTTGTTTCATTCATTGATGACTACTCAAGATATACATGGATCACTCTTCTACATACCAAAGATCAAGTGTATGAAGCCTTCACCAACTTCATTAACTATATCTCTACCCAATTCAAAACAAAGATCAAAGTATTGCGTAGTGATAATGGAGGTGAATATGTGAGTAAACGATTCAAAGAGTTGCTCAACAACTTTGGCATCATTCATCAAACATCGTGTGCATACACTCCTCAGCAGAACGGGATAGCTGAAAGGAAGAATAGACACCTAATGGAAGTAGCAAGGACTCTCATGATTGCCAAAAGAGTACCAAAGTTCCATTGGGGAGATGCCGTAATGACATCAAGCTACTTAATCAACCGACTTCCAACCAAAAATCTGGATGATAAGTCCCCATTTGAAGTGTTGTACAAGAAGAAACCAAGCTTAAATCATATCAAAACGTTTGGATGCACATGCTTCATGTTTTTACCAGAAGGACACAGAAGCAAACTTGAACCTCGAAGCATGAGGTGTGTGTTCATTGGATATTCACCAACACAAAAGGGCTACAAGGTCTACAATCCGGAAACAAGAAGAGTGTATGTGTCTAGAGAAGTAAGGTTTAATGAACAAGAGAGTTTCTATGGGGCTAAGGATCATGATGCTTCTAAAGGAATGATCTATTCATCCATGGACTGGATGGTGTTTGATGAAACGCCAAGCCTATGTGAAGAAGTACAAGAAGAAACATCTGAGAACTTCATAGAGCAAGATAGTGCGGATAATGCACATGAGGAAGTGGATCAGAATTTGGATGAAGAGGGAGCGGATGCTGAAGAAGGACAGGAGCCAACCATACCTCTAAGAAGAAGTACAAGACAGAGGCGACAACGTGTCTTTTATGGCTATAACAATTCTGCTATGCTCCAAGGAGAGTCTAGTACGAGTATTTTTCCTTGTGTGATAAGAGAGTGTCCTGAGCGTACGGCGAGCTTAGATCTCGATCCTATTGGCGACAGCACTCTCATATCACAAGGAGGAGATCACACTCAAACTAGTATTATCACATATCCCATTGAGCATTTCTGTTCCTTGGCGACATTACCCATGGAGCATGAAGTGTTTCTCACAAAAATCAGCAAGGAATACATTCCTAGCTCATATGAAGAAGCATGTGAGAGTGAAGTATGGGTGAAAGCCATGGAAGAGGAAATGAAATCCATGGAAAGGAATAATACTTGGTACTTAACCGACTTACCAAAGGATAAGAAGTCGGTTGGGAGTAGATGGGTGTATACAATTAAATACACAAGTGATGGGGAAATAGAAAGGTACAAAGCAAGGCTGGTAGCAAAAGGATATACTCAAGTCTATGGGGAGGACTATACTGAAACATTTGCTCCAGTAGCTAAGCTTCATTCCATAAGAATTCTAATCTCGGTAGCTGTAAACTTGGAATGGGACTTATGGCAAATGGACGTCAAGAATGCCTTCTTGCAGGGGGATTTGGAAGAAGAAGTATATATGGATCCACCCCTAGGGTATCATAATGGAGGCAACAAAGTGTGTAGATTGAAGAAAGCAATCTATGGGCTGAAGCAATCTCCAAGAGCATGGTACCAAAGGCTAAGTGCTTGTCTCTTGAAGAAGGAGTTCATAAAATCTGAAGCGGATCATACTCTATTCACAAGACAAAGTGAAGGAGGAGTAGTGGTAGTCTTGATTTATGTTGATGATCTAATCATCACAGGAAGTGACAAAGATGGAGTAGATCAAATCAAGGGACTCTTGAAGGCCGACTTTGATATAAAGGATCTAGGGGAGCTCAAGTACTTCCTAGGGATTGAGATGACACGATTTGGAGATGGAATGTTCATATCTCAAAGGAAATATGTGCTGGATCTCTTGGAAGAAACCGGGAAGTTAGGATCCAAGCCGGCCAAAACTCCAATAGAAGAAGGATACCAAGATAGTCCTGAGGGGGAGCCTTTGGAGAACATTAAAAGATACCAAAGGATGGTGGGCAAACTTATCTATCTTACCATTACAAGACCTGACATCTGCTTTGCAGTAAACCGTGTGAGCCAGCATATGCAAAAGCCAACCTCACAACATTGGAACATGATTGAGAGGTTGCTAAGGTACCTAAAGAATAGCCCTGGAAAAGGTGTATGGATGCATGTTAATGGGAACACAAAGGTCCAAGGTTATTGTGATGCGGATTGGGCTGGAGATAAAAAGGATAGAAAGTCCACATCTGGTTTTTGCACATTTGTGGGAGGAAATCTAGTAACCTGGAGGAGCAAAAAACAGAAGGTCATAGCCTTATCAAGTGCTGAAGCAGAGTACAGAGCCATGAAAGAATTGACAAAGGAGTTGATATGGATAAAAGCGCTTCTAAAAGACCTTGGAATCCAGGGAGATGAAGAAATGCTGTTGTATTGTGATAATCAAGCTGCAATGCATATAGCATCAAATCCGGTATTTCATGAAAGAACCAAGCACATAGAAGTTGATTGCCATTTTGTGAGAGGGAAGATACAAGAAGGAATTATCAAAACCGCCTTTGTAGCAAGCAAGGATCAATTAGCTGATATCTTCACTAAGGCAACTTCAACTATTACTTGTGATCACATTCATGGCAAGATCGGTCTTAAGGATCTCCACCGACCAATCTTGAGGGGGAGTGTTGAAATATGTGATCTCAAGAAGAAGAATTCAAACACAAGAGAAGGAGGGAAAAGGAGAAAACTGGTTGAAAAGGAACTAGGAAGAGAACAAGTTAAGAAGGAACTAGAAGAAAAGGAAGTTGTTGGATCTCAACTAGATGAACTAACTAAACTAAGTAAGGAAGCAAGGAGAGGCATGGGCACAAGCATGGGGCGCCAGAGAGAGGCATGGAGTGCAATACTGTTGGAGTAGGTGAGCTGCTCCCTCCTCTCTTCTTCACGCAAAACCTCTCTTCTCCTCTTCCTTCTTCACGCCATTCCTCTCTTCTTCTGCACCTCCTCTCATTCAAATGTCTATAAATATATGTGTAACCTCTTGTAAAGTTTTGTAAGACTAAGAGAATAAAATACATACAAACTTTCATAATCTCTTCTCACTCTTAGTCTCTAAACATTCTTCAATCTCTTTAAACTTATAATTTCAACATCTGGTGTGTCATATCCAGAAAATTAACCTTTGTCTTCCCCGAGTGTGTCATATCTTGGAGAGACATTGTTGAGTGTTTATTAGGTGTGTAATATCCGAAATAAACCTCAAGGAGTATCAAGGAGCCTTCCGCAACTTCTTGTGTCCCGCATCAATCCATCACCTTGTCCAGTTTGAGTCATTGATTCGCTAAGGCAAGGATCTATCCCATATCTATCCAAAGAACCATTCAGCCACTTCAAAGAAGACCCTTCAAACGGTCCTTTTCATCATCAACTCGGTCTTATGGCTTCTTCTATCCTTCTGTCTATCATTCCAACCTACCAACAAGAAAGTTGAATCTTGGGCATGACCGAGATCGTGTCATTTGGTATCAGAGCAAGCTTTTTCGATTTGGTAGTAAGTTGTTCATCTTCTTGTTCTTTGATCTTCTTGATCTTTCATCTTCTGTCTTTTCATTTCCAACTCCTCATCTTCTTGGCCGAGATTCTCATCTCGCCCATTCTGTTCTTCTATTCTTTCTATTCTATTTCTTCTAAAGATCCGTTGGATCTCATTCAAAAAAAAAAGAAACAAAACAAAGCAAAAAGAAAAACAAAAAGAAAAGAAAAAGTCACCAAGAAACATACTACATATCATTGGATTCGGGGTTGTTGTTATATTTCTCATCAAATTTGATTTGATTTGTTTGATAAGAACTCTGTGAGAAAATCTTTGAGAGAAGTATTTGAGAGAAACACTTGAGAGAAACACTTGAGAGGAAACACTTGAGAGGAAAAGTAAGAAGCAGAAAGTTATAGCCTTATCAAGTGCTGAAGCCGAGTATAGGGCTATGAAGGAGGTGACAAAAGAATTGATATGGGTGAAGGCATTCCTAGAAGATCTTGGAATACATGAGGCTGAGGAGATGCTGTTGTATTGTGATAATCAAGCTGCAATACATATAGCATCCAATCCGGTATTCCATGAAAGGACCAAGCATATAGAAGTGGATTGTCACTTTGTGAGGGGAAAGATTCAAGAAGGAATCATCAAACCCGCATTTGTAGCAAGTGGGGAACAGCTAGCGGATATCTTCACCAAGGCAACATCCTCTATCATTGGGGATCACATACATGGCAAGATCGGTCTAAAGGATCTTCACCGACCAATCTTGAGGGGGAGTGTTGAAATATGTGATCTCAAGAAGAAGAATAATTCAAACTTAAGAGAAGGAGGGAAGGAAAAAGAGAACTAGTTGTGAAGAAACTAGAAGGAGAACTAGTTGAGAAGGAACTAGAAGAAAAGGAAGCTGTTGGATCTCAACTAGACAATCTAACTAAACTAAGTGAGGAAGCAAAGAGAGGTATGGGCACAAGCATGGGCGCATCAGAGCAGGGCATGGTGCGCGTCAGAGCAGGCATGGTGCAACAAGACTATTGGAGCAGCTCACCCATCTCTCTTCCCTTCTTCACGCCCCTCCTCTCCTCTTCCTTGATTCTTCTTCATTTCAATGTAAAAAGTCTATAAATACATGTAATCTCTTGTAAAGAAGTGTGTGTGAATAAGAAGAAATATTCAGCAATCTTTCTCTTCCTTATTACGCCAATTCTCTCATCTCCATCCTTATCTCTTTCTAAACCTCTAAAATCAACATTAGCAACCTCTCAATCATGTTCCAATGTTGTGAGGTTGGCTTTTGCATATGCTGGCTCACACGGTTTACTGCAAAGCAGATGTCAGGTCTTGTAATGGTAAGATAGATAAGTTTGCCTACCATCCTTTGGTATCTTTTAATGTTCTCCAAAAGCTCCCCCTCAGGACTATCTTGGTATCCTTCTTCTATTGGAGTTTTGGCCGGCTTGGATCCTAACTTCTCGGTTTCTTCCAAGAGATCCAGCACGTATTTCCTTTGAGATATGAACATTCCATCTCCAAATCGTGTCATCTCAATCCCTAGGAAGTACTTGAGCTTACCTAGATCCTTTATATCAAAGTCGGCCTTCAAGAGTCCCTTGATTTGATCTACTCCATCTTTGTCACTTCCTGTGATGATTAGATCATCAACATAAATCAAGACTACCACTACTACTCCTTCACTTTGTCTTGTGAATAGAGTATGATCCGCTTCAGATTTTATGAACTTATTCTTCAAGAGACAAGCGCTTAGCCTTTGGTACCATGCTCTTGGAGATTGCTTCAGTCAATAGATTGCTTTCTTCAATCTACACACTTTGTTGCCTCCATTATGATACCCTTGGGGTGGATCCATATATACTTCTTCTTCCAAATCCCCCTGCAAGAAGGCGTTCTTCACGTCCATTTGCCATAAGTCCCATTCCAAGTTTACAGCTACCGAGATTAGAATTCTTATGGAATGGAGCTTAGCCACTGGAGCAAATGTTTCAGTATAGTCCTCCCCATAGACTTGAGTATATCCTTTTGCTACCAGCCTTGCTTTGTACCTTTCTATTTCCCCATCACTTGTGTATTTAATTGTATACACCCATCTTCTCCCAACTGACTTCTTATCCTTTGGTAAGTCGGTTTAGTACCAAGTATTAATCCTTTCCATGGACTTCATTTCCTCTTCCATGGCTTTCACCCATACTTCACTCTCACATGCTTCTTCATATGAGCTAGGAATGTATTCTTTGCTGATTTTTGTAAGAAACACTTCATGCTCCATGGGTAATGTCGCCAAGGAACAGAAATGCTCAATGGGATATATGATACTACTAGTTTGAGTGTGATCTCCTCCTTGTGATATGAGAGTGCTGTCGCCAATAGGATCGAGATCTAAGCTCGCCGTACGCTCAGGACACTCTCTTATCACACAAGGAAGATTACTCATACTAGACTCTCCTTAGAGCATAGCAGAATTGTTGTAGCCATAAAAAAACACGTTGTCGCCTCTGTCTTGTACTTCTTCTTAGAGGTATGGTTGGCTCCGGTCCTTTTCCAGCATCCACTCCCTCTTCATCCAAATTCTGATCCGCTTCCTCATGTGCATTATCCGCACTATCTTGCTCTATGAAGTTCTCAGATCTTTCTTCTTGTACTTCTTCACATAGGCTTGGCGTTTCATCAAACACCATCCAGTCAATGGGTGAATAGATCATTCCTTTAGAAGCTTCATGATCCTTAGCCCCATAGAAACTCTCTTGTTCATTAAATCTTACTTCTCTAGACACATACACTCTTCTTGTTTCCGGGTTGTAGACCTTGTAGCCCTTTTGTGTTGGTGAATATCCAATGAACACACACCTCATGCTTCGAGGTTCAAGTTTGCTTCTGTGTCCTTCTGGTAAAAACATGAAGCATGTGCATCCAAACGTTTTGATATGATTTAAGCTTGGTTTCTTCTTGTACAACACTTCAAATGGGGACATATCATCCAGATTTTTGGTTGGAAGTTGGTTGATTAAGTAGCTTGATGTCATTACGGCATCTCCCCAATGGAACTTTGGTACTCTTTTGGCAATCATGAGAGTCCTTGCTACTTCCATTAGGTGTCTATTCTTCCTTTCAGCTATCCCGTTCTGCTGAGGAGTGTATGCACACGATGTTTGATGAATGATGCCAAAGTTGTTGAGCAACTCTTTGAATCGTTTACTCACATATTCCCCTCCATTATCACTGCGCAATACTTTGATCTTTGTTTTGAATTGGGTAGAGATATAGTTAATGAAGTTGGTGAAGGCTTCATAAACTTGATCTTTGGTATGTAGAAGAGTGATCCATGTATATCTTGAGTAGTCATTAATGAATGAAACAAAATATTTATATTGATCTCTTGAATTACATGGTGAGGTCCATACATCCGAGTGTACAATGCCAAACGCTTCATCACAAGTTGTAGATGAAGTAGGAAAAGCTTGTCTACAATGCTTCCCTAGTACACACGCATCACACACTACTTCTTCTTGGATGAGATTGGGTAAGACCATTTTGAGGACTGCTGAACTTGGATGTCCTAACCTTCCATGCCATAATGGGCTATCTTCAATCTTTTTCCTCCCAAAAAACTTTGCATCCGCCTTCATTCCAAGAGCCATTGGTTCCTCTTGTTTATTTGATTCCAAGATATACACACCATCTTCTACCTTCCCTTCTCCGAGCACATGGTTTGTTTTAGGGTCCTGAAACTTAACAAAGTCAGTCCCAAACACAGCCACACACTCCAAATCCTTTGTAGCTTTATTAACGGATAAAAGATTAGATGAGAAGTTAGGCATGTATAATGCTTTTGTTTCCCTTTTAAAAAGCTCTAGCTCTCCTATCCCTTTAATTGGAACTGAGCTTCCATTGGCTACTTGTACACTTCCATGGCACGGTTCAAGATTCTTTAACATATCTTGATCCTTGATCATGTGATGAGAAGCCCCTGAATCCACAATGATTCTAGTCTTCTTTATGTGTGTTTTAGAGCTGAAAAAACTCTTACCCGAATCTGTGAGTTTGGCTAGGCTCTTGATGAGAGCTTCAAACTCAGACCTTCTAACCAGTTCTTCAACAGGTTGTGCCATTCCCGTGAAGGCTCTAGGTCCATTCCCATTCTCCCTTAGCCACTTAGGCCTCAAGTGTGGATGGAGGGTCCAACACTTCTCCTTAGTGTGTCCTTTCATCTTGCAATGCTCACACTCCAACGTCCTCTTGTCTCCAAATGTGAGATTCTTTCTTGCAAGATGTGCAGCTTCACTTGGTGCACGAAACAGGTCTCTAGACCCTTCTTCCCTTTGTATCATACCACATACTTCCGCTAGACTTGGCAGATTCTCAAATCGAAGTATATGCTTGATAAGATCCTTGTATGATGCATTGAGTGCCAAGAGAAGCCCAAACACTTGATCTTGGTCACGCCTTTCTCCTAACTCCTTGGGGTCTATAGTGTGTGGCCTCAAGATCTCCAACTCGGCCCATAAGCTTCTATACTCCCCAAACATCTCCTTGAATGACTTTTCCTCTTGTTGGAGCTCATTCAATGCCCTTTTCACCTCAAATATCCTTGATATGTTTGAGATGTTTCCATGTACTCCTTTGAGTATATCCCAAAGTTCCTTGGCAGTATCCGCATATGAGTAAGCCGCCAAGATAGTTGGTTCTAGTGAGCTTTGGAGAAGAGAAAGAGTGTATTGTTCTTCTTGCTCTTCCTTAGCTTCCTCCTTCTCATTTCTCACCGCCGCTTCTGTTCCTTCTTTTGGCTCAACATATTGCCAAAGTCCTCGGCCTCTAAGAGTAGTTTTGGTGGTTTTTGCCCAAAGGAGATATTTGTTTCCCTTGAGCATAACCGAGATTGTTACCCTATTAGTCTCCATTTTCTAGTAATAATACACAATCTTAGTCCTTTCACAACTTGAAGATCCTATGATCTCAAGGATATTAATCTCAGAGTGAATAGAACTAAGGAAGGTGTATTGTTATAGATTAGAAGCCTTGTAGAGTTTTAGAGGAATCAAGGAGAGGATAAGAGGTTTAGTAGATAACCTGCTCTGATACCATGTTGAAATTATAAGTTTAAAGAGATTGAAGAATGTTTAGAGACTAAGAGTGAGAATAGCAAGAGATTATGAAAGTTTGTATGGATTTTTATTCTCTTAGTCATACTCTTCTTTACATCACTTTACATGTATTTATAGAGTTTTTACATTGAAGAAGGAGAGAAAGGCGCAGAAGAGAAGAAAGAAGACGTGAAGAAGGAAGGAGAGAAGAGAAGAGTTTGCGTGAAGAAGAGAGGAGAGAGCAGCTCACCTACTCCAACAGTGGAGAGCTCCATGCCCTGATTCTGGCGCCCCCATGCTGTTCTTTGCTTCCTCTTTTCCACTTAGTTAGTCTTCTAGTTTATTTATAACAGCTTCCTTTCTTCTAGTTACTTCTCAACTATTTCTCCTTCTAGTTCCTTTTCAACTAGATCATATATTTCAACATTCATTGTTGGATTACCTAGAACTCGAACTGGAAAGGATTCCATCTTTGTGGTAGTAGATAGGTTCTCCAAAATGGCACATTTCATAGCTTGTAACAAAACAAATGATGCATTGCATGTTGCTAATTTGTTTTTTAAGGAAGTGGTACGTTTGCATGGTATGCCTAAGACCATAGTCTCTGACAGGGATACTAAATTCCTTAGTTACTTCTGGAAGACCCTTTGGTCTAAGTTAGGTACCAAACTGTTGTTTTCTACTAATTGTCATCCACAAACTGATGGACAAACCGAAGTAGTTAATAGAACTTTAGGAACTCTTTTGCGTGCATTCATAAGGAAAAATTTGAAGTCTTGGGAAGATTACCTACCTCACTGTGAATTTGCATATAACTATGCTGTGCATTCTACTTCTAAGTTTTCTCCTTTTGAGGTTGTTTATGGGTTCAACCCAACTTCCCCTTTGGATCTAACAACAACAATGCCTACCAGTTGGACTTGCAAGGTAAGTATGATATAAGCAACAGTTTTAATATTACTAACTTGGTTCCTTTCATTGCAGATCATCCAGATTTAAGGACAAATCTTTTTCAAGAGGGAGGGGATGATATGAGCATGGAAACGCCAACACTTGGAGGAAAAGAAGAAGGAACCATGGCCATTCCCAAAGGTCCTATGACCCGGCAAGATCAAGAAAACTTCAAGAAGCTGTAGGAAACATCTTAAGGATCACATGGAAGCATGAAGAAGCTAAGGAAAAACAACACCAAGACATGCTCACTTCCATACAAGTCGCTCTAAGTTAAATCATCTTCAAAGTAACTTGAGTGTGCTCTTTTTCCCTTAAGCTCGGTTTTATCCCAATGGGTTTTCCGGCTAAAGGTTTTTAATGAGACCTCAAGTTCACTTATATCTCTTAGATGATTAGCTTAGGAGCTTCTTTGATGCCTTGAACGATTTCATGAAGCTATGGACCGACTCAAGCATCAACTTTATGATATAATTTAGATTATGGTTTTATTTCATCTTTTCTATTTCGCAAACTCTTTTATCTTCTTGTCTAGTCGACTTCTAGTCTTTGTTCAAAGTCTTAGGTGATTGTTTAGAGTCCCAAGAAGTAGTAATCACGAGGCACTTGAGTCTGTTCAAGTCACCTCTCTATATAAGTCGATTGTATGCCTCACTTGGCAATCATCCAACTTTTCAACTTCTTTTCAGAGAAAATTCTCTAAGTTCTTTTAGAACATTTCCGATTGTTTGGTGTGTCATATCCAACAATCAACCTCGGTTCTCTGGTGTGTCATATCCAGAAAATCAACCTTTGTCTTCCCCGAGTGTGTCATATCTTGGAGAGACATTGTTGAGTGTTTATTAGGTGTGTAATATCTGAAATAAACCTCAAGGAGTATCAAGGAGCCTTCCGCAACTTCTTGTGTCCCGCATCAATCCATCACCTTGTCCAGTTTGAGTCATTGATTCGCTAAGGCAAGGATCTATCCCATATCTATCCAAAGAACCATTCAGCCGCTTCAAAGAAGACCCTTAAACGGTCCTTTTCATCATCAACTCGGTCTTATGGCTTCTTCTATCCTTCTGTCTATCATTCCAACCTACCAACGAGAAAGTTGAATCTTGGGCGTGACCGAGATCGTGTCACAAGATGATTTAGTTCAGGGCCTAATCAAAACCCATGGATGCTTTTGATGAATAAATGCTATGAGTTACAACCTCTACGGATGTTTATAGGCGTCAGTAACTACTGCATTGTGATTTGTACTTGGTCTAAACGATGAAATAGTAACAATGTTTGGGCTTAAGCCAGTTTGGACTATTTTTACAAGAAGAAGCTTGATATATTAAGGTGGTAAAGCAATCCAACGTAACTAAGATGCATTTTCCCTTAACCGTGAAACCCTAGAGAACCATTGAATCTTAAAAACGTTTTTGGGCTGAAGTTAGGAGTAGTACCGAGATGAGTTTGTTCAAGGCTTAAACAACACCCATGAATGCTCATGATGAAGAAATGCTTTGAGTTGCAACCTCTATGCATGTTTAGAAGGCGTAAGTGACTATGGTAGTGTGCTTCGAACTTGGTCTAAATGATAGAATAATAACAAAGCTTCGACATAAGAAAGTTTGGTCTCTTTGTTACAAGAAGAAGCATGCTATATTAAGGTGGAGAAGCAATCCAACGTAACTAAGAAGCATTTTACCTTAACCGTGAAACCCTAGAGAACCATTGAATCTTGAAGAAGTTCTCGGGTTATAAGTTAGGAGTAGTACAAAATGAGTAATAACATGACTACCGCAGTGTGCTTCGAACTTGGTCTAAAAGATGGAATAATAACAAAGCTTAAGCATAAGCACGTTTGGAGTCTTTATTACGAGTGAAGCATGCTATATTAAGGTGGAGATGCAATCCAATGTAACTTAAAGGCATCTTCCCTTAACCGTGAACCCTAGAAAACCATTGAGTCTGGAAGAAGTTTTTGGGCCTGAAGTTAAGAGTAGTACCAAGATGAGCTAGTTCAAGGCTTAAACAACACTCATTGATGCTTATGATGAAGCAATGCTTTGAGTTACAACCTCAATGGACGTTAGAAGGCATAAATGGCTACTGATGTGTGCTACGAACATGGTCTAAACGATGGAATAGTAACAAAGCTTGGGCTTAAGCCAGTTTGGACTCTTTGTTACAAGAAGAAGCATGCCATATTAATGTGGAGAAACA
This sequence comes from Nasturtium officinale, assembly GCA_963854855.1. Classification (NCBI taxonomy): domain Eukaryota; kingdom Viridiplantae; phylum Streptophyta; class Magnoliopsida; order Brassicales; family Brassicaceae; genus Nasturtium; species Nasturtium officinale. Next base: position 3,714,218 of record OY978499.1, on the reverse strand, counting down.
ATCCAATGTAACTAAGAAGCATTTTCCCTTCACCGTAAAACCCTAGAGAACCATTGAATCTTGAAGAAGTTTTCGGGCTGAGGTTAGGAGTAGAACCATGATAGGTAAATTCAAGGCTTAAACAACACCCATGTTTGCTTATGATGAAGCAATGCTTTGAGTTACAACCTCTATCGATGTTTAGTAGGCATAAGTGACTACGGCAGTGTGCTTTGGACTTGGTCTAAACGATGGAATAGTAACAAAGTTGGGGCTTAAGCCAATTTCTACTCTTTGTTACGAGAAGAAACATGTTATCTTATGGTGGAGAAGCAATCCAACGTAACTGAGGAGTATTTTCCCTTAACCGTGAAACTTGAGAACCATTGAATCTTGAAGAAGTTTTTGGAGTTCAAGTTAGGAGTAGTACCAAGATGGTCTTACCCAAACTCATCCCAGAAGAAGTAGTGTGTGAAGCATGTGTTGTAGACAAGCTTTTCCTATTTCATCTACATCTTGTGATGAAGTTTGTGGCATAGTACACTCGAATGTATGGACCACCCCATGTAATTCAAGAGATCAATATAAGTACTTTGTTTTTTTCATTGATGACTACTCAAGATATACATGGATCACACTCTTACACTCCAAAGATCAAGTTTATGAAGCATTCACTAACTTCATTAACTGTGTCTCTACACAATTCAAAACAACAATCAAGGCCTTAAGAAATGATAATAGAGGAGAATATGTGGGCAAGAGATTCAAAAAGCTACTCAACAACTTTGGCACCATTCATCAAACATCTTGCGCATACACTTTACAACAAAATGGGGTGGCGGAAAGGAAGAATAGGCATCTAATAGAGGTAGCACAGACTATCATGATTGCCAAAGGAGTACCTAAATCTCATTGGGGTGATGCGGTTATGACTTCAAACTATTTTATTAACCGGCTTCCAACCAAAAACTTGGAAGATAGGTCACCGTTTGAAGTATTGTACAAGAAGAAGTCAAGCTTACATCACCTTAAGGCGTTTGGATGTGAGTGCTTTATGTTTCTACGAGAAGGACAAAGAAACAAGCTTGAGCCTAGATGCATGAAGTGTGTGTTCAGTGGATACTCAACAACTCAAAAAGGCTATAAGGTCTACAATCCGGAGACAAGAAGGGTCTATGTGCCTAGAGAGGTGAAGTTCAATGAAAAAGAAAGCTTTTATGGAGCTAAGAATCTTGATACTCTTGAAGGAATGGTCTCATCATCTATGGATTGGACGCCGTTCATTGAAGATGTAATGACAAGGGTTGATGTATATGAAGAGAATGATTCAATCTTGGATCATGAAACTGCGGATGAGGTAGAACATGACCCAGGTGTAGGAGGAGTGGATGTTAAAGAAGAGGAGCTTGAGCCAACAGTATCACTAAGAAGAAGTACAAGACAGAGGCGACAGCGTGTCTACTACAACAACTCGGCCATGCTCCAAGGAGAGTCTAGTATGAGTCATCTTCCTTGTGTGATAAGAGAGTGTCCTGAGCGTATGGCAAGCTTAGATCTTGATCCTATTGGCGACATAACCCTCATATCACAAGGGGAAAATAAGACTCAAACTAGCACTATCAAATATCCTATTGAGCATTTTTGCTCACTGGCATCATTACCTATGGAGCATAAGGCCTTTCTTGGAAAAATCAGCAAGGAATTCATCCCTAGCTCATATGAAGAAGCGTGTGAGAGTGGAGTATGGGTAAAAGTCATGGAAGAACAAATGAAGCATATGGAGAAAAACCGTACTTGGTACTTGACCGAATTGCCAAGGGATAAGAAACCGGCTGGGTGTAGATGGGTTTATACGATCAAGTATACAAGTGATGGAAAAATAGAGAGGTATAAAGCAAAGCTGGTAGCAAAAGGATACACTCAATAAGAATTCTAATCTCGGTGGTAGTAAACTTGAAGTGGGATCTAGGGCAGATAATGTCAAGAATGCCTTCTTGCAAGGAGATTTGGAAGAAGAAGTGTATATGGATCCACCCCAAGGATATCATAAGGAAGGCAACAAAGTTTGCAGAGTAAAGAAAACAATCTATGGATTGAAGCAATCTCCAAGAGCATGGTACCAAAGGCTAAGCGCTTGCCTTTTGGAGAGAGGGATCATAAGATCTGAAGCTGATCATATTTTGTTCACAATACAAAGTGAAGGAGGAATGCTTGTGGTACTAATATATGTTGATGATCTAATCATCACAGGGAGTGACAAGAATGGAATAGATCAAACCAAGAAGATCTTGAAGACCGATTTTGATATAAAGAACCTGGGAGAGCTTAAGTACTTCCTAGGAATTGAGATGACACGGTTTGAAGATAGGATGTTCATCTCTCAAAGGAAAGATGTACTTGATCTCTTGGAAGAAACTGGCAAGCTAGGATCCAAGCCGGCTAAAACTCCAATAGAAGAGGGCTACCAAGATAATCATGAGGGGGAGCCATTGGAGAACATTAAAAGATATCAAAGGATGGTGGGCAAGCTCATCTATCTTAATATCACAAGGCCGGGCATTTGCTTTGCAGTAAACCGTGTGAGCCAACATATGCAAAGGCCAACTATGCAGCATTGGAACATGATTGAGAGGCTGCTAAGGTACCTGAAAAAAAACCCCAGAAAAGGCATACGGATAAAAGCCAATGGAAACACAAAGGTTCAAGGATACTGTGATGCAGATTGGGCTGGAGATAAGAAGGATAGAAAGTCCACATCCGGCTTTTGTACCTTCGTGGGAGGTAACCTAGTGACTTGGAGAAGTAAAAAGCAGAAGGTCATAGTCTTATCAAGTGCTGAAGCCGAGTATAAGGCTATGAAGGAGGTGACAAAAGAATTAATATGGGTGTAGGCATTCCTAGAAGATCTTGGAATACATGAAGCTGAAGAAATGCTGTTGTATTGTGATAATCAAGCTGCAATACATATAGCATCTTATCCGGTATTTCATGAAAGGACCAAGCATATAGAGGTAGATTGTCACTTTGTGAGGGGAAAGATTCAAGAAGGAATCATCAAACCCGCCTTTGTAACAAGTGAGAACCAACTAGCGGATATATTTACCAAGGCAACCTCATCTATCACTTGTGATCACATTCATAGCAAGATCGGTCTAAAAGACATTCACCAACCAATCTTGATGGGGAGTATTGAAATAAGTGCTCATTCAAGTAATGAATTAATCAAGAAGAATTCAAATGACAAGGAAGAGGGAACAAGGAAGGAATCGGCTAGGATAAAAGAAGAAGCTGTTAGTAATGAACTAAAAGTTAACTAGTTGAGTAACTAAATAGAAGAGGAGAAACAAGTTGAGGTATGGGCACAGCATGGGAGGTACGGGTGCTGCCTACTGTTGAGACACTGTTGGAGTAGCTTGGCCTCCATCACCGAGCTACCCACCTCTAGTGAAGCCTCACGCTTCTCTCTTCTTCTTCTCTTATCTTGTAAAGTCTATATATACTCATGTAAACCTCTTATAAAAGAACGTAAGTGGATAAAAGAGGAAAAGGACATTAAAACCTTTCATAAAACTCTCCTTGCTCAAACTAATTCTCACACCCATCTCTCACACATTCTCTATCATTCTACATCATCTCTAATCTCTAAACTTAAATTACTACAAGTTTAAGGCTTAAACAACACCCATGGATGCTTATGATGAAGAAAACATTTGAGTTACAACCACTATGGTTGTTTAGAAGGCGTAAGTGACTATGGTAGTGTGCTTCGAACTTGATCTAAATGATGGAATAGTAACAAAGCTTCGGCATAAGCAAGTTTGGACTCTTTGTTACAAGAAGAAGAATGTTATATTATGGTGTAGAAGCAATCCAACGTAACTAAGAAGCAATCAAACGTAACTAAGAAGCATTTTCCCTTAACCGTGAAACCCTAGAGAACCATTGAATCTTGAAGAAGTTGTCGGGGTTGAAGTTAGGAGTAGTACCATGATGAGTTAGTTCAAGGCGTAAACAACACCCATGGATGCTTATGATGAAGCAATACTTTGAGTTACAACCTCTATGGATGTTTAGAAGGCGTAACTGACTACAGCAGTGTGCTTTGGACTTTGTCTAAACAATGGAATAGTAACAAATCTTGGGCTCAAACCAGTTTGGAGTCTTTGTTACGGGAAGAAGCATGCTATATTAAAGTGGAGAAGCAATCAAACGTAACTAAGAAGCATTTTTCCTTAACCGTAAAAACTTAGAGAACTATTGAATCTTGAAAAAGTTTTGGGAATGTAGTTCATGAAGAACTTTGAGTTTGAAGATAATAGAGAATGAAGGAGAAGATGATGGAGAATGGCGAGATAAAGAGAGAGAGTTTCTGAATTGTTATCTTCTTATTCACACACTTTCTTTACAAGAGATTACATGTATTTATAGACTTTTACATAGGAGAGAAGAAGAAACAATGAAGAGGAGAATGATTTGCGTGAAGAAGAGGAAGAGGAGGAGTGGTTGAACTGCTCCAACAGTGGCGCGCCCCATGCCCTTAACTGACGCTCCCCATGCTGCTCCTTGCTTCAACTTCTCTACTTAGTTAGCGTCTAGTTCATTTGTAACAGCTTCTCTTTCCCTTTATCCTTTCTTTCCAACTGATCTATTTCCTTCTTTTCCTCTTTGATTTCTTCACTACTAATGTGATCACACTTCTCAAAACTCCCCCTCAAGATTGGTCGATGGAGATCCTTTAGACCGATCTTGGCATGGATGTGATCACATGTGATAGATGAGGTTGCCTTGGTAAAGATATCCGCCAGTTGATCCTCACTTGCTACAAAGACGGTTTTGATGTTCCCATCTTGAATCTTTCCCCTCACAAAGTGACAATCCACCTCTATGTGTTTGGTTCTTTCATGGAATACCGGATTGGATGCTATATGTATTGCAGCTTGATTATCACAATACAACAGCATTTCTTCAGCTTCATGTATTCCAAGGTCTTTGAAAAGTGCTTTTACCCATATCAACTCTTTTGTAACTTCTTTCATGGCCCTATATTCTACTTCAGCACTAGATAAGGCTATAACCTTCTGCTTCTTACTTCTCCAAGTAACAAGGTTGCCTCCCACAAATGTGCAAAAACCGGATGTAGACTTTCTATCCTTCCTATCTCCAGCCCAATCCGCATCACAATATCCTTGGATCTTTGTGTTCCCATTGGCATGCATCCATACACCTTTTCTAGGGCTATTTTTCAGGTACCTTAGCAGCCTCTCAATCATGTTCCAATGCTGTGAGGTCGGCTTTTGCATATGCTGGCTCACACGGTTAACTGCAAAGCAGATATCCGGCCTTGTGATGGTAAGATAGATGAGCTTGCCCACCATCCTTTGATATCTTTTAATGTTTTCCAATGGCTCCCCCTCAGGACTATCTTGGTAGTCTTCTTCTGTTGGAGTTTTGGCCGGCTTGGATCCTAACTTCTCGGTTTCTTACAAGAGATCCAGCATATATTTTCTTTGAGAGATGAACATTCCATCTCCAAATTGTGTTATCTCAATTCCTAGGAAGTACTTGAGCTCCCCTAGGTCCTTTATATCAAAGTCGGCCTTCAAGATCTTCTTGATTTGATCTATTCCGTCTTTGTCACTTTCTGTGATGATTAGATCATCAACATATATCAATACGGCAACAATTCCTTCTTCACTTTGTTTTGTGAACAAGTTATGATCCGCTTCAGATCTTATGAACTTCTTCTCCAAAAGACAAGCACTTAGCCTTTGGTACCATGCTCTTGGAGATTGCTTCAGCCCATAGATTGCTTTCTTCAATCTGCAAACTTTGTTGCCTTCCTTATGATATCCTTGGGGTGGATCCATATACACTTCCTCTTACAAATCCCCTTGCAAGAAGGCGTTCTTGACATCCATCTGCCATAGATCCCACTTCAAGTTCATTGCCACCAAGATTAGGATTCTGATGGAGTGGAGCTTAGCAACCGGAGCAAATGTCTTGGTATAATCCTCCCCATAGATTTGAGTATACCCTTTTGCTACCAACCTTGCCTTGTATCTTTCTATTCTCCCATCACTTGTGTATTTGATTGTATACACCCATCTACACCCAACTGGCTTCTTATCCCTTGGTAAATCGGTTAAGTACCAAGTATGATTCCTTTCCATGGACTTCATTTCCTCTTCCATGGCTTTTACCCATACTCCACTTTCACACGCTTCTTCATATGAGTTAGGTATGGATTCTTTGCTGATTTTTCCAAGAAAAGCTTCATGCTCCATAGGTAAGGATGCCAACGAGCAAAAAGCTCAATGGGATATGTGATAGTGCTAGTTTGAGTGTTATCTCCCCCCTTGTGATAAGAGAGTGTTGTCGCCAATAGGATCGAGATCTAAGCTCGCCATATGCTCAGGACATTCTCTTATCACACAAGGAAGATTCTCGCACTAGACTCTCCTTGGAGCATGGCAGAGATATTATAGCCATAGTAAACACGTTGTCGCCTCTGTCTTGTACTTCTTCTTAGAGGTATTGTTGGCTCAGGTCCATCTTTGACAATGTCAACGCTTTCTACACCTGGATTAGGTTCACTTTCCTCATCCATGGCTTCATGATCTGAGGTTGGATCATTCTCCTCATGTACATCATCTCTTGTTCTTGAATCTTCAAAGAACGGTATCCACTCCATAGATGGTGAGCTCATATCTTGAGGGGTATCATGATTTTTAGCTCCATAGAAGCTCTCCTTTTCATTGAACCTCACCTCTCTTGATACATAGACTCGTCTTGTCTCCGGGTTGTAGACCTTGTATCCTTTTTGTGTTGGTGAATATCCAATGAATACACACTTCATGCTTCTAGGTTCAACCTTGTTTCTTTGTCCTTCTGATAGGAACATAAAGCAGCTACATCCAAAGGTTTTGAGATGATGTAGGCTTGGTTTCTTGTTATAAAATGCCTCAAATGGTGACTTATTATCCAGGTTCTTGGTTGGAAGGCGGTTGATCAAGTAGTTTGAAGTCATCACGGCATCTCCCCAATGAAGTTTAGGTACTCCCTTGGCAATCATGATAGTCCTTGCTACCTCCATTAGGTGTCTATTCTTTCTTTCAGCTACCCCGTTTTGTTGTGGAGTATAGGCACAAGATATTTGATGGATGATGCCAAGGTTGTTGAGTAATTCCTTGAACCGCTTGCTTATATACTCTTCTCCATTATCACTTCTTAAGATCTTGATTGTTGTTTTGAATTGTGTAGAAACATAGTTGATGAAGTTGGTGAATGCTTCATAAACTTGATCTTTGGTATGTAGAAGAGTAATCCATGTGTATTTTGAGTAGTCATCTATGAATGAAACAAAATACTTATATTGATCTCTTGAATTACAAGGAGCGGTCCATGCATCCGAGTGTACAATGCCAAAAGCTTCATCACAAAATGTAGATGAAGTAGGAAACACTTGTCTACAATGTTTCCCTAGTACAAATGCTTCATATACTACTTCTTCTTGGATGAGATTGGGTAATGCCACTTTGAGAACTGCAGAACTTGGATGTCCCAACCTTTCATGCCATAGTGGACTATCTCCAATCTCCTTCCTACTAGATACTTCTACATCCGCCTTCATTCCAAGCGCTTTCACATCCGCTTATTTTTTTGTGTGCAAAATATATACTCCATCCTCCACCTTCCCTTCTCCGAGCACTTTGTTTGTTTTAGGATCCTGAAACTTAACAAAGTCAGTCCCAAACAATGCCACACAATCCAAATCCTTGGTAGCTTTATGAACTGATAAAAGATTAGATGAGAAACTAGGCATGTATAAGGCTTTTGTTCCTTTTTTGAAAAGTTCTAATTCCCCTATCCCTTTAATCGGAACTGAACTCCCATTTGCCACTTGCACATTCCCATGATAAGGCTCAAGATTTTTAAGCATGTCTTGATCCTTAATCATGTGATGAGAAGCCCCTGAATCCATAATCACTTTGTCCTTTTTTATGGTTTTTTTAGAACCGAGGAAGCCCTTACCAGATTCAGTGAGCTTGGCTAGGCTCTTGATGAGGGCTTTGAATTCGGACCTCTTGACCGTATCCTCAACTGGTTGTGCCACTGGGTGTGTCACTCCCATGAAGGCTCTAGGTCTGCTTCCATTTTCCTTTAGCCTCTTAGGCCTCAAGTGTGGATGAAGGGTCCAACACTTCTCCTTAGTGTGTCCCTTCATTTTACAATGCTCACATTCCAACACCCTCTTGTCGAATGTAAGATACTTCCTTGCAAGATGTGCAGCCTCGCTTGGTGCACGAAATAGGTCTCTTGACCCTTCCTCTCTTTGAATCATGCCACATACTTCCGCTAGACTTGGCAGCTTTTCAAATCTAAGTATGTGCTTGATAAGATCTTTGTAGGGTGCGTTCAGTGCCAAGAGAAGCCCAAACACTTGATCTTGGTCACAACTTTCTCCTAACTCCTTGGGGTCCATAGTTTGTGGCCTCAAGATCTCAAGTTCAGCCCACAGGCTTCTATACTCCCCAAACATTTCCTTGAATGACTTCTCTCCTTGTTGAAGCTCATTCAACGCCCTCTTCACCTCAAATATCCTTGATATATTTGAGATGTTTCCATATACTCCCTTGAGTATATCCCACAACTCCTTGGCGGTATCCGCATATGAGTAGGCCACCAGGATAGATGGCTCTAGTGAGCTTTGTAGAAGTGAAAGAGTGAACTGCTCTTCTTGCTCTTCCTTGTCATTGTATAGTTCGGTTTCTTCTTCAGGTTCAATGAACTTCCAAAGCCCTCTACCTCTTAGAACGGTCGTAGTAGTTTTTTCCCAAAGAAGGTAGTTATCTCCTTTAAGAACAACATAAATCGCTACTCTGTTCACCTCCATTCTCTTGTAGTAATACACAATCCCAGTTCTTTCACAACTTGAAGATCAACCGATCTCAAGGATATTAATCTCAGAGTGAATAGAATTTGGTAAGATGTATTGCTATAGATTAGAAGGTTTTGAAGATAGCTTGAAGGGATTATGAAGAGAGTTTAAGCGGTTGGATAAAGAACCTGCTCTGATACCATGAAGAACTTTGAGTTTGAAGATAATAGAGAATGAAGGAGAAGATGATGGAGAATGGCGAGATAAAGAGAGAGAGTTTCTGAATTTTTATCTTCTTATTCTCACACTTTCTTTACAAGAGATTACATGTATTTATAGACTTTTACATAGGAGAGAAGAAGAGACAATGAAGAGGAGAAGGATTTGCGTGAAGAAGAGGAAGATGAGGAGTGGTTGAACTGCTGTAACAGTGGCGCGCCCCATGCCCTGACCTGACGCTCTCCATGCTGCTCCTTGCTTCCACTTCTCTACTTAGTTAGCTTCTAGTTCATTTGTAACAGCTTCCCTTTCCCTTTATCCTTTCTTTCCAACTGATCTCTTTCCTTTTTTTCCTCTTTGATTACTTCACTACTAATGTGATCACACTTCTCAACAGTTCATTTAGGCTAGGAATGGTAAGTTTAGTTTTAGGTGGGAATAAAAGACTTGAATGGTCAGAATAGGGGTTGATCTGGGTGTTGGTAAAGAAAGAAAGAAAAGCTTGAGCATTGATATCAAAATAGACCCTAGAGAAATCTAGACCAAAAAGCTCTAAATCCCAATTATATATAAGAAAAGAAAATTGAAATTACGGAGCTAAGAGTTGAACAAAAAGAGGTTTCCTAGGAGACTAAGGAAAAGTGATTGATCATGAGGTTGGAGATTGAAAATGAAGAAAGAGTCTATTCTTATGGTGGTTAGAAAAAAAAAGAATGAGAATAAAGTTAAAAGGGTAGGAAATAGAATGTGCTTCACAAGATGGGGCAGAATAATGAGAATTGAGCTTTGTATGCATCACTTGTTCCCTTTCTTAGATTGATTTTGCATTTGAGTAGCATTCATATTTTTGAGAGAAACCACCTAACAAAAATCTCTTATTAAGTCACCACAAAAAGCTTTTAACCAAAAACCGATTGAGAGTGATTTGGTTTCCATAAGCGAGACCACACGATAAACACCTTAATGAATATTAAAGGGGTATCTTCTATTTGATTGTGAGTTTTTTCTTAAGCTTAGAGGTTGCATTAGAGTTTTGTATTGGAATGAGCATGGAGAAGTACTAGAGAGTAAGATGTTTGTTCTTGCACCATTTAACTATCTTTGAGGATAATGTGTTTCATCCTTCGTTTGATACTTTTTGGCTTTGAATCCCCATCATTAAGCTTCTCCTTTTTCTTGTCTCTAATTGTTTGCTTGCGGACAAGCAAAAGGCAAGTTTGGGGAATTGATATGTAAGGATTTTATCTTAAGTATGTTTTCATTGTTCATATTTTGCATTTTGCATTGCATCTGTAGAGTTAGGGACATATTTTGCATAATTTCTTGCTTTGTACATGCATGGAGTAAAGTGTGGAGCTTTAAATCCATTCAGATGGCTATTTACATCAAAAAAAAAAAAGAATGTTTGAGTGAAGAGAAATGATAACAGCGGCATTCTCTAGTGGCATAGGCTGACCAGTATGAAGCTGACGAGAAATCTTGGAGATTACAAGACATCGGGAACTGACTTGAGGAGGCTGCTGGAGAGCACTGACGTGGTGCAGTGGCGTGAGGAGGCCGCTGGGACATAGCGGCCAAATTCATTGATGTAAGGAGGCTGCTATACCGATTCTGATTTGGCAATTTTAGTCTAAACCAAACTTAACCAGTCCAAGTTTCTATTTTAAACCATTTTTCTATATATAAATATGTTGAGACCCTAATTTCCATAAGATTTTATCTTTTCTTTTGTTTTTAAGGATTTTAGCCACTCTTATTCTCTTCTTAAGTATTTAGGATCTTGAATCTTTTCATCTTTATAAAGTCTTGAATTCATATTATTTTTGAGTTATTTATCTTATGCTTATGATTATGCAAAGATCAAACCCAATAATTTGTGTTTTCATATCCATGAGTGAGTAGTCTTGGGATGTTAGATATAGGTTGATTAGTGCTAGGTTAGTGGAGTTTTAGGCTTGTAATTATAGATTCATGCTTGTTAGGCTGAGTTTAATGCTAGATTAGCAAGAGATTGTTGGTTTAGATCTTAAGCATTTCTCACACCCACAAAGTGTTTGATGAAATGTTTGATCCAAACTTTTCATGCTCTTTTTGATCCTAACCAATGAGATTTGGTGTTTAGGATATTCAGAGGTTAAGAAGACATGTTATTAAACTTATTAATTAATTAATGTTTAATGAGAGTTATGAATATTTAACATGATTAGTGAAGTAGTTAGTACCATGAGAGTGCATTAGTCAAGTTTAGTATCTTGGAACCATTGGATTAACTCTAATAAGTAGATTAAAACTCCACTAGCTTAGAATTGATTATTCTAAATAATCTATAACATTTCCAAGGATCCTTCTTTGTTAATTTGATTTCGAAAACCGTTTTATTGATTTTCTCGCTTTATTTACATTTTCAAACTCTGTTTACAAAAACCCAAAAAACTTAGTTGCTTAGATTAAAACATGATTTGCACTTTTAATATGTTAAAACTATATTCCAAATTGAATTGATCCTCATCTATGCACAATGTATTTGGATAATTGATAACCTTGGTTTGCAAAAATCATAATATCAAATAGTATGAAAAGAACACATATAGAGTGATATAAACCGTATTAAGATGCTTATATCTTGTGCAGGTGATGATGAGATGGTGAGCTTTATGGGAGAGTGAATTAATGGTTTGATTGGAATCTCTTGCTGGCTATGATGCTCTCTCCAGGGACTCAAGTAATGAGAATGATAAGACAAGACTGGAACGAACAAGGCATGAATTAAAACAAAGACCTAACAAGCTGGAAATGAGCTCTCTCTTGTTCGACCAAAAAATGATAAGTGGCGTGGATTTAAAGCAACCCAAAGATGATGGAAAGATCTCTAATACTGCATGATAACCTCAACCAGTGCCGGATCTAGAACATAAATTTACCGGAGGCAAAAATATATTAAACTATATAAGTAATTATTTAATAGGGGCATAATACAAAATTACACTAGTTTTAAAAATTTAACAAAGGCAAAAATATGTTAGAAATATATAAAATAATTATTCAACGGGGCATAACTCAAATTTAATACAAAATGACACTACTTTTACAAAATTTAGTGGGGGCAACTGCCCCTCCTCCTCCTCACCTAGCTCCGCCCCTGACCTCAACCTTAAGGTGAATCTCACACGAGAAGAGAAGAGAAAGCTCCAAGCAACGACGGCTAGAAGAAATAAAAGAACTGCGTTGTTTTTTATTTTTATTTTTGTCAAATCCCATATATTAAGTTATCAGTTTACAGACTTTACGCTTCAGAGAGCCCAAAAATGACCGACGATATTACATGAGAAAAGAAATTTACAGGTTAATACAATTTTAATTATCCACAATACCATGATAAAGCTAAAATACGATAACAGACAAATACAATACATAAGTCTAGGATAATACTCTATAGCATAAAAACTAAAAGTTCTTGAAAATGTAGAACATGCCGCGGAGATATGCCGCTTAAAGTGGTGCAAGGCTAACCGATTCTTGATAGTCAACCTTTGGGAGATATAATACCACACAAAATTTGAAAGTATCAGTTGTATTTTGAGAATCCAAAATTGTGTTTATTGATTGGTAAAAACTGTATCTTACACAATGCAGGGGAGCCTTATTAATTGTTCTTTAGCTAGCCCTAAGGCCGACTCTTGGATTGCTCTTATTTTCTCTAAGTATGAAATTGGGATTGGTATGAAAATGACACATATTGAAACTTAAAAATCACCTATGGACGTGAACGAAGAAGAAGTACTTTGATTGATAAGGATTTGATCATTTTCAATTTGAGAGCCCAAAAAGAACGAGTTATGATCATTCAAGATATAAAAGAGTGTAAATAAAACTATTGGAATGTACTCAAAGGAGTTGGATGTCTTGAAATTGCTCAGGGATGATAAAAAGCTCTAATAGAGCTTTATACAAGGATTGAGTGATAAAATTTCATCAAATACTGAGCTTTAGCCTTCTAAGATTCTTGATGATGTGAAGAAGTATGCAACCAAGGTAGAGATGCAAATCAAAGTAAGAAAATATTTGTACCTTATCCCAAAACTGTGGTACTTCTTTGAATCCGATAAGAGAATATAAGGATTAAGGTGGGAGTAGTATGAAAATGACACATATTGAGGCTTAACCAACACCTATGGATGTGAATGAAGAAGCAATAATTTGATTGCAAAAGTTTTCACCATTTTCAACTTGGAAGCCTGAAAGAACGAGTTATGACCATTCAAGATATAAAAAAGCGTGAATAGAACAGTTGCAATGTAGTCAAAGCAATTGGATGTGGTTCAATTTCTTTGCGATGATAATATTACGTCAATGTCAATGAGAAAATATGAAGTTTGGCCTTCTCAGTTAAATTAGATTTAGCCTTCTCAATGATAAAGCAATTGGATTAGGTTTAGCCTTCTCAGATTCTTGATAATATTAAGAAGCATGCAAACAAGGTAGAAAGGTAAGTCAATGTCAAAAATAAGTTATGTATCTTATCCCACAACTCTGGTACTTCTTTGAGTCCGATAAGAGTCTAAAAGGGTGAAGTTGGAAGTTGTATAAAAATGACACAGTAAAGCTTAATCTACACATACAAACATGAATGAACAAGTAATGCTTTGATTGACAATTATGTTGTCATTTTCAAACTGAGAGCCCCAAAGAAAGAGTTATAACCATTCAAGATATAAAAAAAGCGTGAATAAAACTGTTGAAATGTACTTAAAGGAGTTGGATCTCTTGCAATTGCTTTTGATGATAAAGAGCTCTAACAGAAAATTATTTTTTACTTTGTACAAGGATTGAGTGATAAAACTTTATCAGAGGCTTAGCATTAGCATTCTCGGATTCTTAATGATGTGAAAGAAGCATGCAACCGAGATAAAGAGGCAAGTCATTTTAAGAATTAAGCTATATATCTGATCCCACAACTGATATTTCCTTGAATCCCGTAAGAGTCCCTAGGGGTGAAGTCGGGAATTGTCTGGAAAGGGAAAATATTAAGGCTTAAACAGCACCTATGGACATGAATCAATAAGCAACGCTTTGATTGACAAGGATTTGACCATTTTCAAATTGAGATCCCTAAAGAACGATTTATTACAATCAATATATAAAAGAGCGTAAATAAAACTGTTGTAGCCTATTCAAAGGAGTTGTGTCTCTTGCAATTGCTTTCCCCTGATAAATAGCCCTAACAGAGAGCCATTTTTGGCTTTGTAACATTATCACACAACTAAGGTATGTCTTTGAATCCAATAAGAGTCTCTAAGGGTAAAGTTAGGATAGTATAAAAATGACACATATTGAGGCTTACAAATCACCTATGGACGTGAATGAAGAAGCAATACTTTAATTGACAAAGATTTGACCATTTTAAAACTGAGAACCCCAAAGAACGAGTTATGACCATCCAAGATATAAAATAGCGTGACTAAAACTGTTGTAATCTACTCAAAGTAATGGTGTCTCTTGCAATTGCTTTGCGATCATAAAGAGCCCTAATAGAGAGCCATTTTTTTCTTCATACAAGGATTCAGAGATAGAAATTCGTCAAAGGCCAAACTTTAGCCTTCTAGGATTCTTGATGATGTGAACAAGCATGCAACCAAGCTCGAGACACAAGTTAAGGTAAGAAGTAAGAATTTTACATTATCCAAAACTATGGTACTTGATATGAGCATGGAAACGCCAACACTTGGAGAAGAAGAGGATGACACCTTGACCATTCCCAAAAGTCCTATAACCCGGGCAAGAACAAGAAAACTACAAGAAGCTGTTGGAACAACTCTAAAGTTGTCTTGGAAGTAAAAAAAAGTTTGTCCAAGACCAATCAATCACGAGAGGCTTATGTCCATTCAAGCCATTCTGAGTTAATCATCATCAAGTGGCTTGAGTGTGCTCCTTTTGCCTTAGCTTGGTTTTATCCCAATGGGTTTTCCAACTAAGGTTTTTATTGAGGCCTCAAGTCCACTTACCCCACTTTGATGATTAACTTGGGCGATTACAAGAAGCCATGGACTGACTCAAGCATCACCTTATGATATATTTTAGATTATGGTTTTTATTTCATGTTCTTTAGTCCTCAATCTTCTTTAAATTCTAGTCAAACTCGCCTAGTCTTGTAGTCTAAGTCTTCAGTCTTTGTTTCTAAGTTTTAGAATGAATTTTAGAGTTCCCAAGAGTCATTCTCGAAGAAGCTTGAGTCTGTTCAAGTCTCCTTCTTCTATTTAAACTCGTGTAAACCTCATTCTAAGGTACCCAACTTTTTTATCAACTATTTTGAGATTAATCTCTTTTGTTCCTTGAGAACATTTTCCGATTGTTTGGTGAGTCATATCCAACAATCTTTCGATCCTTCGGTGTGTCATATCTGAAAAATCAAATCTTTTCACCACCAAGTATGTAATATCTTGGCGTGGCATTGAGGAATATCAGTGGACTTCCACATCCATTGTGTGACCATTCAATCCATCAACAAGGAGCCATTCTGCAGCTACTTATGTTGTTATCATTCGATCCACAAGACTTGATAAACTTGAGTCTTTTGATTTGTTTATGCAAGGATGTATCCAACATCTTCATCCACCTTCTCTGTCTTCCATCTTCATGTGATCTACCATCGAAACTGCCGAGTCTTGGGTTTGACCCTTCCATCATTTGGTATCAGAACAAGCAATTTCGAGTTTGATAGTGAGTTTTCTTACCTTTTCAAATTCTGATCTTTCATTTCTAATATTTCATCTTCTGACCTTTCATTTCTATCTCCTCACCTTCTTGGTCGTGAGTCTTCGACACGCCATCACTCTATTCTATCTTCATTCATATCTTTTCTTTCTATCTTTCTCTTCAAAGATCCGTTGGATCATCCATTCAAAAAAAAAAGAAACAAAACAGAAAGTGTTCCAACTCCTTTTCTTTCTACCTTAATAAAAAAAAAACAAAACCAAACGTGTTCCAACACTCTTTTTCCTTTCTATCTTTTGTTCCTTCGAAACAAAACCAAACATGTTCCAACATCTTTTTTCTTTCTATCCTTTGATCATTCGGATTGTGGAAAACTCTCATTGAATTTGATTGGGATTTGTTTGATAAAAATAATTGAGAAATCTCTGAGTGAGAACATCTTGAGAGTTGAGTGGAACACTTGAGTGAAACACTTGAGAGAGAAAATAATAGTGATGTTCTTATTACTAACAGTTTATTGAATTTTGCAGGAAAAACTCAAGACATCTTTTGACTTGTTCCCACATTTCATCGGGATATCTCATAGTGAAGCTGGAAGTGATAACACCAACCATCCAAGTGTTGAAATATGTGATCTCTATGATAGAAGAATTCAAATCTAAGAGAAGGAGGGAAAGGAAACCTAGTTCACAAGGAAGTAGAAGAAGTCTTGGTTAGGATGTAACTAGAAGAAAGGAAGCTGTTACATACTAACTAGAAGACTAACTAAGTGGAAAAGAGGAAGCAAAGGAGAGCATGGGGCGCCAGAACCAGGGCATGGGCACAAGCATGGAGGCGTCAGCAGTAGGGTATGGGCGCAGCTTGAACAGGAGTCCAACAGTGAGCTGCTCCCTTCCCTCCTCTCTTCTTCACGCAAACTCCTCTCTTCTCTTCTTCCTTCTTCACGCCTCTTCTCTTCTTCTCTATGTAAAAACTCTATAAATATACATGTAATGTGATGTAAAGGAGTTGTGAATAAGAGAACAAGAAGATTAAAAGAGTAAAAGAAAGCTTTACTTATCTCCCTAAAGGCGCCGGTGGAGCCTTTGCTCTCCGGCGCCATGCTTCTCCTTAGTTCATCTTATTTCATCAACCATTATCATTCTCATTCTCATCATCGTTCTTATCATCATTCTCAAACAATAATCCCTCATTATATCAATACTCACGCCACCATCATCATCCTAAACATTCTCTAAATATCCAAACCTTAAACTCCTTATTATTCTCATGCCACAATTATCACTCTCTCAACAATCCCTAAGCCTCCATACTCTTAATTTCAACATGGTATCAGAGCAAGTTGAGTGATCTAGCGCCTAATCTCTTGTTATTCTTCTAGCTCTCTACAAAGTCTTCTAATCTATAACCATACACTTTCTTAGTTCTATTCACTCTGAGATTAATATCCTTGAGATCATAAGATCTTCAAGTTGTGAAAGGACTAAGGGTGTGTATTGTTACTAGAAAATGATGACAAATTGAGGGAGATTTCGTTGGGCTCTCCTTGGCTCCTTGCCTTGAGGAACTCGTTTTTCTTTTGTTAAACACATGAGAGAGAGATTTTCTGGGGTAATTTGTTCCTCCCATGCGTTTTTAATAGGGTGTGTGTGAGAGAGTAAATATCTTTCTTTGTGTTTCTTGTGTGTGGAGTCTAGATCCACATACAAAACTTTTAAAAGGGGTTGTATCAACATCAATCCCTCGGTGATCCTCTTTGGAAACAAGATCCAGAGGATTTTTAGAATCATTCATCCATGAAGAAGCTTGTCATGGCGTGATGGTCTTTCGCATGTATGGCGTGGGAAATAAGGCATCTAGGAGATGAAGAGTGTTTTTGGCGTGATGGTTTAGAAGAGGAGAAGGCTGGGTGGTGACCTTAAGTGGTGATCCAAGCAAGTTCCAAGTGAAAACAAATCATTGAACAGGAAGTAAAGTGGCTGGTGATCAAATGAAGACATTCAGCAAGAAAGAAGAGGTGCTTGCCTCAGAATGAATGGAAGCATTAAACCGGCTGCACAAACAGCCAAAGAAAAATCTAGTTCATGTGAGACTTCAAGAAAAATATGAGACAGCTCATAGTAAAACTTGGAGTTGAAAAGGAGAAGCTTACCTAAGAGATAGGAAGCTGAAGAAGGTTGCTTCCCGGAAGAGACTTGCGGAAGAGAAGTGACAAGTGGAGTTCACGTCTTCAACCCGGAAGAGACTTGCGGAAGGGACGTGACAAGAGGAGTTCACGTAGAAGACTTGCAGTAGACGGAGATGAAGCACAAGGCTTATGCTATAATTCTTTGGTGAGTCTTCCAATAAGCGGAAGATTCATATGGTCCAAGAAGTAGTTGTTCCAAGGTATTGATTAAATGGTGCTTATGGAGGGTCATATTCTTCCACATGGTCTTCATCCTCTCTTGAAGCCGAATCACTTGATCCAGGAGGTCTTTAGAGAGTGGTGATCATACTCAACCATGTGGCGATCCAAGCGGAGCAATCTACAAGAAGAAGTGTGTATAGGCTCAAGCAAGCTATTCATGGTGGTGTTATGTGGAGGTAGATGATGTCCTTTGCGGCCTAATCCAAAATGGCTAGCAGACGAAAGCTTGTCCTAATTTGCAAGTGGGATAGATAGTCCAAGAGGAGGCGGCATCATTGGCATAATCAAGCTTAGTGCTCTTTCCTTTGCAAGAGTGGTCCCTTGGCAACGGGCTAGTCTTGAGGGGAAGTGCTGAAGAAGACCGGTGAAGCTCCAAATTATGCAACGGCCTTCCTTGTCAAGTTTGGTTCTTCCCATACTCGAACCAAGCTTGAGGGGGAGTGTTGAAGAAGACCGTTGAAGCAACAAGTTAGGTGATGGTCCAAGTAGAAGGGGACTATCACATTGTACCATGGATAGGTGTAGCATTCCGAGAGGAAGCCGAGAGAGTCTTATGATAAGTGGCTTAGAGCGGATGGCTCTTTGTATCACATTGTACCATGGATAGGTGCAGCATTCCGAGAGGAAGCCGAGAGAGTCTTATGATAAGTGGCTTAGAGCGGATGGCTCTTTGAAGAATCAAGATCAAATCTATGAAGGGTTAAAGCCAAGATTGATCTTGATAGATGGAGTGTGAAGCTCAGACCAAGAGGCGTTCACCTAGGAAGCTGTGGAACGGTAAACAAGGCAACAAGGGAATCCAAGCACCATATGAGGAGACGATGGCGAGAGGAAGCCGGGAGAAACATATGAGTAGCTATGGATGATGTTGTAAGGAAACCGAAGGAGAAACCACCTTGCAGACCTTATTAGGTGTGGTGATCCGAGAAGCAGCGGGAAGTGGCATCCAACGGATAGAGTATACTCCCAAGAGTGATCAAGAGGAAGCCAATGACAATGTGAGTATTCTGTGATCTAGAAGATGTCATCCGAGGAGCTTGAAGTCAGGATTAAGTTTGAGACAAGAAGCCCGAGGAGACATAATCCGAGTGAAGCTTAGAGAAGACAAAGCCTAATCCGCAAGAAAGAGTAAAGGCCATAGGAGAGGAAGCCGTGGTCTCATTGAGGTTAGGAGTCATCAAAACCATCTTTGGAGCAAGCAAGGATCAGCTAGCGGATATCCTTATCATGGCATCATCTTCTATCAATGAGGATCACGTACATGGCAAGATTGGCCTTAAGGACACATACTGACCAATCTTGAGGGGGAGTGTTGAAATATGTGATCTCTATGATAGAAGAATTCAAATCTAAGAGAAGGAGGGAAAGAAAACCTAGTTCACAAGGAAGTAGAAGAAGTCTTGGTTAGGATGTAACTAGAAGAAAGGAAGCTGTTACATACTAACTAGAAGACTAACTAAGTGGAAAAGAGGAAGCAAAGGAGAGCATGGGGCGCCAGAACCAGGGCATGGGCACAAGCATGGAGGCGTCAGCAGTAGGGTATGGGCGCAGCTTGAACAGGAGTCCAACAGTGAGCTGCTCCCTTCCCTCCTCTCTTCTTCACGCAAACTCCTCTCTTCTCTTCTTCCTTCTTCACGCCTCTTCTCTTCTTTTCTATGTAAAAACTCTATAAATATACATGTAATGTGATGTAAAGGAGTTGTGAATAAGAGAAAAAGAAGATTAAAAGAGTAAAAGAAAGCTTTACTTATCTCCCTAAAGGCGCCGGTGGAGCCTTTGCTCTCCGGTGCCATGCTTTTCCTTAGTTCATCTTATTTCATCAACCATTATCATTCTCATTCTCATCATCGTTCTTATCATCATTCTCAAACAATAATCCCTCATTATATCAATACTCACGCCACCATCATCATCCTAAACATTCTCTAAATATCCAAACCTTAAACTCCTTATTATTCTCATGCCACAACTATCACTCTCTCAACAATCCCTAAGCCTCCGTACTCTTAATTTCAACAGAGAGTCAGACCAAACAACATGGATGTACAGACTCTCATGGAAGAAATGAGGTGCCTCTTGAGGCAGGAGCTAGATCCCGTTCATGAAAGAATGAACACCATACAAGAGTCGGTTAATCAAGGACTTTCCCAACGTCATGCTGAAGGGAGAAGAATGGCACAAAGGCCAGTAAACAATGAGGAAGGATCAGACTACTACAGCCGTGGGAGTCAAACTTCTAATGAGGAACAAGGACATCCAAGACGTGTAAGAGAAGCCAGGGAACACAATGAAGACAACCTCGGTAGTCTTAAGTTGAAGATACCATCATTCTATGGGAAGAATGATCCGGACGCCTATCTAGAATGGGAGAAGAAGATAGAACTCGTCTTTGATTGTCAGCCATACTCAGAACGGAAGAAGGTTCAAGTTGCTGCAACAGAGTTCTATGACTATGCCATCAACTGGTGGGATCAAATTGTTATAAGTAGGAGACGCAACCAGGAGCCACGTGTGGAAACTTGGGGAGTGATGAAAAACCTAATGAGGAAGAGGTTTGTTCCAAGTCATTACCACCGGGAGTTGCATCAAAAGCTTAGGAGATTAAGCCAAGGTAGTAAAAGTGTGTAGGATTACTTTCAAGAGATGGAATCTCTCATGATCAAGGCCGACATAGATGAAGTTAATGAGGCAACTATGGCAAGGTTCTTGAGTGGTTTGGCTCGAGATATTCAAGACAGGATGGAGCTTCAAACTTATGGAGACTTGGAAAAGATGCTTCACAAGGCTATCCTTGTGGAACAGCAGATCAAGAGAAGGAATTCTACCAAGAATTCCTATGGAACCGGAGCAACCTATCCTAAATCAAGCTACAAACCGGAGGACAAGACTATTGTCAAGCCAAAGACCGATTCCAAACCTTACACCCCAACTCCAGATGCCAAAGGAAAAGCTGTGGCAACTTCTTCTAGAAACAGGGATGTTAGATGTTTCAAGTGTCAAAGGAGAGTGTTGAAATATGTGATCTCAAGAAGAAGAATTCAAACTCAAGAAAAGGAGGGAAAAGGAAAGAACTAGTTGTGAAGGAACTAGAAGGAGAGCTAGTTTATAAGGAACTAGAAGAAAAGGAAGCTGTTGGATATCAACTAGACAAGCTAACTAAACCAAGTGAGGAAGCAAAGGAGGCATGGGCGCTGCAGGGAGAAGGTATGGGCACAGCATGGGAACAGCATGGGCGCAGCTGCACTGTTGGAGCAGCTCAACCACTCCATCATCACACCTCTTCTCTCCCTCTTCCTTAGATATTTTTTCCTTAGCTTATGCTTGTAAAGTCTATATATACTTGTGCATTGTATTGGTTGAAGAGAGGAAATAAGAAGAAAAATTCAGCAATCTCTCTCTCTCTTATTACGCCAATTCTCTTATCTTCATCCTTATCTCTCCCTAAACTTCTAAAATCAACATGGTATCAGAGCGGGTTCTTTATCCAACCGCTTAAACTCTCTTCATAATCCCTTTAAGCTATCTTCAAAACCTTCTAATCTATAGCAATACATCTTACCAAGTTCTATTCACTCTGAGATTAAAATCCTTGAGATCGGTTGATCTTCAAGTTGTGAAAGAGCTGGGATTGTGTATTACTACAAGAGAATGGAGGTGAATAGAGTAGCGATTTCTGTTGTTCTTAAAGGAGATAACTACCTTCTTTGGGCAAAAACTACTAAGACCGTTCTAAGAGGTAGAGGACTTTGGAAGTTCATTGAACCTAAGGAAGAAGCCGAACCATACAATGACAAGGAAGAGCAAGAAGAGCAGTTCACTCTTTCACTTCTTCAAAGCTCACTAGAGCCATCTATCCTGGCGGCCTACTCATATGCGGATACCGCCAAGGAGTTGTGGGATATACTCAAGGGAGTATATGGAAACATCTCAAATATATCAAGGATATTTGAGGTGAAGAGGGCGTTGAATGAGCTTCAACAAGGAGAGAAGCCATTCAAGGAAATGTTTGGGGAGTATAGAAGCTTGTGGGCCGAACTGGAGATCTTGAGGCCACAAACTATGGACCCCAAGGAGTTAGGAGAAAGGCGTGACCAAGATCAAGTGTTTGGGCTTCTCTTGGCGCTCAACGCATCCTACAAAGATCTTATCAAGCACATACTTAGATTTGAGAAGCTGCCAAGTCTAGCGGAAGTATGTGGCATGATTCAAAGAGAGGAAGGGTCAAGAGACCTATTTCGTGCACCAAGCGAGGCTGCACATCTTGCAAGGAAGAATCTTACATTCGACAAGAGGGTGTTGGAATGTGAGCATTGTAAAATGAAGGGACACACTAAGGAGAAGTGTTGGACCCTTCATCCACACTTGAGGCCTTATCATGGGAATGTGCAAGTGGCAAATGGGAGTTCAGTTCCGATTGAAGGGATAGGGGAATTAGAACTTTTCAAAAAGGGAACAAAAGCCTTATACATGCCTAGTTTCTCATCTAATCTTCTATCAGTTCATAAAGCTACCAAGGATTTGGATTGTGTGGCATTGTTTGGGACTGACTTTGTTAAGTTTCAGGACCCTAAAACAAACAAAGTGCTCGGAGAAGGGAAGGTAGAGGATGGAGTATATCTTTTGCACACAAATAAACAAGCGGATGTGAAAGCGCTTGGAATGAAGGCGGATGTAGAAGTATCTAGTAGGAAGGAGATTGGAGATAGTCCACTATGGCATGAAAGGTTGGGACATCCAAGCTCTGCAGTTCTCAAAGTGGCCTTACCCAATCTCATTCAAGAAGAAGTAGTATGTGAAGCATGTGTACTAGGGAAACATTGTAGACAAGTGTTTCCTACTTCATCTACATTTTGTGATGAAGCTTTTGGCATTGTACACTCGGATGTATGGACCGCTCCTTGTAATTCAAGAGATCAATATAAGTATTTTGTTTCATTCATAGATGACTACTCAAAATACACATGGATTACTCTTCTACATACCAAAGATCAAGTTTATGAAGCATTCACCAACTTCATCAACTATGTGTCTACACAATTCAAAACAACAATCAAGATCTTAAGAAGTGATAATGGAGGAGAGTATATAAGCAAGCGGTTCAAGGAATTACTCAACAACCTTGGCACCATCCATCAAACATCTTGCGCCTATACTCCACAACAAAATGGAGTAGCTGAAAGAAAAAATAGACACCTAATGGAGGTAGCAAGGACCATCATGATTGCCAAGGGAGTACCTAAACTTCATTGGGGAGATGCCGTGATGACTTCAAACTACTTGATCAACCATCTTCCAACCAAGAACCTGGATAATAAGTCACCATTTGAGGCATTGTACAACAAGAAACCAAGCCTACATCATCTCAAAACCTTTGGATGTAGCTGCTTTATGTTCACACCAGAAGGTCAAAGAAACAAGCTTGAACCTAGAAGCATGAAGTGTGTATTCATTGGATATTCACCAACACAAAAAGGATACAAGGTCTACAACTCGGAGACAAGACGAGTCTATGTATCAAGAGAGGTGAGGTTCAATGAAAATGAGAGCTTCTATGGAGCTAAGAATCATGATACCCCTCAAGGTATGAGCTCACCATTTATGGAGTGGATACCGTTCTTTGAAGATTCAAGAACAAGGGATGATGTACATGAGGAGAATGACCCAACCTCAGATCATGAAGCCACGGATGAAGAAAGTGAACCTAATCCAGGTGTAGAAAGCATTGACATTGTCAAAGAAGAACCTGAGCCAACAGTACCTCTAAGAAGAAGTACAAGACAGAGGCGACAACGTGTTCACTATGGCTACAACAACTCTGCCATGCTCCAAGGAGAGTTTAGTGCGAGTAATCTTCCTTGTGTGATAAGAGAATGCCCTGAGCGTACGGCGAGCTTAGATCTCGATCCTATTGGCGACAGCATTCTCT
Organism: Nasturtium officinale; assembly: GCA_963854855.1. NCBI lineage: Eukaryota > Viridiplantae > Streptophyta > Magnoliopsida > Brassicales > Brassicaceae > Nasturtium > Nasturtium officinale. The sequence goes on along the minus strand of OY978499.1, from coordinate 3,690,095 downwards.
TATCACAAGGGGGAGATAACACTCAAACTAGCACTGTTACATATCCCATTGAGCATTTTTGCTCGTTGGCATCCTTACCTATGGAGCATGAAGCTTTTCTTGGAAAAATCAGCAAGGAATCCATACCTAACTCATATGAAGAAGCGTGTGAGAGTGGAGTATGGGTAAAAGCCATGGAAGAGGAAATGAAGTCCATGGAAAGGAATCATACTTGGTACTTAACCGATTTACCAAGGGATAAGAAGCCAGTTGGGTGTAGATGGGTGTATACAATCAAATACACAAGTGATGGGAGGATAGAAAGATACAAGGCAAGGTTGGTAGCAAAAAGGTATACTCAAATCTATGGGGAGGATTATACCGAGACATTTGCTCCGGTTGCTAAGCTCCATTCCATCAGAATCCTAATCTCGGTGGCAGTGAACTTGAAGTGGGATCTATGGCAGATGGATGTCAAGAACGCCTTCTTGCAAGGGGATTTGGAAGAGGAAGTGTATATGGATCCACCCCAACGATATCATAAGGAAGGCAACAAAGTTTGTAGATTGAAGAAAGCAATCTATGGGCTAAAGCAATCTCCAAGGGCATGGTACCAAAGGCTAAGTGCTTGTCTTTTGGAGAAGGAGTTCATAAGATCGGAAGCTGATCATACACTTTTCACAAGGAAAAGTAAAGGAGGAGTAGTGGTGGTCTTGATCTATGTTGATGATCTAATCATCACAGGAAGTGACAAATATGGAGTAGATCGAATCAAGGAACTCTTGAAGGTTGCTTTTGATATAAAGGATCTAGGAGAGCTTAAATACTTCCTAGGGATTGAAATGACACGGTTTGAAGATGGGATGTTCATCTCCCAAAGGAAATATGTGCTGGATCTCTTGGAAGAAACCGGGAAGTTAGGATCCAAACCGGCCAAAACTCCAATAGAAGAAGGCTACCAAGATAGTCCTGAGGGGGAGCCATTGGAGAATATTAAAAGATACCAGAGGATGGTGGGCAAGCTCATCTATCTTACTATTACAAGGCCAGATATTTTCTTTGCAGTGAACCGTGTGAGTCAACATATGCAAAAACCAACTATGCAGCATTGGAACATGATTGAGAGGCTGCTAAGGTACTTAAAAAACAGCCCTGGAAAAGGCATATGGATGAAGGCTAATGGAAACACAAAGGTTCAAGGATATTGTGATGCGGATTGGGCTGGAGATAAGCAAGATAGAAAGTCCACATCCGGTTTTTGTACCTTTGTGGGAGGTAATCTAGTCACTTGGAGAAGTAAGAAGCAGAAAGTTATAGCCTTATCAAGTGATGAAGCCGAGTATAGGGCTATGAAGGAGTTGACAAAAGAATTGATATGGGTGAGGGCATTCCTAGAAGATCTTGGGATACTTGAGGCTGAGGAGATGCTGTTGTATTGTGATAATCAAGCTGCAATACATATAGCATCCAATCCGGTATTCCATGAAAGGACCAAGCATATAGAAGTGGATTGTCACTTTGTGAGGGGAAAGATTCAAGAAGGAATCATCAAACCCGCATTCGTAGCAAGTGGGGAACAGCTAGCGGATATCTTCACCAAGGCAACATCCTCGATCATTGGGGATCACATATATGGCAAGGTCGGTCTAAAGGATAATCATCGACCAATCTTGAGGGGGAGTGTTGAAATATGTGATCTCAAGAAGAAGAATTCAAACTCAAGAAAAGGAGGGAAAAGGAAAGAACTAGTTGTGAAGGAACTAGAAGGAGAGCTAGTTTATAAGGAACTAGAAGAAAAGGAAGCTGTTGGATATCAACTAGACAAGCTAACTAAACCAAGTGAGGAAGCAAAGGAGGCATGGGCGCTGCAGGGAGAAGGTATGGGCACAGCATGGTAACAGCATGGGCGCAGCTGCACTGTTGGAGCAGCTCAACCACTCCATCATCACACCTCTTCTCTCCCTCTTCCTTAGATATTTTTTCCTTAGCTTACGCTTGTAAAGTCTATATATACTTGTGCATTGTATTGGTTGAAGAGAGGAAATAAGAAGAAAAATTCAGCAATCTCTCTCTCTCTTATTATGCCAATTCTCTTATCTTCATCCTTATCTCTCCCTAAACTTCTAAAATCAACAGAGAGGACACTACGCCAATGAGTGCATCAACCAAAGAACCATGATCCTTTTGGATAATGGTGAGATAGAAACCGATGAAGAAGAAGAACTTGAAGAAGAAGAGAACTCCGATGCTGAGGAGATAGAGTTACCAGCAACAGGAAAGCTATTAGTCACAAGGCGATCATTGAGCATTCAAACCAAAGATGCTGACCAAGCACAGCGGGAGAACCTGTTTCACACCAGATGCCTGGTACAAGGCAAGGTTTGCAGCGTCATCATTGACGGAGGAAGCTGTACTAATATGGCAAGTGAATTTATTGGTAAGAAGCTAGGCCTAGAAGTAAAGAAGCATCTGAAGCCTTACAAGATTCAATGGTTGAATGATAATAGAGAAATGATTGTGAGCAGCCAAGTATTGGTTCATTTAACCATAGGAAAATACAAGGATGAAATCTTGTGTGACATCTTACCAATGGAGGCCCGTCATATTTTGCTAGGGAGACCATGGCAGTTTAATAGAAGGGTCATCCATGATGGATTTACAAATCGGTATTCCTTTGAATACAATGGCCAAAAGACCACCCTTGCTCCATTGACGCCACAAGAAGTTCATCAGGATCTAACATGGCTGAAACAACAAAGTAAAACCAATGAGAGTGACCCCCTAAACACACCAACTACAAACAAAAATGAGAGTTTGAGAAAAACCAAGAAAAAGGCCTTTGAGAGTAACCATGTGAGGCAATCAAACTTTCTTGTGAGGTTTAATGTGGTTAAGAGAGCTATGTTTTCTAATCAACTCATTCTTTTGTTTGTTTACAAAGACGTCTTGGTAAACCTTACTAATCCAATGCCGGAAGTTCCGAGCAGTATCTCCTTTCTTTTGCAGGAGTTTGAAGATGTCTTTCCGGAGGAAAATCCCAAGGGATTGCCATCTATCCATAGGATTGAACATCAAATTGATTTTGTACCTGGAGCAACACTTCCGAACCATCCAGCGTATATAACCAACTCTTGAAGACTAAGGAGCTTCGAAAACCAGTGATAGCACTGATGAACTTTGATGATATTGAAGCTACTGGGGAGATTAACCTTTGTGAGCTAGGAGAAAGACTCCTCCCGGGTATCTACAAAAACATGGGGACGTCAGTCTTTGAAGAGTATGGACTTATAAGTTTTCAATTCAATTCCTATAATTTTTTTATTGAACACAGGTTCCAGAAGGCACTTAATACTTTTGGTGAGATGCTTGTGGAGGCATCCTTTGATGCACCAAAGAACAAGAACTCTGAATGGAGCTATGCAACCGTGAAGATGAAACAAACCACCTTTGAGTTGCCCAAACCCCTTATCAACAAGAAAGAGTTCGCTTTCCTTCCACTTGCCAGGCTTCAGCCCGTTACCTATTCATCAAGAATAAAGAAGAGTGTTCCTCTTGGTAGATTACTTGTGATGGTGAAATCTGTCCTTTGCAATACCAGAGAGAAAGAAAAGGGATACGCCTTTGAACCAGATGGATATCTTGTGATAAAGGAGAGACAAGGTCTTTGAAGAAGATGAGAAAGTTCGGATTCACCTAAGGAAAGAGAGGTTCCCGGATGAAAGGAAGTCCATACTTATGCCAAGGATCGATGGGCCTTTTGAGATCATAAAGAAGATCAGCAACAATGCCTACAAGCTTGATTTGCAAGGTAAGTATGATATAAGCAACAGTTTTAATATTACTGACTTGGTTACTTTCATTGCAGATAATCCAGATTTGAGGACAAATCCTTTTCAAGAGGGAGGGGATGATATGAGCATGGAAACGCCAACACTTGGAGAAGAAGAGGAAGATGCCTTGACCATTCCCAAAGGTCCTCTGACCCGGGCAAGAACAAGAAATCTCCAAGAACCTGTTTGAACAACTCTAAAGTTGTCTTGGAAGCAAGAAGAAGTTTGTCCAAGACCAATCAACCACGAGCTGCTTATGTCCATTCAAGCCATTCCGAGTTAATCATCATCAAGTGGCTTGAGTGTGCTCTTTTTCCCTTAGCTTGGTTTTATCCCAATGGATTTTCCATCTAAGGTTTTCAATGAGGCCTCAAGTCCACTTACCCCACTTTGATGATTAAGTTGGGTGATTACAAGAAGCCATGGACCGACACAAGCATCACCTTATGATATATTTTAGATTATGGTTTTTATTTCATGTTCTTTAGTCCATAATCTTCTTTAAATTCTAGTCAAACTCGTCTAGTCTTTTAGTCTAAATCTTCAATCTTTGTTTCTAAGATTTAGGATAAATTTTAGAGTTCCCAAGAGTCATTCTCGAAAGAGCTTGAGTCCGTTTAAGTCTCTTTCTTCTATTTAAACTCGTGTAAGCCTCATTCTAAGGCACCTAACTTTTTTATGAACTATTTTGAGATTAATCTCTTTTGTTCGTTGAGAACATTTTCGATTGTTTGGTGATTCATATCCAACAATCTTTCGATCCTTCGGTGTGTCATATTCGAAGAATCAAACCTTATCACACCAAGTGTGTAATATCTTGGCGTGGCATTGAGGAATATCAGTGGATTTCCCCATCCATTGTGTGACTATTCAATCCATCAACAAAGAGCCATTCCGCAGCTACTTGTGTTGTTATCATTTGATCCACAAGCCTTGATAAACTTGAGTCTTTTGATTTGTTTATGCAAGGATCTATCCAACATCTTTATCTACCTTATCTGTCTTCCATCTTCGTTTGATCTACCATCGAAACTGCCGAGTCTTGGGTTTGATCCTCCATTAGTACTTCTTTGAATCCAATAAGAGTCACCAAGAGTGAAGTTGGGAGTAGTATGAAAATGACACATATTGAGGCTTAAAATCACATATGGACATTGTTGGAATATGTGATCTCAAGAAGAAGAATTCAAACTCAAGAAAAGGAGGGAAAAGGAGAGAACTAGTTGCAAAGGAACTAGAAGGAGAGCTAGTTGATAAGGAACTAGAAGAAAAGGAAGCTGTTGGATATCAACTAGACAAACTAACTAAACCAAGTGAGGAAGCAAAGGAGGCATGGGCGCTACAGGGAGAAAGCATGGGCGCTGCAGGGAGAAAGCATGGGCGCTGCAGGGAGAAAGCATGGGCGCCTAATGGAGAAGGCATGGGCGCCTAATGAAGAAGGCATGGGCGCCTAATGGAGAAGGACTCACCTCTCTTCCTCTTTGTAACTTCTATATAAACACATGTAAAGCTTTTATAGAAAATATGAATACAAGGAAAAAAATCTTATTACATTCATTCTCTCTAAATCCTCTCATCATTCTAAACACTATATAATCATCTAAACTCTTAAAATCGACAAAGTTCTTCATGGTATCAGAGCGGGTTTATCCTTTAACCGCTTAATCTTCATCTTATAATTTTCTATCACTCTACAAAGCTTCTAATCTATAACAATACATCCTCCTAGTTCTATTCACTCTGAGATTAATATCCTTGGGATCATAGGATCTTCAAGTTGTGAAAGAACTAGAATTGTGTATTGTTACTAGAAAATGGAGACAAATAGAGTAGCAATCTCAGTCATACTCAAAGGAAACAACTATCTCCTTTGGGCAAAAACCACTAAGACCATTCTTAGAGGAAGAGGACTTTGGTGATATGTTGAGCCAAAGGAGGTGGCGGAAGCTTTAGTGAAAAATTAAAAAGAAGAAGCTAAGGAGGAACAGGAGGAACAATACACGCTCTCTCTTCTTCAAAGCTCACTAGAGCCATCCATCTTGGCGGCCTACTCATATGCTGATTCCGCCAAAGAACTATGGGATATACTCAAGGGAGTATATGGAAATGTCTCAAATATATCAAGAATATTTGAGGTAAAGAGGGCGCTGAATGAGCTTCAACAAGAGGAGAAGCCATTCAAGGAAATGTTTGGGGAGTATAGAAGTTTGTGGGCCGAACTGGAGATCTTGAGGCCACAAACTATGGACCCCAAGGAGTTAGGAGAAAGGCATGACCAAGATAAAGTGTTTGGGCTTCTCTTGGCACTTAACACATCCTACAAAGATCTTATCAAGCACATACTCAGATTTGAGAAACTGCCAAGTCTAGCGGAAGTATGTGGCATGATACAAAGGGAGGAAGGGTCAAGAGATCTATTCCGTTCACCAAGTGAGGCCGCACATCTTGCAAGGAGGAATCACACATTTGACAAGAGGGTGCTGGAATGTGATCATTGCAAGATGAAGGGGCACACTAAGGAGAAGTGTTGGACTCTTCATCCACACTTAAGGCCTAAGCGGCTAAAGGAGAATGGAAGTGGACCTAGAGCCTTCATGGGAGTCACACAACCTGTTGAAGAGATGGTCAGAAGATCCGAGTTTGAAGCTCTCATCAAGAGCCTAGCCAAGCTCACAGAATCCGGTAAGAGCCTATTTAGCTCTAAAAGTGCCATTAAGAAGAATAGGATCATTGTGGATTCGGGGGCTTCTCATCACATGATTAATGATCAAGACATGCTGAAAAATCTTGAACCTTATCATGGAAATGTACAAATAGCCAATGGAAGCTCAGTTCCAATTGAAGGGATAGGAGAGTTAGAGCTTTTCACAAAAGAAACTAAAGCATTATATATGCCTAGTTTCTCATCCAACATTCTATCAGTTCATAGAGCCACAAAAGATTTGGATTGTGTGGCAATGTTTGGGACTGACTTTGTGAAGTTTCAGGACCCTAAAACAAATCATGTACTCGGAGAAGGAAAGGTGGAGGATGGAGTGTATCTGTTGGAAACAAATAAACAAGAAAAGCTAGAAGCTCTTGGAGTAAATGCGGATAAGGAAGTTTTTGACAAGAAGGAGATTGGAGATAGCCCATTATGGCATGGAAGGCTAGGACATCCAAATTCAGCTATCCTCAAAATGGTCTTACCCAATCTCGTTCAAGGAGAAGAAGGTTGTGAAGCATGTGTACTAGGGAAACATTGTAGACAGGTTTTTCCCTCTTCATCTACAACTTGTGATGAAGCTTTTGGCATTGTACACTCGGATGTATGGACCGCCCCATGTAACTCAAGAGATCAATATAAATATTTTGTTTCATTCATTGATGACTACTCAAGACACACATGGACCACACTCTTACATTCAAAGGATCAAGTATATGAAGCGTTTACTAACTTCACCAACTATATCTCTACCCAATTCAAGACCAAAATCAAAATCTTAAGAAGTGATAATGGAGGGGAGTATGTGAGCAAACGATTCAAGGAGTTACTCAATAACCTTGGTATCATACACCAAACATCGTGTGCTTACACTCCACAACAAAATGGGGTAGCAGAAAGAAAGAACAGACATCTCATGGAAGTAGCAAGAACCCTCATGATTGCCAAAGGAGTACCTACATTTCATTGGGGAGATGCAGTAATGACTTCAAGCTACTTGATCAACCGGCTTCCAACCAAAAATCTTGATAATAAATCACCATTTGAAGTGTTATACAAAAGCAAGCCAAGCGTGAATCATATGAAGACCTTTGGATGTACTTGTTATATGTTTGTACCGGAGGGACAAAGAAGCAAACTTGAACCTCGAAGTATGAAGTGTGTGTTCATTAGCTACTCACCAACACAAAAAGGATACAAGGTCTACAATCCGGAGACAAGGAGAGTCTATGTATCTAGAGAGGTGAGATTCAATGAAGAAGAAGGATTTTATGGAAACAAGAACCATGAAGCTCCGGAGGATGTGACTCCAGTATAGATTGGAGGCGGGTTAATGATGCTCCAATAAATGAGGTACAAGGAGAGAATGAATCATCTGAGAATATCATAGAGCAGGGAACTATGGATGATATACTGGAGGAATCAAACCAGAGGTTATCTGAAGCAGAAGAGGATGTGGAAGAAGAACCAGAATCAAGTATACCTCTAAGAAGAAGTACAAGACAGAGGCGACAACGTGTTTTCTATGGCTACAACAATTCTGCTATGCTCCAAGGAGAGTCTAGTACGAGTAATCTTCCTTGTGTGATAAGAGAGTGTCCTGAGCGTACGGCGAGCTTAGATCTCGATCCTATTGGCGACAGCACTCTCATATCACAAGGAGGAGATCACACTCAAACTAGTATTATCACATATCCCATTGAGCATTTCTGTTCCTTGGCGACATTACCTATGGAGCATGAAGTTTTTCTCACAAAAATCAGCAAGGAATACATTCCTAGCTCATATGAAGAAGCATGTGAGAGTGGAGTATGGGTGAAAGCCATGGAAGAGGAAATGAAGTCCATGGAAAGGAATAATACTTGGTACTTAACCGACTTACCAAAGGATAAGAAGTCGGTTGGGAGTAGATGGGTGTATACAATCAAATACACAAGTGATGGGAAGATAGAAAGGTACAAGGCAAGGTTGGTAGCAAAAGGGTATACTCAAGTTTATGGGGAGGACTATACCGAGACATTTGCTCCGGTTGCTAAGCTTCATTCCATAAGAATACTAATCTCAGTGGCAGTGAACTTAAAATGGGATCTATGGCAGATGGATGTTAAGAACGCATTCTTGCAAGGAGACTTGGAAGAAGAGGTGTATATGGATCCACCCCAAGGATATCATAAGGAAGGCAACAAAGTTTGCAGATTGAAGAAAGCAATCTATGGGCTGAAGCAATCCCCAAGAGCATGGTACCAAAGGTTAAGCGCTTGTCTTTTGGAGAAGAAGTTCATAAGATCTGAAGCGGATCATACCTTGTTCACAAAACAAAGTGAAGAAGGAATTGTTGCCGTATTGATATATGTTGATGATCTAATCATCACAGGAAGTGACAAAGATGGAATAAATCAAATCAAGAAGATCTTGAAGGCCGACTTTGATATAAAGGACCTAGGGGAACTTAAGTATTTCCTAGGGATTGAGATGACACGATTTGGAGATGGAATGTTCATTTCTCAAAGAAAATATGTCCTTGACCTCTTGGAAGAAACAGGGAAGCTGGGATCCAAGCCGGCTAAAACCCCAATAGAAGAAGGCTACCAAGATAATCCTGAGGGGGAGCCATTGAAAGATATTAAGAGGTATCAAAGGATGGTGGGCAAACTCATTTACCTTACTATCACAAGGCCGGATATTTGCTTTGCAGTAAACCGTGTGAGCCAACATATGCAAAGACCAACCATGCAGCATTGGAACATGATTGAGAGGCTGCTAAGGTATCTGAAAAACAATCCCGGGAAAGGCATATGGATGAAGGTTAATGGAAACACAAAGGTTCAAGGATATTGTGATGCGGATTGGGCTGGTGATAAGATGGATAGAAAATCCACATCTGGTTTTTGCACCTTTGTGGGAGGCAATCTAGTGACTTGGAGGAGTAAGAAGCAGAAGGTCATAGCCTTATCTAGTGCTGAAGCCGAGTATAGAGCTATGAAGGAGGTGACAAAAGAGTTAATTTGGATAAAGGCACTCCTAGATGATCTTGGAATAAATGAAGCTGAAGCAATGCTATTGTATTGTGATAATCAAGCTGCAATACATATAGCATCCAATCCAGTCTTCCATGAAAGAACCAAGCACATAGAAGTTGATTGCCACTTCGTGAGAGGGAAGATTCAAGAAGGAATCATCAAAACCGCCTTTGTAGCCAGCATGGATCAACTAGCAGATATCTTCACTAAAGCAACCTCAGCCATTACTTGTGATCACATTCATGGCAAGATCGGCCTTAAGGATCTCCATCGACCAATCTTGAGGGGGAGTGTTGGAATATGTGATCTCAAGAAGAAGAATTCAAACTCAAGAAAAGGAGGGAAAAGGAGAGAACTAGTTGCAAAGGAACTAGAAGGAGAGCTAGTTGATAAGGAACTAGAAGAAAAGGAAGTTGTTGGATATCAACTAGACAAACTAACTAAACCAAGTGAGGAAGCAAAGGAGGCATGGGCGCTACAGGGAGAAAGCATGGGCGCTGCAGGGAGAAAGCATGGGCGCTGAAGGGAGAAAGCATGGGCGCCTAATGGAGAAGGCATGGGCGCCTAATGGAGAAGGCATGGGCGCCTAATGGAGAAGGACTCACCTCTCTTCCTCTTTGTAACTTCTATATAAACACATGTAAAGCTTTTATAGAAAATATGAATACAAGAAAAAAAATCTTATTACATTCATTCTCTCTAAATCCTCTCATCATTCTAAACACTATATAATCATCTAAACTCTTAAAATCGACAAAGTTCTTCAGACATGAATGAAGAAGCAATGCTTTGATTGACAAGGATTTATCCATTTTCATAATGAAAGCTCCAAAGACGAATTAAGAAAAATCAAGATATTAAAGGTTATGAATAGAACTATTGCAATGTACTCAAAAGAGTTTACTCTATTGTAATTGCTTTGTGATAATCAAGAGCCCTAACAGAGAGCCATGTTTGGCTTGGTATAAGGATTCAGTGATAAAACATTATTAATGGCTGCTCGTCAGTCTTCTAAGATTCTTGTTGTTGTAAAAAAGCATGCAACCAAACATGAGGCGTAAGTCAAGGTAAAAAATAAGAAATGTACCTTATCTCACAACTTTGATACTTCTTTGAATCCGATAAAAGTCTAAGGATGAAGATGGGAGTAGTATGAAATAACACATATGGAGGCTTAAACAACACATATGAATGTTAATGAAGAAGCAATGCTTTCTTGCAAACATTTTGGCCATTTTTAACTTGAAAGCCCGAACAAACTTGTTATGAAGATGTAAAAAGCATGAATATAACAGTTGTGATGTACTGCAATTGATGAGATATGACCACTCAAACCAATTTGACGTGTTGCAATTGATTTGCGATAATAAAGAGTTGTATATATTTTTAGAGAGAAAACTCATCAAAGGCTGAGCTATAGCCTTCTAGTATTCTTGATGATTTGAAGAAGCATGCAACCAAGCTAGAGACACAAGTCAATATAAGAAATAAAGAATTGTACCATATCCAATAACTATGGTACTTCCTTGAGTCCATTAAAATTCTCCAAGGGTAAAGTTTTGAGTAGTATGTAATTCAGAGCCCGGTCTCTAGGCATTTAGGTGAAACATTGGAATGGGGCCCCTAATTTTTAGAGGCCCCACAAAAAAAATATGTATGTTAAAAAGGAAAATTTGCATCAACAAAAAAAAAGAGTATAGATAAAACAAAATTGTTAAAAAAACTTAAAAATATTTAGCAAATATTAGATGGATCCCATATTTTAATAGATTAAGTAATTAATTTTGTTTTGAATCGATTTTTTTCTTGATTTCTCACTTCTTTTGGTTTTACAATATTTATTTCTATTGAAAAAAGAGATTTAGAGAAATATCAAAATTATTTATTATAAAAAATAATAATCGTTTTTTTAAGTTTAAGATAGTTTTTTCGTTTGGGATCCCGAGTTTCTCAGGACCGGCTATGTAAAAGACACATATTAAAGCTTAAACAAGACACCTATGGACGTGAATGAAGAAGCAATGGTTTGATTGACATGATTTGAACATTTTCAAACTGAGAGCCCTAAAGAACAATTTATGACCATTCTAGATATAAAAGAGCGTGAATAAAGTTGTTGCAATGTAGTCAAAAAAGTTGGAATCTTGCAATTGTTTTGTGATGACAAAGAGCCCTAATAGAGAGCCATTTTTTACTTTGTGCAAGGATTGAGTGAAGAACTTTCAAACTGAATTCTTGGATTCTTGATGATGTGATAAAGCTTGGAACCAAGGTAGAGACGCAAGTCAAGGTAAAAATAAGCTTTGTACCTTATCCCACAAGTCATGCACTTCTTTAAATCCAATCAGAGTGTTCAATGGTGAAGTTGAGAGTTATATGAAAATAACACACATTTAGACCCAAACAACACATATGAATGTGAATGAAGAAACAATGCTTTGATAGACAAGGATTTTACCATTTTAATCTGAAATCCCCATAGAATGAATTTTGACCATTAAAGATATAAAAGAGCGTGAACAGAATTGTTGCAATGTAATCTAAAGAATTTGATATGTACAGTTGTTTTGCGATGATAAAGAGCCCTAACAGAGAGCCGTTTTTATTGTATAAGGATTCAGTGATACAACTATGGTACTTTAAATCCAATAAGTGTCTTGTGATCGACAAGGATTGATCTGCGATTTATTCATTGCCCAGAGAGAAATCTGATTCGCCATCCAGTTTAGATTTAAAAACATTTCAACCTTAAACTAAATGCAAAATTGTTAATACTGATTTTAAAACTGAACTATGATCATAGAGTAATAGTCCGGGTCTCAAATTCTTTTCAATGCTCTTTTAAAAGCAACTAGAATGGAATTATATTTATAATTTTTTTTGGTAATTTGTATTTATCAATAATCCAGAAAATATTCGGTTTTGATATTTGTTTTAGTATCCCGTTGGTGTGATGTTGGTTTATAAACATTAAAATAATAAAATTTATTGTACTATACATAGATTTGAACAAAAAAACCTGAACTGACAAATATCCAAATATATTATATATCTGAAATACCATATTCTTTTATTTTCTCTTATTATTTTGGACTTCCGAACGGAACAAAATGCAGATAAAAGCAAAACTAACCAAATTTAACCAAAAACTAAATGTATCTTAAACTTTCAAACCTTAAAATCTAAAAGACCCTATCAAAATCCAAACTTGTACATGTGACGTTCAAGTAATAAATAATATATATTTAAAATAAAGTTCTTTTATATATTATATGTAATATATGTATTTGTTTATTTAAAACTCTATAGTTATTATTTAAATATTTTTTCCATATATGTTTTGCGTAAATTTGATATTTGTTTAATAATAAAGTTATTTACTATTTTTTGAAATTGGATTAAGTGGTCCATAAGTGGCTCATCAGTGAATTAATTATATGGTTTGCTGGTCCAACATTATTGTTTCGTTGATCTATCAAATAAGGCCTGCGATACTCCTTATTTGTAATATTATTTTTTGTTATATAGTAAAGAGATCATTTTTGAATTTTGATGATTGATGATTTAAATTACAAATCTGTGTTGTCTAAACAAAAGAAAAAACACAACTTTACCTTTGTTTTTTCTTGTTGTCGATATCCAACAATCTGGGTCGAATATTCCTCTCTTCGATCTTTAGTTCACAACTAATCTGTGTCCGATTATACAGAAATATTTTTCTTTTGGAAGTAAATCATCAAGTTCGTGTATGACTGTGTTTTTTGTTAATGGGTACAAAAATTAAGAGAGTAAATTCATGTATTACTGTTTATCTTCACAATTGAGGTAAGCCAATTGACTCGGATTTATACTTATTATGTTTTGCCGTTTGACAATTCGTTGTTAGTAGTCAAATAATATTCTATTTATATTTAATAACTTTATCCAAGGAGATCATGTGTCGATATGTTTATGAAAGTTATAAATTATGTTTTTTGTTTCTTTGCAAAGGATAAATGAATTCAAAGATGCCTGAATTTCAGATTTTAGCCAAATGCTCTTAATTCAAAAATTATAAAATATAATAAGATAAAGCCTATGTATAAATTAATTCATTCGTCCATGTTCATGTAATTCCAACTTCCTGTGTGTATTTTGAGGAAGTCCGTCCAAAATTCTTCTGTAAAAGGTTTGCAATTGTTTTATTTATAACAGTGTGATGTTTTGTTGAAGAATTTGAAAATTTTCAATGTTGGAGAATTATAATCATCAAATGAAATATTGTAAAACAATTCAAGATTATGGGTAAAAGTAAAAAAAAAAACATCAAGATTTGCTGTTATATTCCTCTATGAAAACATATGTTAAAAATCAAGTATGTTTAGAAAGACAAAAGATAATAGTAAAGTCGATAACACAAGACATAAATGAGAGTTATTTAGCTCATGAAATTTCATGATCATTACATTATAAAAAACTGAATTAGACCCAAGTTTTCTATGAATTAAGTTGTGTTATTTGCTTCTCGAACCAGATGTATGTTCTTTTTCTCACAAACATTGACGATGAATCTTTGCCTCTTACAAAGACAAATAAAAAGAGAAACAGTGTGATTGTTGTTTTCCTAAAATTTACATCCAAAAATTGAAATCATACCTTCTCATCTGCTAAGAATATTACATTGGTCTCTCTAGATTTGATAATATATTGTTAGTAAGTATACATTGGTCTCTATGCACCTCATTTGTATGTGACAGCAACATGTCTCGCAAGGTCTAATGTCTCATAGCCTATGAGTCATATGCAAGTGAAGAAAGCAAGAACGAAACATGTCTTGTAAGTTGTAAGTTCTTACGTCTTCTGAGATTTGTGGAAGCTAGCCTAATCGAATGAAAAGGTAATATGCTGCTATGATAATTGTTTGGTAATGCTATATTTATTTATAGTGATAGTAGGCGGAAAAGTTTAGGTTGGTGGTCAAGTTGGTGGTTCCTAAAATCTCTGGAAAATAAATGCAGATTTTATTATATTCATGCACACATTAACAACTATTTTAAAATGAAGATCTTATATAATTTAAGAGTAAAAATAGCAAAAATCTCTTTACGTAATTTTAGTCAAATTAGTTATGGATATTTCATTAATCATTGTTATTTTTGTATGGGAATGGGAGTACATATTTGTTAGTTTTCTGTTATGATTGTCGTACATAATATTCTTGACTATGTTGGAATCGTGATTAAGCATTCGGATTTAAAATAAAAATAAAATCAATAAAGGAATTTTTTAGAATGAAAATTTTGATTTGAAGCATCTTAATATATTATTTTATTTTGACTTTCAGTTTTGTAATAGTTACACGATTAATGATGAAAGATTCCAAGATTACGAAGATATAGGTCTGGCAAGAACTTGAAATTGCCACATTAGATAAATTTTCATCTTTAAATTCAAATTAAGTCTAATATATTATTTCAATTATTTTTTTAATTTTTAAATTTAGATTTATACAATGTCATTTCAATATATTTTTTATAAATTTAAGGATATTATTTTAAATGTGTTTCTCATTTAATAGTATAGATGTCGTTAAAATGTTGTTTACTGATTTGTACTAATATATATATGAAAACCATTAATACAATTTATAAGAATCTAATCTACCAAACAATTTAGTTCCAAACAAAACGTTATTTCATTTTAAACGCTGTCATTTATATACACAATTTAATTATGCATTTTAGAGAAATGTGAGTGTATGATGGAGAATCAAACCCAAGACTCGGCAGTCTCGAGGGTAGAACACACAAAGATGGAAGACAAAGAAGATGGATGAAGATGTTGGATAGATCCTTGAATAAACGAATCAAAAGACTCAAATCTATCAAGGTTTGTGGATCAAATGATAACACAAGAAGATGCGGAATGACTCCTTGTTGATGGATTGAATGGTCACACAATGGATGCGGAAGTTCACTGATATTCTTCAATGCCACGCCAAGATATTACACACTTGGTGGTGACAAGGTTTTGATTCTTCGGATATGACACACCGAAGGATCGAAAGATTGTTGGATATGACTCATCAAACAATCAGAAAATGTTCTCAAAGAACAAAAGAGATTAGTCTCAAAATAGTTGATAAAAAGTTGGGTGCCTTAGAATGAGGCTTACACGAGTTTAAATAGGGAAGGAGACTTGAACAGACTCAAGCTCCTTCGAGAATGACTATTGGGAACTCTAAAATTCATCCTAAAACTTTGAACTAAAGACAGAAGACTTGGACTAGAAACTAAAGAGTTTTTGCGTAAAATAAAGATAAGGAAATAAAACCATAATCTAATTTATAACATAAAGTTCATGAAGTGGGTCCAATACATAAGGAACTCGGTCCATAGCTTCATGAAATCATCCAAGTTAATCATCAAAGTGGGGTAAGTGGACTTGAAGGCTCATTAAAAACCTTAGCTGGAAAACCCATTGGGATAAAACCAAGATAAGGGAAAAAGAGCACACTCAAGCCACTTGATGATGATTAACTAAAAATAACTTGAATGGACATAAGCATCTCGTGATTGATTGGTCTTGGACAAACTTCTTCTTGCTTCCAAGACAACTTTAGAGTTATTCCAATAGGTTATTGGAGTTTTCTTGTTCTTGTCCGGGTCATAGGACCTTTGGGAATGGTCAAAGCGTCTTTTCTACTTCTCCAAGTGTTGGCGTTTTCATGCTCATATCATCCCCTCCCTCTTGAAAAGGATTTGTCCTCAAATCTGGATCATCTGCAACAAAAGGAACAAAATCAGTAACATTAAAGCTATTACTTATTTCATACTTACCTTGCAAATATAGCTTGTATGCATTATTGCTGATCTTCTTAATGATCTCAAAAGGTCCATCGATCCTTGGCATAAGTTTGGACTTTCTTCCTTCCGGGAACCTTTTTTCTTTAAGTGAATCCGAACTTTGTCACCTTCTTCAAAGACTTTCTCTCGTCTATCCTTTATCACAAGATATCCACCTGGCTCAAAGGCGTATCCCTTTTCTTTCCCTCTTGTATTGCAAAGGACAGATTTTACCATCATAGGTAATCTACCAAGAAGAATACTCTTCTTTATTCTTGATGAGTAGGTCACGGGCTGAAGCCTGGCAGGCGGAAGGAAAGTGAACTCTTTCTTATTGATAAAGGGTTTGGGCATCTCAAAGGTGGTATGTTTCATCTTCACGGTTGCATAGCTCCATTCAGAGTTCTTGTTCTTTGGTGCATCAAAGGATGGCTCCACAAACATCTCACCAAAAGTATTAAGTGCCTTCTGGTACCTGTGTTCAATGAAAGAGTTATAGGAATTGAGTTGAAAACTTATAAATCTATACTCTTCAAAGACTGAGGTCGCCATGTTTTTGTAGAAACTCGAGAGGAATCTTGCTCCTAGCTCACAAATGTTGATCTCCCCAGCAGTTTCAGTATCATCAAAGTCCATCAGTGCTTTCACTGGATTTTGAAGCTCCTTAGTCTCCACAAAATTGGTTCTGTATGCTTGACAGTTAGGAACTGAAGCTCCAGGCACAAAATCAATATGGTACTTAATCCCACGGATAAGTGGTAGTCCTTTGGGATTCTCCTCCGGAAAGACATCTTCAAACTCTTGCAAAAGAAAGGAAATACTGCTCGGAAATTCTGGCATTTGATTAGTAAGGTTTACCAAAACCTCTTTGTAGACAAAAAAAAGATTGGTTGGCTTAGAAAACATGGTTCTCCTAACAACAGTAGATCTCTCAAGAAAGTTTGACTGTCTCTCGGGTTTGCTCTCAAAGATGTTTTTCTTGATTTTTCTCAAACTCTTTTCTTTGTCTGTGGGTAGTGTGTTTAGAGGGTCACTCACATTGGTTTTGTCTGTTTGTTTCAGCTATAATTAATCTTGATGAACTTCTTGTGGTGTCCATGGAGCAAGGTTGGTCTTCTGGCCATTGTATTCAAAGGAAAACTGATTTATAAACCCATCATGGATGACCCTTCTATCAAGCTGCCATGGTCTCCCAAGCAAAATGTGACCGGCCTCCATTGGTAAGATGTCACACAAGATTTCATCCTTGTATTTGCCTATGGTTAAAGGAACCAATACTTGGCTGCTCACGATCATTTCTCCATCATCATTCAACCATTGAATCTTGTAAGGCTTCAGTTGCTTATTTACTTCTAGACCTAGCTTCTTAACTATAACTTCACTTGCCACATTAGTACAACTTCCTCCATCAATAATAAGGCTGCAAACCTTACCTTGTACTAGGCATCTTGTGTGAAACAAGCTCTCCCGTTGTGCTTGGTCAGCATATTTGGTTTGAATGCTCAATGATCGCCTTGTAACTAATAGCTCTCTTGTTGCTGGTAACTCTATCATCTCAGCATCGGAGTTCTCTTCTTCTTCAAGTTCTTCTTCATCGGTTTCTATCTCACTATTATCCAAAAGGATCATGGTTCTTTTGTTGATGCACTCATTGGCGTAGTGTCCTCTCCATTGACACTTGAAGCATCTAACATCCATGTTTCTATAAGAAGTTGCCACAGCTTTCCCTTTGTCGTCTTGAGTATGGGTGTAGGTTTTGGAATCCAGTTTTGGTTTGACAACAGACTTATCCTCTTGTTTGTAGCTTGACCTAGTATGAGATGCTCCAGCCCCATAGATTGTTTTAGAACTACTCATCCTCTTGACTTGTTGTTCTACTAGAACAGCCTTGTGAAGCATCTCCTCCAAATCTCTATAAGTTTGAAGCTCCTATTGATTTTAGAGGTTTAGAAAGAGATAAGGATGGAGATGAGAGAATTGGCGTAATAAGGAAGAGAAAGATTGCTGAATATTTCTTCTTATTCACACACACTTCTTTACAAGAGATTACATGTTTTTATAGACTTTTTACATTGAAATGAAGAAGAATCAAGGAAGAGGAGAGGAGGGGCGTGAAGAAGGGAAGAGAGATGGGTGAGCTGCTCCAATAGTCTTGTTGCACCATGCCCTGCTCTGACGCGCACCATGCCCTGCTCTGATGCGCCCATGCTTGTGCCCATACCTCTCTTTGCTTCCTCACTTAGTTTAGTTAGATTGTCTAGTTGAGATCCAACAGCTTCCTTTTCTTCTAGTTCCTTCTCAACTAGTTCTCCTTCTAGTTTCTTCACAACTAGTTCTCTTTTTCCTTCCCTCCTTCTCTTAAGTTTGAATTATTCTTCTTCTTGAGATCACATATTTCAACACTCCCCCTCAAGATTGGTCGGTGAAGATCCTTTAGACCGATCTTGCCATGTATGTGATCCCCAATGATAGAGGATGTTGCCTTGGTGAAGATATCCGCTAGCTGTTCCCCACTTGCTACAAATGCGGGTTTGATGATTCCTTCTTGAATCTTTCCCCTCACAAAGTGACAATCCACTTCTATATGCTTGGTCCTTTCATGGAATACCGGATTGGATGCTATATGTATTGCAGCTTGATTATCACAATACAACAGCATCTCCTCAGCCTCATGTATTCCAAGATCTTCTAGGAATGCCTTCACCCATATCAATTCTTTTGTCACCTCCTTCATAGCCCTATACTCGGCTTCAGCACTTGATAAGGCTATAACTTTCTGCTTCTTACTTCTCCAAGTGACTAGATTACCTCCCACAAAGGTACAAAAACCGGATGTGGACTTTCTATCTTGCTTATCTCCAGCCCAATCCGCATCACAATATCCTTGAACCTTTGTGTTTCCATTAGCCTTCATCCATATGCCTTTTCCAGGGCTGTTTTTTAAGTACCTTAGCAGCCTCTCAATCATGTTCCAATGCTGCATAGTTGGTTTTTGCATATGTTGACTCACACGGTTCACTGCAAAGCAAATGTCCGGCCTTGTGATAGTGAGGTAGATGAGCTTGCCCACCATCCTTTGATACCTCTTAATATCTTCCAATGGCTCCCCCTCAGGATTATCTTGGTAGCCTTCTTTTATTGGAGTTTTAGCCGGCTTGGATCCTAACTTGCCAGTTTCTTCCAAGAGATCCAGCACATATTTCCTTTGAGAGATGAACATCCCATCTTCAAACCGTGTCATCTCAATCCCTAGGAAGTATTTAAGCTCTCCCAGATCCTTTATATCAAAAGCGATCTTCAAGAGTTTCTTGATTTGATCTACTCCATCTTTATCACTTCCTGTGATGATTAGATCATCAACATAGATCAAGACCACCACTACTCCTCCTTCACTTTGCCTTGTGAAGAGGGTATGATCAGCTTCAGATCTTATGAACTCCTTATCCAATAGACAAGCGCTTAGCCTTTGGTACCATGCTCTTGGAGATTGCTTTAGCCCATAGATTGCTTTCTTCAATCTGCAAACCTTGTTGCCTTCCTTATGATATCCTTGGGGTGGATCCATATATACCTCTTCTTCCAAATCTCCTTGCAAGAAGGCGTTCTTGACATCCATCTGCCATAGATCCCACTTCAAGTTCACTGCCACTGAGATTAGGATTCTTATGGAGTGGAGCTTAGCAACCGGAGTAAATGTCTCGGTATAATCCTCCCCATAGATTTGAGTGTATCCTTTTGCCACCAGCCTTGCTTTGTACCTCTCTATTTTCCCATCACTTGTATACTTGATTGTGTAAACCCATCTACACCCAACTGATTTCTTATCCTTTGGTAATTCGGTCAAGTACCAAGTGTGGTTCTTTTCCATGGACTTCATTTCCTCTTCCATGGCTTTTATCCATACTCCATTCTCACACGCTTCTTCATATGAGTTAGGTATGGATTCCTTGCTGATTCTTCCAAGAAAAGCTTCATGCTCCATAGGTAAGGATGCCAACGAGCAAAAATGCTCAATGGGATATGTGATAGTGCTAGTTTGAGTGTTATCTCCCCCTTGTGATAAGAGAATGCTGTCGCCAATAGGATCGAGATCTAAGCTCGCCGTACGCACAGGACATTCTCTTATCACACAAGGAAGATTACTCGCACTAGACTCCCCTTGGAGCATGGCAGAGTTGTTGTAGCCATAGTAAACACGTTGTCGCCTTTGTCTTGTACTTCTTCTTAGGGGTACGGTTGGCTCAAGTTCTCCCTCACCATCATTCGCTTCTTCTTCAACAGAATTCTGATCTTGCTCCGCATGTGCCTCATCTTCTACTCTGGTTTCAGATGATTCGCTCTCTCCTTGTACTTCATTTATTAGAGCGTCATTAACCCGCATCCAATCCATAGGTAATGAAGTCACATCCTCCGGAGCTTCATGGTTCTTGTTTCCATAAAATCCTTCTTCTTCATTGAATCTCACCTCTCTAGATACATAGACCCTCCTTGTCTCCGGATTGTAGACCTTGTATCCTTTTTGTGTTGGTGAGTAGCCAATGAACACACACTTCATACTTCGAGGTTCAAGCTTGCTTCTTTGTCCCTCCGGTAGAAACATATAACAAGAACATCCAAAGGTCTTCATATGGTTCACGCTTGGCTTGCTTTTGTGTAGCACTTCAAATGGTGATTTATTATCCATATTTTTTGTTGGAAGCCGGTTGATCAAGTAACTTGAAGTCATTACTGCATCTCCCCAATGAAACTTAGGTACTCCTTTGGCAATCATGAGGGTTCTTGCAACTTCCATGAGATGCCTATTCTTTCTTTCTGCTACCCCATTTTGTTGTGGAGTGTATGCACACGATGTTTGGTGTATGATACCAAGATTATTGAGTAACTCCTTGAATCGTTTGCTCACATACTCCCCTCCATTATCACTTCTTAAGATCTTGATTTTGGTCTTGAATTGGGTAGAGATATATTTGGTGAAGTTAGTAAACGCTTCATATACTTGATCCTTTGAATGTAAGAGTGTGATCCATGTGTATCTTGAGTAGTCATCAATGAATGAAACAAAATATTTATATTGATCTCTTGAGTTACATGGGGCGGTCCATACATCCGAGTGTACAATGCCAAAAGCTTCATCACAAGTTGTAGATGAAGAGGGGAAAAACTGTCTACAATGTTTCCCTAGTACACATGCTTCACAAACTTCTTCTTCTTGAACGAGATTGGGTAAGACCATCTTGAGGATAGCTGAACTTGGATGTCCTAGCCTTCCATGCCATAATGAGCTATCTCCAATCTCCTTCTTGTTAAAAACTTCCTTATCCGCCTTCACTCCAAGAGCTTTTAGCTTTTCTTGTTTATTTGTTTCCAACAGATACACTCCATCCTCCACCTTCCCTTCTCCGAGTACATGATTTGTTTTAGGGTCCTGAAACTTCACAAAGTCAGTCCCAAACATTGCCACACAATCCAAATCTTTTGTTGCTTTATGAACTGATAAAAGGTTGGATGAGAAGCTAGGCATGTATAATGCTTTAGTTTCTTTTGTGAAAAGCTCTAACTCTCCTATCCCTTCAATCGGAACTGAGCTTCCATTGGCTATTTGTACATTTCCATGATAAGGCTCAAGATTTTTCAGCATGTCTTGATCCTTAATCATGTGATGAGAAGCCCCCGAATCCACAATGATCATATTCTTCTTAATGGAGCTTTTAGAGCTAAATAGGCTCTTACCGGATTCTGTGAGCTTGGATAGACTCTTGATGAGAGCCTCAAACTCGGATCTTCTGACCATCTCTTCAACAGGTTGCGTGACTCCCATGAAGGCTCTAGGTCCACCTCCATTCTCCTTTAGCCGCTTAGGCCTTAAGTGTGGGTAAAGAGTCCAACACTTCTCCTTAGTGTGCCCCTTCATCTTACAATGCTCACATTCCAAAACCCTCTTGTCGAATGTGAGATTCCTCTTTGCAAGATGTGCGGCCTCACTTGGTGCACGGAATAGGTCTCTTGACCCTTCCTCCCTTTGTATCATGCCACATACTTCAGCTAGACTTGGCAGCTTCTCAAATCTGAGTATGTGCTTGATAAGATCTTTGTAGGATGCATTGAGTGCCAAGAGAAGTCCAAACACTTGGTCTTGGTCACGTCTTTCTCCTAACTCCTTGGGGTCGATTGTGTGTGGCCTCAAAATCTCTAACTCGGCCCACAAGCTTCTATACTCCCCAAACATTTCCTTGAATGGCTTCTCCTCTTGTTGAAGCTCATTCAGCGCCCTCTTCACCTCAAATATTCTTGATATATTTGAGACATTTCCATATACTCCCTTGAGTATATCCCATAGTTCTTTGGCGGAATCGGCATATGAGTAGGCCGCCAAGATGGATGACTCTAGTGCGCTTTGAAGAAGAGAGAGCGTGTATTGTTCCTCTTGTTCTTCCTTAGCTTCTTCTTTTTCATTTCTCACTACAGCTTCCGCTACCTCTTTTGGCTCAACATATCGCCAAAGTCCTCTTCCTCTAAGGATGGTCTTAGTGGTTTTTGCCCAAAGGAGATAGTTGTTTCCTTTGAGCATGACTGAGATTGCTACTCTATTTGTCTCCATTCTCTAGTGACAATACACAATTCTAGTTCTTTCACAACTTGAAGATCCTATGATCCCAAGGATATTAATCTCAGAGTGAATAGAACTAGGAGGATGTATTGTTATAGATTAGAAGATTTGTAGAGTGCTAGAAGAGTTATAAGGTGAGATTTAAGCGGTTGAAGGATAAACCCGCTCTGATACCATGTTGATTTTAGAGGTTTAGAAAGAGATAAGGATGGAGATGAGAGAATTGGCGTAATAAGGAAGAGAAAGATTGCTGAATATTTCTTCTTATTCACACACACTTCTTTACAAGAGATTACATGTATTTATAGACTTTTTACATTGAAATGAAGAAGAATCAAGGAAGAGGAGAGGAGGGGCGTGAAGAAGGGAAGAGAGATGGGTGAGCTGCTCCAATAGTCTTGTTGCACCATGCCCTGCTCTGACGCGCACCATGCCCTGCTCTGATGCGCCCATGCTTGTGCCCATACCTCTCTTTGCTTCCTCACTTAGTTTAGTTAGATTGTCTAGTTGAGATCCAACAGCTTTCTTTTCTTCTAGTTCCTTCTCAACTAGTTCTCCTTCTAGTTTCTTCACAACTAGTTCTCTTTTTCCTTCCCTCCTTCTCTTAAGTTTGAATTATTCTTCTTCTTGAGATCACATATTTCAACAGCTCCATCCTGTCTTGAATATCTCGAGCTAAACTACTTAGAAACCTCGCCATAGTTGCCTCCTGATCCTCATCTATGTCGGCTTTGATCATGAGAGATTTCATCTCTTGAAAGTAATTCTCCACACTTTTACTACCTTGGCTTAACCTCCTAAACTTTTGATGCAACTTCTGGTGGTAATGACTTGGAATAAACCTCTTCCTCATTAGGTTTTTCATCACTCCCTAAGTTTCTACACGTGGCTCCTGGTTGAGTCTCCTACTTGTAACATTATGATCCCACCAGTTAATGGTATAGTCATAGAACTCTGTTGTAGCAACTTGAACCTTCTTCCGTTCTGAATATGGCTAACAATCAAAGACAAATTTTATCTTCTTTTTGCACTCTAGATAGGCTCCGGATCATTCTTCCTATAGAATGGTGGTATCTTCAACTTAAGACTACCGAGGTTGTCTTCATTGCATTCCCTGGCTTTTCTTACTGGCATTTGTGCCCTTCGTCTTCCTTCAGCATGACGTTGGGGAAGTCCTTGATTCACCGACTCTTGTATGGTGTTCATTCTTTTATGAACGGGATCTAGCTCATGCCTCAAGAGGCTCCTCATTTCCTCCATGAGATTTTGCACATCCATGTTGTTTGGTATGGCTCTCCTTGGATGATTGGTATTATCACTTTCAGCTTCACTATGAGACATCTCGATGAAATGTGGGAACAAGTCAAAAGATGTCTTGAATTTTTCCTGCAAAACTCAACAAACTGTTAGTAATAAAAACTTCACTATTATTTTTCCTCTCAAGTGTTTCACTCAGGTTTTTCACTCAACTCTCAAGATGTCCTCACTCAAAGATTTTTCAATTTTTCTTATCAAACAAATTCCAATCAAATTCAATGAGAATTTTAAACAATCTGAATGATCAAAAAGATAGAAAGAAAAAGGATCTTGGAATACGTTTGGTTTTGTTTCGAAAGAACAAAAGATAGAAAGGAAAAAAAGTGTTGGAACACGTTTGATTTTGTTTCTTGTTTTTTATTAAGGTAGAAGGAAAAAGTTAGAACACGTTTGGTTTTTTTTTTTTTTGAATAGATGATCCAACGGATCTTTGAATAGCAAGATAGAAAGAAAAGATTTGAATGAAGGATATAATAGAATGATGGTGAGTCGAAGACTCCTGACCAAGAAGGTGAGGGGGTAGAAATGAAAGGTTAGAAGATGAAAGATTAGAAATGAAAGATCAGAATTTGAAAAGGTATGAAAACTTACTACCAAACTCGAAATTGCTTGCTTTGATACCAAATGATGGAGAATCAAACCCAAGAATCAGCAGTTTCGAGGGTAGAACACACGAAGATGAAAGACAACGAAGATGGATGAAGATGTTGGATAGATCCTTGCATATACGAATCAAAAGACTCAAGTTTATCAAGGTTTGTGGATCGAATGATAACACAAAAAGATGCGGAATGGCTCCTTATTGATGGATTGAATGGTCACACAATGGATGTGGAAGTCCACTGATATTCCTCAATGCCACACCAAGATATTACACACTTGGTGGTGACAAGGTTTTGATTCTTCGGATATGACACATCGAAGGATCGAAAGATTATTGGATATGACTCACCAAAAAAACAGAAAATATTCTCAAAGAACAAAAGAGATTAGTCTCAAAATAATTGATAAAAAGTTGGATGCCTTAGAATGAGGCTTACACGAGTTTAAATACTGAAGGAGAGTTGAACAGACTCAAACTCCTTCGAGAATGACTCTTGGAAACTCTAAAATTCATCCTAAAACTTTGAACTAAAGACTGAAGACATGGACTAGAAACTAAAGAGTTTTTGCGAAAATAAAGATATGAAAATAAAACCATAATCTATTTATAACATAAGGTTCTTGAAGTGGGTCCAATGCACAAGGAAGTCGGTCCATAGCTTAATGAAATCGTCCAAGTTAATCATCAAAGTGGGGTAAGTGGACTTGAAACCTCATTAAAAACCTTAATTGGAAATCCTATTGGGATAAAACCAAGATAAGGGAAAAAGAGCACACCCAAGCCACTTGATGATGATTAACTCAGAATGGCTTGAATGGGCATAAGCATCTTGTGATTGATTGGTCTTGGACAAACTTCTTCTTGCTTCCAAGACAACTTTAGAGTTGTTCCAACAGCTTTTTGGAGTTTTTTTGTTCTTACCCGGGTCATAGGACCTTTGGGAATGGTCAAAGCGTCTTCCTCTTCTTCTCCAAGTGTTGGTGTTTCCATGCTCATATCAGTGTATGTGTTGGACCGTTGGTATAGATGTTACGGACAATAGGAACTAAACTGATATCTTGTGGGTCAAAAATCCAAAATTGTATCTTTATTATATAATAAAAAGTCACTTTAAATTCTATTATCCAAAACCATTCTATGATTTTTCCCAACACTAATAAAGATTTCAATCAGTTCATTATTTTAACAATCAATTCTTAAATAAATATTTCCCACAGTTATATATCCTAAAGTTTTATACCTTCATTATTTTCCCCAAAGTTTTAACATCCACACATATATACCAACCTAGTATATTCATAATGTTAAAGTTTCCACTGCTATATCATCGCAAAATCTATACTAATAAATGGAGGTGCTTGAGGCTCAATAGACTGTACACATCAGCATTATTTGATATCTTCTAAAGCTGCCACCTAAGCAGATATAACACATGAGAAAACAATTAAAGTCGAACAGATTGTTGGGCTTTTATTACGTAGGCCCAATTAGCAAACATTATAATTCATATCTCTTTCCAAACAAAGAAATCTAACAACTATAGGAATATGGATATTGACAGTACTCAATAGCGTAACTTTAGGACTAATTACTTCTACATATTCTCTCATTACACTGTGTATATCTTTTTCTCTATTTTGTAAACTCCTCTGTGTATATAAACAGAGTTACTCAGCTCAATAAAAGACATGATTCATATGTTCAATATAGTATCAGAGCATAATAGGTTTTAACCTATTTTCTCTTCTACTTTTTCTCTTTTCATCTTCTACTCCTCTTTTCTTCTTTTCTCTACGCCGACAGTGTTACGTCTTCTCTTCGTCTCTTCTACGTCTCTATAACACTCTGTTTTGTGTTTGTTTTCAGTCTTCATGTCTCTCTCGTTTTTTCTCCTCATCAAACACCACAATACTCTTATATATTCAATGTTAGAATCCACTGCTGAAAGGACTTCCGTTTTCAGTACACAAGATCCACAGAGTACCTTGTTATCTGTCAACTTGTCAAGCGTAACAAATCTCACAAACCTAAACTATTTGATGTGGAGCAGACAGGTTAAAGTCCTCCTTGAGGGTAACAAACTGCAACACTTCATACAAAACACCGGCACTGTTCCATCTCCGACGGTCAAAACTAACGGTGTCACAACTCCAAATCCAGCTTACACTCCATGGAGAAGACAATATCGCCTTCTCTACAGCTCTATCATTGGAGCCATATATCTTCCTGTCCAGTCAGTGATTTCGTGTGCAAATACCACCCAAGGGGTCTGGGATACTCTAGCAACAACTTTTGGGAATCCCACTCGTGGACACATATGCCAACTAAAATTTCAGATAAAACAATGTGTGAAATAGACAAATACCATCTCTGAGTATCTGCGCTCCATAAAATCAAAAGCTGATGATCTTGCATTATTGGGGAAGCCAATGGATCCCGAGGATCTCACAGAACAAATTCTCGCTGGCCTAAGCGAAGAATACAAACCCGAGATTGATGCTATCAATGGACGAGATACACCTATCTCTTACTCAGAACTTCATGAACGTCTCCTCAACCGGGAAGGAATGATACTCTGCTCCGAGCCTTCGTCAACATCTATACCTATAGTGGCTAAT
This sequence comes from Nasturtium officinale, assembly GCA_963854855.1. Lineage (NCBI taxonomy): Eukaryota > Viridiplantae > Streptophyta > Magnoliopsida > Brassicales > Brassicaceae > Nasturtium > Nasturtium officinale. The sequence continues at coordinate 3,662,592 of OY978499.1, read as the reverse complement.
ATTGTAGACACCAGAGCACACCAACAAGGGAGAAACCAAAATCATTATGGTAACTACTCCAATCATCCTCGTCCCAATACCAACACCAACAATCAGAATCGTTTTTCCAAACCATATTTGGGTTGCTGTCAAGCTTGTGGTATTCAAGGGCACAGTGCAAAATACTGCCCAGAGTTTCATATTATTCGTAGATCATCATATAATTCATCACTACTTGGACAACCTCGTCCACACCAGAGCTGGTCGTCCTTCCCTCACTCTCAATCATGGCGCCCAATTGCCAATACCGCTGTCATGTCAGACTCGTCTACATGGCTGCTTGATTCCGGAGCCTCTCATCACATGACATCAGACTTAGCCAATCTCTCCCTGCATAATCCTTATACTGGCGGTGATGATGTCCTCCTTGCTGATGGATCTGGTTTGCAAATCTCCCACTCTGGTTTCCTTTCTCTCCCATCTTATACTAAACCATTTTTCGTAAACAATGTTCTGTGTGTTCCATCTCTTGAAAAGAATTTACTTTCAGTTTTTCAACTTCGTACAACTAATGGTGTTGCCGTCACCTTTACACCTACGTACTTTCAGGTGAGGGACTTGCAAACAGGAACTCTTCGGGTTGAAGGAAAACCTGAAGCTGGAACCTATCAATGGCCGACCACAACATCCTTCAAACCACCCTCTCTTGCTTTCGCTTCAACCACCAAAACCTCATTAACAGATTGGCATTCTCGGTTGGGTCATCCCGCTTTCTCTAATCTTCAAAAAGTTGTTTCGAAATTTAGTTTACCTACTGTTTCAAATGGTATTTTCGCTAAGCCATGTTTTTCATTTTCAACTAATAAAATGCACAAGTTACCTTTCAAAATTCTACTCTTCGATCCATGCATCCTCTTGATATTGTTTTCTCGGATGTGTGGACTTCTCCTATTATTTCAATCGATGTTTTTAAGTACTATGTTATATTTGTAGATCACTATACTCAGTACACTTAGCTGTATCCTTTAAAACAAAAATCTCAAGTTCTTGATGTTTTCACCAGGTTTAAAGTGTTGGTTGAAAACAAATTGTTGTACGTATTAATGCTGATTCAATTTCTAGGTTTACTGGTTTAATTGAAAAAGTGTTAATTCCCGGTTTATGATAGCTAGGAAAACCAAGTGAAGGAAGAGTAAAGCAAAGTCTCTACTTGAAGTAGAGAGTTTCATGGTTTAATAGACTTGATATAAGTCACGTATCTTATCTCATTCTTTTATCATCATCACTGTTCATCATTCTTGTAACAGAGTGAAAGAGAGAGAATCTGTGAGACTTCATTGTTGTAAAGCTCTTTTGAGCAGACTTCTTCTTCCTTGATAGTGGATTGCCGGATTGAATCTGGCCCCAGACGTAGATCTTGTCACATCGACTTGATTGAACTGGGTAAACAAAGATCTTGTGTCATCTTCTTCATTTACTTACTGCAATCTTGAACCAAGTTTGAAATCATTTTGGATTGATAAAGATTGAGTGATTGTGAGCTGAATTGAGCAGTTCTTGAGTTCAATTTGTAACTAAGTGGTATCAGAGCTTCAGTTCTAGCATCGATGGCGAAGCAGCGAATTGAGATCGAAAAGTTTGATGGAGATTCGGATTTCTCATTATGGAAGATTAGAATGCTTGCACATCTAAGCATTTTGGGACTGAAAGGTATCATCAATGATTTCAATTTGACAATGGAGGTTCCACTGACTAAAAGCGAAGAGAAGAAACCCAAAAGTGATGATGATACAGATGAATTACTTTCAAAGCCTTTAACAAAAACTGTTCTAGATCCAACAAAGGTAGATCAATCAGAGCGAGCTATGAGTCTCATTTTCTTGAATGTTGGAGATACAGTTCTTAGAAAAATTAATCATTGTGAGACTGCTGCTGATATATGGAATACATTGAATAAGGAGTATATGGAAACCTCTCTCCCTAATCGTGTCTATCTGCAGTTGAAGTTCTATTCGTTTAGGATGATTGAGTCTAAGAGCATAAATGAAAATGTTGATGATTTCTTGAAGATAGTTGCTGAATTGAATAGTCTTGCCATTGCTGTTCCTGAAGAGGTTCAAGCAATAATAATGTTGAACTCTCTTCCTCTGAGTTATGATCAGCTAAAGCACACCCTCAAGTACAGCAACAAGACATTGTCTTTACAGGATGTAGTATCATCTGCAAAGTCCTTAGAGAGAGAAATGTCTGAGTCCAAGGTCATGACTAAATCTACATCTGCTGCATTGTATACAAGTGAAAGAGGCAGATCCTTTACAAGAAATCAAAACCAGAACCAGAAAGGTCCAAATGGTAGGAACAGGAGCAGATCAAACTCTAGAACCAGAGTGACCTGTTGGTTCTGCAAGAAGGAAGGACATGTTAAGAAAGATTGTTTTGCTAGGAAGAAAAAATTAGAGGGCGAAATTCAGGGGGAAGCAGGTGTTATTACAGAAAAGCTTGTGTTCTCGGAAGCTTTAAGTATGAATGAGCTTGAAGCAAAGGATAATTGGGTAATTGATTCAGGATGCACTTTTCACATGACGTCTAGATTTGAGTGGTTCTCAGATTTCCAAGAAAATGGAGCAACCATGATTTTACTTGGTGATGATCATACTGTCGAATCAAAGGGATCAGGTACAATCAAGCTAAACACACATGGAGGCTCAATCCGAGTTTTAAAAAATGTAAGGTTTGTGCCTAACCTCAGAAGGAATTTGATCTCTACTGGAATGCTAGACAAGTTGGGGTATAAACATGAAGGTGGAGATGGTATATTGAGATTTTTCAAGAACAACAAGACTGCACTTCAAGGAAAATTGATAAATGGGTTGTATATTCTTGATGGTGAGACTGTTATAAATGAAAGTTGCAGTGCTCAAAGCTCTAGAGACAATACAGTGTTATGGCATAGTAGACTGGGTCATCTTAGCCTTAACAACATGAAAGTGTTAACCGGAAAAGGTTTGATAGAGAAGAATGATATAAAGGAGTTATCGTTCTGTGAGCACTGCATCATGGGGAAGTCAAAGAAACTGAGTTTCAATGTTGGAAAGCATAATACACAAGATGCTTTAGGTTACATTCATGCCGACTTGTGGGGATCCTCAAATGTGACTCCTTCTATCTCTGGAAATCAATACTTTCTATCTATCATTGATGATAAGACAAGGAAGGTATGGTTAATGTTTCTCAAAACAAAAGGCGAGACATTTGATAAATTCTGTGAGTGGAAAGAATTGGTAGAAAATCAGATGAATAAGAAGGTGAAAGTATTAAGAACTGATAATGGTTTAGAATTTTGTAACTCACGGTTTAATGAGTTTTGCGGCAAAAATGGCATTGAAAGACACCGGACATGTACTTACACACCCCAACAAAATGGAGTTGCTGAGAGGATGAACAGAACCTTGATGGAAAAGGTGAGATGTCTTCTGAATGAGTCAGGTCTTGAAGAAAAATTTTGGGCAGAAGCAGCTGCTACTGCTGCATACTTGGTAAATCGTTCTCCTTCATCTGCTATTGATCATAATGTTCCGGAACAATTATGGTTGGATGGGAAACCTGGTTATAAGCATCTTAGAAGGTTTGGAGCTGTAGCTTATGTTCATCAAGATCAGGGAAAATTAAAGCCAAGAGCATTGAAAGGAGTGTTCTTAGGGTATCCTCAAGGAACCAAAGGTTACAAAATATGGTTGTTGGATGAAGAGAAGTGTGTGATAAGTAGGAATGTGGTGTTTAATGAGGATGTCGTTTACAAAAACTTAAAGGCAGAGAGTGAAAAAACTAGAAAGATTGATACACAACAAGTTGATAAGGTTGTGACTGAAATATTCAAGGAACCAGAGTTGATTGAAGAGTGTTCTAATGAAGGTGGAGTTATATCATTAAGCTCCAGTGACTCTGAAATTAAAGAAAAAGGATCAGCTGAGATTCAAACTCCAGAAATAAATCTAAGAAATTATCAGTTGGCAAGAGACAGGGAAAGAAGACAGGTTAAGCCCCCAGAAAGGTTTTCAGATTATATTCATTTTGCTTTTGCTCTTATGGTATCGGAAGAAATTGATATTGATAAAGAACCGAGTTGTTTTCATGATGCAAAAGTAGATAAAAACTGGGAGAAGTGGAATGATGGAATGTCAGAGGAAATTGATTCTTTGTTGAAGAATCAAACATGGGACATTGTTGATCGACCTGGTGATCAGAAAGTTATAAGCTGTAGATGGTTCTACAAGAAGAAGTGTGGTATTCCTGGTGTGGAACCTGAAAGGTATAAGGCAAGACTTGTGGCTAGAGGCTTCTCACAAAGGGAAGGAATAGATTATCAAGAAGTTTTTGCACCAGTAGTAAGGCATATTTCCATCAGAATTCTAATGTCATTGGTTGTAAATGAGGACATGGAACTTGAACAGATGGATGTTAAAACAGCATTTCTTCATGGTGATCTTGATCGAGTTTTGTACATGGAGCAACCTGAAGGTTATGAGGTAAATCCGGATAAAGATCAAGTCTGCTTATTAAAAAAATCTTTATATGGTTTGAAACAGGCTCCCAGGCAATGGAATAAGAAGTTTGACTTTTTCATGATGAATCAAAAATTCAAGAGTAGTGAACATGATCCATGTGTCTATGTGAAAGAGGTAAGTCATAAAGAGTATATCTACTTGTTGATATATGTAGATGATATGTTACTGGCAGCTAAGAACATGGTAGAGATTAATAAGCTCAAAGAAGTTCTAAGTCTAGAATTTGAGATGAAAGATATGGGTGCTGCTAGTAGGATTCTGGGTATAGATGTTACTAGAAACAGAAAGGAAGGAACCTTGTGTTTGTCTCAAGAGAAGTATGTTGGGAAGGTAATTCAGAGATTTAAGATGGAGGAATCTAAGGTAGTAAATACACCTATTGGAGCACATTTTAAATTGTCCAAGGTTAAAGAAGAGAGTGAGTGTGTTGATACTGATGTGATTCCTTACTCAAGTGCTGTAGGCAGTATTATGTATGCAATGGTTGGCACTAGACCTGATGTAGCTTATGCTATAGGGCTTGTTAGTAGGTTTATGAGTAAACCAGGTGAAATACATTGGGAAGCTGTTAAGTGGTTACTGAGATATCTTAAGGGTTCAGTTGATTTGAAGTTGGTTTATACAAAAGGAAAAGACTTCAATGTGCAGGGTTATAGTGATTCAGATTTTGCTGCAGATCTTGATAGGAGAAGATCAATCAGTGGTTATGTTTTTACAGTAGGTGGTAATACTGTGAGTTGGAAATCTAGTTTACAAGATATTGTTACTTTGTCAACAACTGAAGCTGAATACGTTTCTCTTACAGAGGCAGTAAAAGAGGCTTTATGGATCAGAGGTTTATTGAGTGATATGGGATTTAAACAAGAGAAACCATCATCAGTTTGGTGTGACTCTCAGTCAGCGATTTATTTGTCAAAGAATAGTTCATATCATGAGAGAACTAAACATGTTGCTGTTAAGTTCTATTTCATTAAGGACATGATTGAAGCTGGTGACATTGAAGTACTAAAGATACCTACGTTGAGAAATCCTGCAGATATGCTTACTAAAGGCATACCGGTTCACAAATTTGAAGCAGCTTTGGATTTTCTAAAGTTGCTCAGTTAGATGTTTTGAAGCATTACAGCCAGAGGTTAAATCCAAGTTAGTGCAGTTTACTAGAGGAAAAAGGAAAGTTGAATCAAGGTGGAGTGTTGTACGTATTAATGCTGATTCAATTTCTAGGTTTACTGGTTTAATTGAAAAAGTGTTAATTCCCGGTTTATGATAGCTAGGAAAACCAAGTGAAGGAAGAGTAAAGCAAAGTCTCTACTTGAAGTAGAGAGTTTCATGGTTTAATAGACTTGATATAAGTCACGTATCTTATCTCATTCTTTTATCATCATCACTGTTCATCATTCTTGTAACAGAGTGAAAGAGAGAGAATCTGTGAGACTTCATTGTTGTAAAGCTCTTTTGAGCAGACTTCTTCTTCCTTGATAGTGGATTGCCGGATTGAATCTGGCCCCAGACGTAGATCTTGTCACATCGACTTGATTGAACTGGGTAAACAAAGATCTTGTGTCATCTTCTTCATTTACTTACTGCAATCTTGAACCAAGTTTAAAATCATTTTGGATTGATAAAGATTGAGTGATTGTGAGCTGAATTGAGCAGTTCTTGAGTTCAATTTGTAACACAAATTTCAAACCAAACTTAAAACACTATATTTTGATAATGGGGGTGAATATATAGGACTGACCACTTTTCTTTCAACTCATGCTATTTCACATATGACCAGCCCCCCCCCCCCCCCACATACTCCGAAACACAATGGTATAGCTGAGTGTCGTCACCGACACATAGTAGAAACGGGACTTGCCCTTCTCTCTCATGCAGCTATACCAAAGTCATTTGGACATATGCATTTTCAATGGCTGTTTATTTAATTAATAGATTGCCTACACCGGTTTTGGATTTTTACAGCCCTTTTGAGAATCTTCATGGTCAGTCTCTGATTTTTACGGATTTTTGGGTGTCTGTGCTTTCCTTGGATTCGACCATGTCTCGCATAATTTTGATGCTAGATCAACACCATGTGTCTTTCTAGGATATTCATTTACACAAAGTGCATACTTTTGTTTAGATAGAAAAAGATCTCGTATTTATATGTCTCGTCATGTGGTCTTTCATGAAAATGTTTTTCCGTTTTTTGTCACGGCGGTACAACCTAACGAGGATATAACTCAATCAGTTACTCCTCCTTCATCCGCACCAACTGTCACTGTCTTACCGACACTGCCTCCATCTCAGCCGCCAGCCACCTTACAACCCACATAACCCACATAACCCACATAACCCACATAACCCATATAACCCACATAAACACTACTCCAATCATACAGCCTCAACCGTATACTCCTCCTCCAGTAACTAACTTAAATTAATCTATTTCATCGGAACCAGAACTGAACCCTCAACCCTCTTCTTCAACTTCAGCTACATCTCAACCACTATCCCCTCCTCTGTTACCCACTCGTAAAAGCACCAGAACCCATAAGCCAGTTACAAAAATGAATCTTCATACCACGGTTACACAAACCACCGAGATCCCACCTACCAGTGTTGCTCAGGCATTAAAAAGCCCTCATTGGCTCCAAGCCATGAGTGATGAGTACACAGCTCAAACCGACCATAGAACTTGGGATCTTGTTGATTTAACTAATGCTACTAACAAAGTTAATGTCATAGGTTGCACATGGAGTTTTACGATAAAGCGACATTCTGATGGTACCATAGCTCGCTACAAAGCTCGCCTTGTTGCCAAGGGTTACTCTCAACGCCCAGGGGTAGACTATCATGACACTTTCAGTCTGGCTGTCAAACCAACCACCATCTGAACAGTTCTAAGTGTTGCGCTATCTTACAACTGACCTCTTCGACAACTTGATGTCAATAATGCCTTTCTCCAAGGCACAGTACAAGATGAAGTTTATATGGCTCAACCGCCAGGTTTTATTGACAAGGATAATCCGGCGTCTGTCTATAAACTGTGCAAAGCAATTTGCGGACTCAAACAAGCGCCAAGAGCTTGGTACAATGAGCTTCGTACATTTCTTCTTCAAGCAGGATTTACCAACTCACTGGCTGATGCATCACTCTTTATTTACAGTAAACAGGGAGTACTTATTTATATGCTTATTTATGTTGATGATTTGAATGTTACCGGAAATAATTCATCTTATACAACTCATTTTATTGACTCTCTCTCACAACGGTTTTCTCTAAAAGATTTAGATGACTTTTTTTTCTTGGCATAGAAGGTTTCAGATCAAAGGATGGATTACATCTAACTCAAACTAGATATATTGCAGATCTTCTTCATAGGACAAAGATGGACACTTGCAAACCTATCTCCATGCCCATGTGTCCAAACTCTATACTCTCTTTACACACAGGAAACACCTTGGAGGATCCTACAGAGTATCGTTCCGTTGTTGGGAGTCTCCAATATTTATCTCTTACTCGCCCCGATATTACTTTCCCTGTCAACAAATTATCTCAATTTATGCATCATCCTACAATTGATAATTGTAATGATGTTAAGCGAATTTTGCATTATCTTGCAGGCACAATGACAAAGGGCATTATGTTCAGCGCAAACAACAAGCTGCTACATAGTGTACCTCGGACAACATCCAATCTTGGTCTTCAAAAAAACAAACTGGAGTTGCACGCTCATTAAAAGAAGTAGAGTATCGGTCCTTGGCAGACACTACATCCGAACTGTGTTGGATTATTTCTCTACTCAAAGAACTCGGCATCCAAACAAACACACAACCAGTCATCTATTGTGACAATGTTGGAGCTACCTATCTTGCTGCGAACCCAGTGTTTCACTCAAGAATGAAACACATTGCATTAGCCTATCACTTTGTTCATCAGTTTATCCAATCAGGCCAAATGCGTGTGTCTCACATCTCCACAAAAGATCATCTAGCTGATGCCTTAACCACTCATAAGAACACGGTTTGACAAGTTGAGTGTCAAGATTGAACTTTGTAACTGCCGTCCATCTTGAAGGGGTGTATAGGAATATGGATATTGACAGCACTCAGTAGCGTAAATTTAGGACTAATTACTTGTATATATTCTCTCATTAAACTTGTATATCTTCTTTCTCTATTTTGTAAACTCTTCTGTGTATATAAACAGAGTTACTCAGCTCAATAAAAAACATGATTCATATGTTTACCAACGACTTTGTAAAACAAAATAAAATAAAACTCAGTCATTTGAAACCTGCCACGTGAGCTCCATATATTCTTTCAACTTGGCCTTATGCATCATCCACATAACAAGTTACATGAAAAATCAAACTCTCAATTACCACGTGTCAAATGAGATAATTGTATTCCCGATCATGAGATTCAGTGGATCGTCTCATCTTCTCCAAAACATGCTCTTCAAAACCGTCAACGACGATTCAGCTTCATTTGCTGCAATAATGAGTAAATAATTAGGAATCATAGCATCCTTACATATAATTAGGTGTGCCTCTTCTGAATCAAATGTGGAATTAGAAGAGGTGGGAGCAATGGCGAAAAAGCAAATTGGATCTTGAGTACTTTGAAGTTTAGTTGGTCGATGGAGATGTGAAGCAAAGTAAAGACATCACGAAGAACAGATATTTTTCCAAAATATTGCAGGAAAACAGAAAGAACATTCTCAGAAGCATGTGGGAGTTCCCTTCGAGAACAAAAAAATGGAGAAAATTGGACAAAAAGTTGAGTTCTTTCGCTATGTTCTATGTGGTATGTATTTAGAATTGGGACGTTAGACGGAAAGATCATGATTACCAACGAGCTCGATTTGATTATAAAATAATATATTGGATTTTGTTTTAATCATCCTCCTTTTATCAAGTTACAAGTACGATCCTTGTGTTTAGCTTCGTACTAATCATAATTTACAACCTATTATATTTTTAGCTTACAGAGTTTTAAGTGTTTATATCATTTTCGATATGAGTACATTTCTTTAATTTGGGGTCATCCAGTAAACTGAGTTTGATAAGGTTTTGTGTTCATTGTTTTATACAGCTTGAGACAAAGTAAATCTTGATGAGAAGAGTTTATATTCTCATATCATATTAAGCTTCTGCTACAAAAGAAAATGTGTTCTTACCTATGTTCAGTGCAGGTACTGTGGAACCAGAATATACGTCTTCAGGTGAAAAAGTGGATATGAAAGTTCATCCAACACTAATAGTAAAGAGGAAGTTAATAAAGATGGCACTGTTGTAAAAAGGGTTTATTTACCTTTTGAAATTCAGTATATATTAAACTTCGACATACATGGAATTAGCTTTTGCCCATCTATTATCGCTCTGGTTGGACATTTGAATTTGAATATGTAGTTAGTTTGTGTCAAGGGAAAGAAGGGCCACGACAGTCAATCCTCAAGTGGTATCAGATTTTTTATGAAATGGAAGATCAATATTCCGCTGTTATTTTTGCAAAGAGATTCCATTCACACCATCAAAGAGTAACGCTATCCCAGGAATCATGAATGATTTGTAAGTTTTGAAGCGTTTTCATCAATTTCAGTGATGAGTGAGAGCTCTGAAAAAAAAACTGTGTGTGTTAGATTTTCAAGTAGCTTGAATTATTATGTCTTGCTGCTGTGTTAGAGAAGAATTATAGGAACAAACAACCACCAAGAAGACCTGAATTTTGGCTTATAGTTTTGCAAAATCATATTCAGTAGATATTCTCAGGTTGATATTTATATTACACAATCCATTTATATTCTTATCAAAACATTACATATATAACTTTGAGCTCGATTTGACGCAAACAAATCGATGAACGTACTAAAAGCACATATTGTATATACCCATGTTCTAAAAATCTCCGCCTAGCTCCGATTACATCCCGTCTAGTCGCTAGACCCACCCTCGCCACCTCGATTAATAACTAATCCCTCGAAAAAGTTAGTCAACCGATTACTCCTCGCCTAATCCGATTAATCTCTGCATAATCCGATTATTTTCCACATAATAATCTATAATCCAATTATTTTTAAATTTTCAAGTATAAATAAAATTTGTTTTTGTTATTCAGACATTTTTATTGAGAGTTTATGATGTTTTATAATAAATTATGTTAAAATTATAAATAAAAATCATAAAATAAATTATTAATACTACATTTTTATGTATTTACTAAAATTTTAAAAATAATATTATTTAAAATTTTAATATAATAAATAAATATATTTTTAAAATATTAAAATAACCTAAAACTAATCCACGATTAATCCATGTTTACTCCCCGATTAATCCCTGTTTACTCTCCGATTAATCTTCTAGACGCTAGGCCCACCCTCGCCGCCCGACTAGCGCCTAGCGAATTTTAAAACATTGGTATATACTAGATGTGTAAAAATATTTTCACATGAATACCATTAGCCATATATGATACTTCAAATAACAATATAGATATATATATATATATTGAATATAAAGATAATCTACTAATCTTATCAGTGATGGAGACAATGATATAAAAATATAACAAATAAATAAAAATTGTTGTGTAATTATTGTTTTTTTACTCGTTATCCATTGCTTATTTATTTTAAAAAAATATTCATATTCAAGTTTTCATAATATCTAAAACCAAATTATTGATTAAATTATACAAATTCAAGTCATTTACATAATTTTAATATTAAAAATAAATATTTTGAATATTCGCATATTAAAACAACCCGCGCAGAGCGTGGATTATCCTCTTGTATAAACAGAACAAATATATAGAGCTTCTATACAAATCAAGATTCATATTTTCTTAATTGTTATCGTAGTTAGAGACTTCAGTCTGCAAAATACAGAGTTGACAACATTTTATTATTTAATTTTTAAATTTTAAATTTTAAAATATTTTTAATAATAGTGAATTTCTTTGTAATTTTAAATTTATTAATTTAATAACAGATGATTTAGAAAATATTTAAATTTCATTTTTCGTTTAAACATGATTTGTCATTTTCACTTAAATTGCTTCAAATGTTCAGTTTAATATACCCTATAAATATTCATTTATTAGTGTTTTATTAGGTTTTAAAGTACTATTATAATAGTCGTATAAGATTTTGAGTGAAAAATATAAATTGGATAAGAGGAGAGAACAATTTGAAATTAATATTGATCTCCAATCTTCTACCGATCATACAATATTGAATCATTAATATTTTTTAAAATTCTTTTGATATATTTTTTTTATTAAAAAAATAATTAAAAAGACCAATTATATAACCCAAAACATGTTGCGTAAGATCTGACGAAAGTCTTGTTCTTAAGTGTTATCTAGGTTTCCTGAGAAATAAAGGATACAAAAGGAAAGAAAGAAAAACAAAATAGGAAAAAAAGGATTGAGATCTAAAGGAAGAAGAAGAAGGGGAAGCAGATAACATGTCTGCCATTGTTTGCGGGAAGAGATCTCTGTTTGAGGATTTGGCCACCGCTTCTCCTCCCGTTTCTAAAAAAATCCGTTGCTTTTCTTCGTCTTCTCCAGCTCGCTTCTCTCCTCCTCCTTCTTCTCTTCTTCTCGATCACCTCGCCGCGATTTTCCCCGATATGGATAAGAAGGTGATTTCTTGATTTCACTTTTTTCCATCGGATTGTGATTTTCTAAAATTCGTTATTTCGATCAAATTAAGGGGTTTCTGATTAGTTTTATTATCTCAATTATTGAAATTTTAATGACCGAAAGGTGATTATTCTGTACATGTAATAGATTTGGGTTTGCAAGATTTTCGATTTGGTTGGATGATTTTGTGGGTTTATTTTTCATTTCGAAAGAGACCTTTATTTTTTCTGATTAGGTTTCTCTCAGTTATTGAAATTGATTTTATGCAAACGTGATTATTCTTACGGGTTTGCTAAACTTTTGATTTTCTTAGTTTATCATGGGACTTTATTGGATGATTTTGTGGATTTATTTTTCATTTCCTACAGTTAAAGAACCTATTTTGGTTTATCTCAAGTATTGAGATTGAAATGATGCAAACCTGATTACTCTATGAATGTATAGGTTCAGGTTTTGCAAGGTTTTTTGTTGTTTTAGTTTATTGCAGGGCTTGTTTGGATGATTTTGTGAATTTATTGTTCATTTCTTATAATTAAAAGAACCTAATTTTTTTTGTTAGGTGTCTCTCAACTATTGAAATTTAAGTAATGCGTCTGTGATTGCATAAATGTATGTGATGGTTTGCTTCTGGTAGTAGAATTGTTTACATTTGTGTTTGCAAGGTTGTGATTTGGTTTATTAGGCGACTTGATCGAATGATTCTGTGGACTTTATTGTTCATTTTGACCAATTAAAGGAACCTATTTGGTTGTGATTTGGTTTCTTGCAAGTACTAATTTGAAATGATTGAAGCCTGATCACTTTGTGGATTTAAAGTTAGGTTTTTGAAGATTTTTTATTTTTAGTTTATCATAGGACTTGATTGGAATTTATTGTTCATTTTATACAATTAATAAAAACTATTTCCTTACCAATCCTTAAAGCTGCGATAGGGCTTCGTTAGCTATAGCCACTAGTTTCACATCAGATCATCGCAACCAATCATACATAGCGAGAGGTAGTCCCTTGTGGTCTTTCAGTTTCATATCTGTCATGATCTATATTACCTTCCATGACCGATGGGCCTGTGTTTTCTAATTTCTATACTGTTGGTTCACCTACTGGTGAAGCATGTGCTCTGTGTTTTCCTTTCGCAAACTCTGGTTCTGTAATCCTTTTGACATCTTTATCTATTTAATTAAGTTTTCTTCAACGGGAAAAATTATTTGAGCCTATTTTGTTATTAGGTTTCGCTCAACTGTTGAAATTGAAATATTTATGATTGAGATTTAAGGAAAGTCAGAATGAGAATCACTAGTAAATCACATAGGGAGATTATTTAGGGGTTTGATGTTAGGGGATTAATGTTTTCCAATTTTTTGTATATATTTTTTTTCTTCTTAAATTCGTCTCGTCTCGTGAGATACTCAATCAAGCAAGCATGTTCGAGCTTCTTGTTTCGGTTGTAACCGTAACCGAGGATAAGTAATTCTCTTTGTGGAATTTTTGGTTCTCTAGGATTTCTGAATAAAACATTCATTTTCTTTTATCTGATTCTTTACTTTATAAATCACTCTATGGATGTCTGTGTTTGTTTGTTTGTAGTAAAATGGTTGACATTTTTGTGTGTTTAGGTTCTTGAGCGGGCAATCGAAGAATGTGGAGATGATCTGGATTCAGCCATTAGATGTTTGAATCAGCTTCGTTTAGAATCAACCAAGAAGATTTCAGACTCTGCTACCAATCAATCTCCTGTTGTAATTCAGGAAGCAAATGTTGAAGCTCAACAAGGTAGTTATGTTATTTCACCTAGAATCTTCCTTGTAGTTTCTTCCCTTAATAGTTTTAATGTTTTCTGCTCAAGTCTCAGAAACCTTCTACAAATTCTGATTAATGAAACTCGTTTTTTCTTCTAGGATCAGCCACGGAAGAACTTTCAGCTAATGGAGAACCAAATGTCTTGAACTTGGATGGCTCTGAGTGGGTTGAACTTTTTGTAAGGGAAATGATGAATGCTTCTGACATGAAGGATGCCAAAGACCGTGCTGCAAGAGCATTGGAAGCTTTAGAAAAGTCCATCAATGCACGTGCTGGTGCTGAAGCAATGCAAAGTCTTCAACAGGTGTTTACTCGTTTTTTCTTTACCCTTCAATTATAATAATTGTTATTGCCAATGATGGACATCGATTTGCTTTGAGTATCAGGAAAACATGATGCTGAAGCAGCAATTAGAAGCCATTGTACAGGAAAACAGTTTACTCAAACGAGCGATTGTCACACAGCAGAAGCGGCAGAGAGAGTCTGAAGATCAAAGTCAGGAGTTACAGCATTTGAGACAGCTTGTTACTCAATACCAGGAACAGTTGAGAACACTAGAGGTTTGTATTACTGTCTTAACCGCAGCTTATACAATTGTTTTTGTCTTTTTGTTGATATGATGAAGTCTAAGTGTTGTATTGATTGCTCTTTACAGGTGAACAACTATGCTTTGACGCTTCATTTGAAACAAGCTCAGCAGAACAGTTCCATCCCGGGGCGATACCATCCGGACGTCTTCTAATACTTTTGTTAAAAGAACGCAGAGGCCCACAAATATCTCAGTTCCTTTTCAGTGTGTGTTTCTCTGTTGACTTGTGACAATTTATATAACATATGAAGTCTGGAGTCATTGTTGAATGATGATAGTTCGGGAACAACAGTGTCTCAAATGTCAAAACTGTGTTGCTTTTACAGTGTATTTATTTTCTTTTTTAAGTCCGATGTTGGATTCCACAGATAGACTCATACGTTGGTTAGAGATGCAAGTTTAATGATGGTGGCCATGGAGGAAAATTTGTGTTAGCACATGATAAATGTTGCGGAGTTTTGAAGTGACCATGAGAGACATTACGGACAACAAGAACGTCCACTTTTAGCGAGTCACAGTCGTAGCACTTACAGTTATATGAGATAAACGGGCCAGTCCAATTCCATTAACTATAGATCTTCCACATTAATATGAGAAAAAATGACAAAACCAACCATTTTCATGGTCCCGATCTTCCATTAGAATCTATAGTTGCATTTTCGGATTCACAATCATACTTCAAGCACTAAATACAATATTGACGAAACTTATGTTTTGTTTTTCATGTGTGTACCCGTAATTTCCGCTTAAAGCAAGGGTGGCGTGGGCTTGTACTTTATTGACCGAACACAATTGTATTTTGGGAAAATTTCAAGATGCAGGTTACTTTTAGTAATTAAAGACTAAAGAAAGGGGCATAACAGGAAACATATACCGAAAAAGAATATTACATATTTTATTAAATATTTAGCCAGAGATAATATCAGCTTAGCTGGACAAAAGTGACGTCTGGGTTGTTCAAATCTTTCTTCTCTCTTTGACAAAAAATTTATTCCGTCTGATACAGCAGCCAAGAGCTTCTACAACAATGCAGGTGATGGTGATACTTTGCTTTTACATAAAATAACACTTCAAATTTACAATTCCTTAGTCTGGCAAATTTATGCTAACTGTTTTTTTCGAATTCGATGCAGACGAGAAGTGTTCAAGTAAATAATGTCTCAGATCTAGCAACGGAGAGAGAGATACACGAGTTTTTCTCCTTTTCAGGCGATATAGAACACATTGAGATTCAAAAGTATCTATTTTCTCCTATTCTTGTATTGGTTTTTTCCCACTATTTCCCATTAATTGTTGAAATTTAATTATTATGGTAATTTTTTTGTTAATAATTTTCTTGGTAAGTTACTAAAGAATTTAGAAGTAATCCAAAGCTTTAATGTTGTTTGGAATTTTAGGTACAGAGAAACTGGACATTCTCGAATCGCATTCGTTACATTTACTGATCCAAAAGCCCTTGAAATTGCATTATTATTATCGGTATGTAATTTAAAATTTTTATTTTCATTGAGCTTATAGTTATGTGTTCTTTCGCCGACACTTTTGATGCATCATGCTATTCATAATGAGTAATCAGTTATGCCTCCTGTGGTACTATGAAGTATTAACATGTAACTGAGTTATAGAGCTGGTTTAAGTCTCGGTTAATTAATGTTCAATGAAATTTAATTTTCCTTGAGCGTATAATTTTGTCTTTTTCACACATTTTCGATGCATCATGCTATTTATAAAGAGTTATTAGCTATTCATAAAGTGTGAATATGCTTTGTGATATTTTTTAAAATGTACTTGAGTTATAGAGCTGGTTTAAGTCTTGGTTAAGTCATGTTATATATTTGTGCATTTCTGTTTAGTCTTGGTTTAAGTGAGTTTTAATTTAATCTTTGTAACAAACTCTTAATCCATTCATGAGACATAACAGAAACTTTATCCAATTTCTCTATCAATTCTTTTAACGCTTATTTAGTCTTGGTTTAGTGAGTTTGTATTTAGTCTTTGTAACAAACTCTTAATTTATCCATGAGACATAACATTATTAACGTTTATAGATAAGATACTTAATTCTTTACAGAGTACTCTACTTGCATATAGTTGGTAACAGTTACGGGGATGGAAATGTTTATACATTTAAGTTCTAACAGAAGCTACATGTTGTCTAGCAGGGTGCTACGATTGTAGACCAGATCGTTACAATAACTCGAGCTGATAACTATGTTCCTAGACTCGAGATGCAGGTTCTGTGTCATTCCGAATCAACTTTTTCCTCGAGTGTGCTTTTTATAATGTCTTAGTTTCTGTTTGTGCAGGAAGTAGGAGTATTGGACAACTCGATGCCCCTTGATCTTTCAGAGAGTACTACACCAATACGTCAGGTTAGGATAATATTTGGGTGATATTTCATTCAGATTTCACTGTCAAGTACTGAGTTTCAAACATTCTATCAATTTTTATTATGGTTTTGTAAGTTTGATATATTTTTCTTAACCCTTTCGTAAGGAAGAGCAACACGTCTTTTATGTTGAAACACGTTTAAAACTTGACAAAATATCAAGTCCATTTAGTTTGTCATGTGATAGCTTGTTCATTTTCTAGTGAATCTCTAGCAGGAAGTAATAAATTGAGCAACAATGATGTAAAGTTAGCTCGATTTGCAGGCCAAAACTACCGCAGATGGAAATGGTAGAGCTTATGTTAGCAAAGCGCAAGATGTGGTAGCAACTGTTTTGGCAAAAGGTTCTGCTCTTGGACAAGATGCAGTGAATAAAGCCAAGGCTTTTGACGAAAAGCACCAATTAAGAGCCAATGCTTCTGCCAAAGTTTCATCTTTCGACAAGAGAGTTCGACTTACCGAGAAGTTAGCTGTAGGTTTTTCTGCAGTTAATGAGAAAGTAAAATCTGTTGATCAAAAGCTTCAGGTCTCCGATAAAACCATGGCAGCAATATTTGCAGCAGAGAAGAAGTTAAATGACACGGGTTCAGCTGTTAAATCAAGCAGGTATAAAAAATTTCACGTCTTCTGATTCGTTTTAGGGGACAGAGATCCCTACCATCCTTCTTGTTTTATACTTCGACTTGCATTCAACAATCCCACGTTTTCCATCTCAAACTATTTTAATGTACTTCACTAAGCCAATGAACTTCATGAAATTTTCATTGTCATCACTAATCTAATGAACCCACTTTCTGTTTTGGATTTTCCTTACAAATAGGTACGTGACTGCTGGAGCGGCTTGGTTTAGTGGCGCTTTCAGCAAAGTTGCAAGAGTAGGTCAGGTTGCTGGCTCGAAAACCAAAGAGAAGTTCAATCTAGCCGTCTCAAATATGAGTTCCAAGGTGAGTCATCAAACGAATTCGCCATTTTACGGATATCATGACACACCATTTGAATCATTTGTTTTGTTAACAAAACTGACTTAATACTAGAACAGTAGCTTTGAGTTTTATTTACTCTGAGACTTCATAATAATTTGATGTAGTTACCTGTTCCATTAGTGCACAACAAGAAAAAACTGATTTAACTTGTTTCCGCAGGATACACCGATTGCTGTATAGGCAAAGATTGGCGTCAAGTAAGCGTTGAAGTCAAAATTAATGGGAGCTGCTATGTACTATGGTGGCCTTTTGCAAGCATTTTTTTTTGTTATATAGCATTTTCCCATTCTTTAGTGTTCTTCATATTCTGAGTGTGTTAAACTGTCCTTAATTTTACTTCATTTGCTTTTGTTTCGCATATGATGTTTTGAATTTAGTAACAGAACTTTTCAAACATATATTTTTGTTAATAACGTTTTATGGATGAAGTAATATTTCAATTAAATAATGATAAACTTCTTTTTTTTTTCCTCAATCGTAACAAGCATACATATATCAAAGATATAGGTACGGCATAATCCAACCCACCTTTGATAAGCATAATCAAACCTTAAATGATACCTGTAATCTAAAGAAATAACCCAGATACGATTCAATAGCCCTGTATCATTAAAACTTAAAGAAGAGCTATTTAGGATCAAAATGATTCATTAAAAAAAACTTCCAAACTCTCAGACGGAGAGCTAAGATTCTCCTACTTGCTGTGATCGTGCTTCCATCTCCCACACTTCTTTGTGCTAACGTGGTCCTTGGGCAATATACGATTGGAAGCGGTGATCTTCCGTGACACTTTTGCTATTCTTAGGCATGAACATTCGGATTTGGGTTCGGACTGATTTCAGATTTTTTTGGATTTGGGTAATTCAGATAGAAGATTTTACTATCCGTTCGGGTTTTGTATATATTCAGTTCGGTTTAGTTCGGATAGGAGTTGGATTCGGATCAGATTCGGATCACATTCAAATGTATTTTAGAGGAAAAAACTAAAAAAATCTTTAGACTTGAATAAAAATATATTCAGTTTAAATAAAAATGTTTAATTTTTATAAAATTTGGTATTATACTGTATAATTACAAAAAATATATATAATATTTTCATATATATAATTTTATTTCGGGTTTTCGAATACATTTTTGGTTTTTGGATTGGGTTCGGTTCGGATAACCGGAATAGGAAATTAATCTGTTCGGGTTTTACGGATATATGATTTGGTTTCTGAGTCAGTTTTTTTGGATCGGTTTCAGTTCGGTTTTCGGATTTCCGTTTATTGCCCACCCCTAACTATTCTCATTGCACATTGATTTGTTCCTTCTAACATATCTTGAATGTGCCACTCAGTAAAGCTCTGCATATGCTGATGAATCTCATCTACTAAGTTTCAGTAAAGTGGCCACTTGTGAGGTTGAGTAACTGCATCTTGACGTCCATCGATGATATTTCAAAAATAACTCTTTCTTGCTTCATATGTGATAAGCTCTCATCAGCCCATTTAAACTTAACAGTTATATTTCTACCATCGATGAAGCTTTAGAAAAAAAATCTACAGCTGTGAAACAGCACCTCTCCTCTTGAGTCTCTTGTAATCCATCTTGTTCCAATATTTCGTCGTGAATGTATCCATGAACAGCCAATGTTGCATTTAATAATGGAATTATAGGGTTTAATCCATGCATACAGCCTGTCGTTAACATCACTATTCTTGGGAGTATTTAATTCTATTTTCTGATTGACCGCAGACCACAGATTAGATTTGTCCTGAGCTTTTTGGACTAACACTGATGGATCCATGCCTACTATTTCAAACACTAGGTAATTCCGAGCTTTCCAAATATACCATAAGATCCAGGGAATTTGTTGTTTAGCAGCATCTGGTAAGTTTGGATTATTACATACCAACAAGACATGTTGTAGATTTATTCTCTCCGAATTCCTAGACGATCCTCTCCTTGGAAGGGGTGTACCCGCCAGAGACCACATTAGATTGCAACATCACAGGTGAACAACACATGAAAAATGGATTCCCGATCTTGTCTACAAGCACCACATATGGGATCTATACGAATACCTCTGGTTTGAAGTCTATCTGCCACAGCCAGCGCCTCAGCCAATACTCTCCATAGGAAATATTTTAGTTTTGGAGCTGTTTTGACTTTCCATAATTTTTCCCATAGTTTTTCCCGCAGTTTTTCCCGCTTTCTGAATAATGTCGAACTGGTTCTTATGCTAATTGGTGCAATTTTCTGCTAGTCAATTTCTGCTTTTCGTAGTATAGTTCCCCATCTTTGACAAGCTCTAAACCTCAGTGTCTTATATTTTCTCTGATAGCTTCATGCCTAAAATTCTGGTTGCATCATCATAAGCCGTGAACATCTGCCGTATCAGGCCTTCCTTCCACTGACGAAGAATGGGGTCCCAGAGCTCATCTACTGTGAACGTTAATTTAGTTAAGTCCAATTCGTTGGTTGGAGCTCTTGGTATCTCATCCATAATCCATTTATCCGACCTAATCCTTGTATTTTATCGATCTTAGCATTCCTTTAACCAACAAATCCCTGCCAAACAGAATGCTGCGCCAAGCAAATGATGGTCTATTAACTTTTTTGCACTCTAATATACTCGAATCTTTGAAGTAACTTTGCTTAAAAATATACGCTAAAAGGGATTGGGATTAGTTCCAAATTCTCCATGCCTGTTTACGCAAAAGGGCATGGTTAAACTGACATATATCTCGGAATCCCAACCCACCTTCCGCCTTCTCTCTTCATAGGTTTTTCCAAGCAACCCATGGAAGTTTCTTCTTCTCTTTGGTATTACTCCATCAAAATGTTGTCATTGATCTACTTACATGTTTCTTTGGGCAGTTGAAAACATGTCATCGCAGACACCGGTGATGACATAGCAATTGATTTGAGAAGCACTTCTTTTCCACCTTGTGACAGTGATTTCGCAAACCAACCATGTAATCTTGACTGCAGCTTTTCTTTTATAAAATTTAAAAGGTTTACCTTAGAACCTTTAAAAGCATGATCTTGACTGGTAGTTTATTAACTGACTTGATGCTTTATCATATCTCACTAAACAGCTTTTTAGTTCCATGCTTTCTTCATTTGTAGCTTTTCACAGTAGGAGTGAATCATCGGCAAATAATATATGATGAACTCTTGGACCATTGGCAGATGCACGAACTCCGGTTAACCATGACTGGCCTGCCGGTCTATTCAAACTATGCACAAGTGCTTCCGCACAGAGGATAAAGATGAAGGGAGACAAAGTGATGAGGCCAAACCTCTTCCGATCTTGAGGATAGCGAGCCAGACAATACCGAGTCGGATACGGATGGAAGCCAAGGGTCATTGCCCAACATACCGGTTTTGGTCATTGACCGCGAGCATTCTCAATGCTATCAAACAAGGTTGAACACACTGATCAGCCAAGGACTGAAGAGGGATGCATGGACCGGATCCGAGACGCAAATATCACCAAGGACCAAGTCCTTAGCATTTTTATCTTGATCCGGTGAAAACGTGCAACTAAAGTCGTTTAGGGTCAGGATACTCTTTTTCTTGTTGGGTTTTGTCCCTAAGAGGTTTTCCCAGCAAGATTTTTAACGAGGTTCATGGCCCGGACGCATTAGGCCCGAGGCGGTCATCACCTTGCCAATTCATGGCTCGTGTAGTTATCACTCGGCCCTAATCTCTATCCCTTCCTCTTTTGTTGTTTTACCATTTTAAACTTAAGAACTTGATTTACTGTTTTAATGGGCATGTAAAACGCCCAAGGACACGCTGGTCCTTTGTAAGGGTTGGATGCTGATAAACAGGTTTTTGACTCTGTAAAATCAATTCTCCAAATCTTGTCATTGTAGCATTTGAGGTGTCAATCCATAATGAGAAAGATGCAATCAAAAAGGATATGATCAGTTTGTTCTAAGTCAAACTAAATGATGGTTGGTTTTGATGTAACAGGTATGAAATAGCAAATGAAAGCAAATAAGAAATACAAATGAGATTAACAAGCAGAATGACAAATAGGATTCGTGGGGGTTTTGGTGAGATCTAGGGTTCAATCTATCCTAAAATGATGTTTTCTTAAACTACTTATTCAAGATATTCTCTAGACAATGATTTTCTTAACAAGGTAAACCCACTCTCATGGTGATTAACCTTAAACCTCAGAAACTTCCTAATCTTGACTCTCATCAATGAAACATAACTGAGATAGGCATAAAGATCCAGATCATTAAAGCAAAAATGCTCCCTAGACATCTAATCTCTTAGGTTAAGATGAACAAATCTCTGGAATTAAGATGATCAGACATTCATTGAACACCTTTTGAGTGGTGAATGTCTAGGATCATATTCTAATTGATCAGAAAAGAATAAGCATTAAGAACCCTAATCCAGAAGAGAAATGGAAGTATTAAAGCATTAACAGCACTAAAGAGACGAAATCTAACTCAGATCTACCATTTTCCCCAAGGACCCTAAATTTCACTACTCAGATGAAGAACACATAACAAAATGCAAAAACCCAGAAAATGAAATAAACTTCATAATCATAAACAGATAGAGTAGATAAACAAGATTGCAGAATAAACAAAATGCAAATTCGTAATGAAAATAGGTAGTTCTAAGGATCTAAAAACCCAGAAAAGTTAAGAACAATGAAAAATACTTAGATCAAATGTAAATAAAGATAAAACTAAACAGACTTGGCCGAAAATGACCTAGAGTTAAGTATTTATAGAGAAGGATTAACTCCCTAAGTAAAAGTAATTAAGAAAAGTGAAAATAGTAAAAACAGGGCAAGACTCGGAATGCTTGATCGAGTGGTCATCTCGAGTAGGGTCATTTCTTCAAAGGTGGGAGCTTGACTCGAGATGTTTGATCGAGTGGGTCAAAGTTGTCATCTTGATGTCTTGACTTGTGATGATACCGAGTGATGCATTCCGAGTGGCTCCTGAAATATTTGCTTTATCTTTAAACTCAGGATGAAACCGTGTGGTGCACCTCGAGTGGCCCCCTTGGTCTCTGACTCGGGTGGAAACTGAGTGTCTTGGTCGAGTTACTCCACTCCCATTCCCAAAAGCTCCATAAACCTCCCTAAGTACCTGAGAATCATCAAATATGCAATGCAAATGCAACATCTAATGCAAATCCTAAGTAAATGCAATAAGTATGCAAAATGGACAGAAAACTAATAGGAATGACAATGAAAATAGCAAAGTATAGAGGATTAAGTATGCAAAAACATGCAAATATCATACTTATCAGATGCCCTAAGCATTCCGCCTATATAAAGACTTGTAACCTCACCATTTCAAACAGATTTGAATAAACGCATTTGCTTAAAGCTTACTCTCAAATCTCAAGTAGTTTAAACATCATTATCCTCGAAGCTCAGCTGAACTCCAATCAGTCGTATCATAGAATTGTCCAAACATCGTGTGACCGGCTATCGATCCATTGTTCTTACGTTCATCCACTTTTCCCCTGTCCATCTCTCACTTCGTTCCCCCTTCACATTATTCCCGCTATCCTTAGTTACGTTCATCATCATCCTCCCCCCTTCGCCCCCGTTCCATCGCACCCACCGCTATCCTTACTGGCCCTGATTCCTCACCAAGGAACCCATACCGGCATCACCATCCTATTACCGAGGAATCCTACCGCGTCGATAACTCACTACCAAGGAGTCCATACCAGCATCAAGACCTTATAGACTGCATCGGCATCTCACTACCGAGAGATCCGTACTGGCGTCGAGATCCTATTACCGAGGAGCTCTTACCGCATCCGCACTTGCTACCGAGAGATCTCACCAGCATCGAGAAGCTATCATCGGGAGAACCTTACTGTGGCTTGACCCGTAGCCATAACCTCATAGGCTCCGCTTACGGCCATTCCGGCCGTCCGTACCAACCCGACTGGACTGATCGTGAAGCTACCGTTCTGGGCGTGTATCACAAAAGATCGCCTTGAAGAATGCCTTGTTCTGGCCGTATGAAGTCATGTGTGCCTTCATTAATAATCACCGTATATGTTACCGAACTCACACAGTACATGATTCAGTTTACTTATCTCTCACTAAACCCTTATCTTTCCATTAGCTTGCGTTAGAAGCTTCATTCAACTCTATCATATGCCTTAGACATATTGGTCTTAACCGCCATGTATTCTGTTGCTATAGGTTCATTTCTTCGGAGAGCGTGTAGCATTTTATGAGAAATGAGGATATTATCCGAGATAAGACGCCCTGAAACAAAAGCTCCTTGCGTCTATGAAATTATTTCCGACAATATCTTCTTATGTCTCGTACATAAAATCTTCGACACAATCTTATAATGAACAGAGCACAAGCTAATTGGTCTCAGCTCCATCATTTTAGTTGGATTTGTAACTTTAGGGATAAGGCATAGTTTAGCGTAATTCCATTCGGATGGGAAGAACGCTGTTTCAAGGAACCTTTGT
Source organism: Nasturtium officinale (assembly GCA_963854855.1). Taxonomy (NCBI): domain Eukaryota; kingdom Viridiplantae; phylum Streptophyta; class Magnoliopsida; order Brassicales; family Brassicaceae; genus Nasturtium; species Nasturtium officinale. Next base: position 3,638,185 of record OY978499.1, on the reverse strand, counting down.
ATTTCTTTGGTGACTTCTGCTTCAACGGTTATCAAACATTGTTGGTAGAAACTCCCTGTTATTCAATCTGCCCCAGGGCATTTATTTCCTTGAATAGTGAACACTGTCTGCTTTACTTCCAAATCCGTTACTAGACCTGTTAGTAGATTATTCATTTCTGGGGTTATTCTCGGTATCAAATCCTCCAAATCCTCGAGAAAAACATCCAAATTGTTTGGACCAGAACTTATGAACAACTCTCAAAAGTAATGTGCTGCTACACTTCCCTTAGAACCTTTATTGTATTGTTCCACACCATTACTATCTATTAACATTTGAATTCGATTTCTGGCCTTTCTACTCTTCACACAATTATGAAACTATCTCGTATTCTTATCTCTCGCCTCTAGCCAGCTCTCCCTGCTCCGTTGTCTCCAATACAATTCCTCTTCGTCATATGCTTCTCTCAGTTCGTGTTTGATTTTCTTCATCTTGCACGCAACTGGAAAGACTTTTCCTATCTCTTTTTCTAGTTGATCTTTAGTCTTGCTATCACAAAATTTACATTGGTGTTGGCAGTCCTTTTCCAGTTAGCGATCTATTTTCTACATCTTTGAATCCGTCAGTAAGTAAAGTCTGACTATTCCTGTTTTCTCTATTCCAGCCTTGCTTTAGTGTTTCCATGAAACCTTGTTTCTTAGTCTATTTACTGTGAAACAAAACCTCCATTTGCCTTTACGTCCCTGGTCCAAACCGTACCAAAACACGTATGTGGTCAGAGGCCAACATCTCCAAGTATTCCATGTGAGCTTGTGGAAAAATTCTAAACCAACTATCATTGCCGAAGCTGCGATATAGTCTACACTGAACCCAAACTCGATCTCTCCCATGAGAACCAGTTCCCCGTACTTTGCAAACCATGCAACTTACAATTCAACACCATATTCCTAAAGTCCCAAAACGTTGACTCATTTCTTTTTGGGTCACTTTTCTTCTCCGTTTTATCTAACAATTCATTAAAGTCTCACACAAGAAACCAAGCTTCATCTCTAGAATTTCCAATGAATGCTATATGATCCCATACTACGTTTATGTTAGAACGCATTGGATCTCCATATATGTTTCAGTTTATGCTCCTACCTATTATTTAGATATACCAAGAAAGATGTACGATCTAATGAGGCTAATATGAAATATTACTCATGGGTGGGGTAAGCTCTTCTATTCTGGTTCATGGTTTACATCAATGATTCTAATATTCGCAAAAAATACTTAAACCTTATAGCATTCCTTCCAAAACACAGCCAAATCAACACTAAGGCCACATGGCTCAACTGTAAACATCTTGTTGTAACCAAGTTATTCTTTTTAATTAGTAACATAGGTAACTTTTGTTTCGTTTCCATTAAAAATAAAAATAAAATCTAGAAAATACTGTATGCGCATCTCTCGAAGACGTTGAACTGTCTCAGAGCTACCAGATCCTTGACAGTTCCAGCTCAATACACTCATTGGGTCTGCAGCAGCTTCTAAGCGGAAGCCACCGAATTTTCCAACAAAATAAACATCTTTTCCTCAAATTTTCATATTCAAAAGCTACGGCCACCACTTCACCTGTTGGAAATGTCAACTGTCGTGAGTCTCTCTCAGGGTACACCATATTCAGGTAAGTCTTGGCTCTAACATAGTCCGTCTTCTGTGACATTGTGGGATTATAAGCTAACTTCATCACTCTACCAATAACTCCTCCCATCAGATTCATCTTCTCAATTGTGAAATGGTTTGTAGGTACGTTACGGATACGTACCCATACGTCTAAGCTCGTCAGGAAATCTGCAGGGGGGGGGGGATGGTATCCATCTTTCCATGGGTACTATCCAATGATCAAAAGACCAGGGTCAGTCTGCTAAGATCAATTCCAAATTCTCCTCGCGCTTGAAAATAAACTGGAACTTGTCTTTGGAGAGGGCAATACTCCTTACTCTTCCTTGCATACATTACAACTTCGGCATAGTCTCAATCAATTTCCCCATTTGTTGACAATCTGGAGTTAGCAAAGACCAAGGATGATAATGGCACTTTCATCAAAAACTCAGAATCGTGGGCTGTCTGGAAGACCGATAGGCTCCTCGTTGTCAGTTTAAAGAGCTCAAATTGCTGCTTGGAGGTTTTCCGCCATTGTTTTAGCTTGTGTACAGTAGCAGCGAAGAATAGTTCGCCGTAAGAATGTCACTGTCGACATCTTTTTGAAGAGGGGCTCATAGACATAATTGTAATCAAAGTCCAAATTCACTTGCGTTATTAATAGAAATCATGATTATGATTAAATTAGAGCTCACGTTTTACAGAGGAAGGAAATTGCTGACTCGTAGACTCGTACTATAAATCAAAAAGAGGAAACCTTGAAGATCCAAATGCCTTAGGTGATACCATTGTTGTAAAGCTGGCATTGAAAACACCACAAAACTTTGGGAGATTGAAAATCAGAAAGAGAAAGTGAACCCTCTGGTTCCTAAGAAATTCATAAGCTTTTAAGCAATCAATGAGTTCACTTTAGTAGACGTCAGCTTGTATCTGAAAAGCTTAGACTGAAAGTGGTGTGACCTTGAGATGTTTAGGTGAATTTAGGATGCCTTTAAATCACAACAACTTTGATGCAAACAGATTTTTTTAGAGTTTATATAGGCAAGTCTTAAACATAGAAATAAGCCTACACAATTGCTGAAAATGGGCCTAACAATGGCCCGAAAATAACAACAACAACAACAAAAACTTAAGCAAAAAACAAGAAAAAGAAAATGAGGTTTTATTTAGGAAATAAATAAGAATAAATAGTTAAATGAATGACATTAGAAGAACTAATATAAATAGGAGACCTCAATCCGAGTAAAAAAACACACGTCTTCTCATTTTCCAGAGAAAAAATTCTTAAAACTTTTAAACTCTTTCTTAGAGCATTTTCATTATACATTTGAAGTGGATGTCTTTAAACATTAAAAATAGGAATGTGTCTTTAAACTAAATTGAATCTCATAGACACATTGAAATCCCAAAATATGGGGTTCTTTAAAATTTAATATTAAATTATATAGAAAACATTCATGCGAGTATGTGCAATATATATGCTCATAGATGCTCTTAGCAGCTTATCTTATTTGTACATATATTTATTTAAAGGTTTTGTCTTTTTATCTTTTTGTACTTCTCTTTTTTCACGCATATTTTGTATGTTAGATTTAGGACTGAGCAAGTATAGTGATTTTAAGAAGTATTTATGTAATTTTATACTCATATTTTTATTATATTATTTATATTATCTTCCTTATGTTGTTGTGATTAATGCTTAGTATATTCTTAAGAGCTTATACTTCGTCGTTAATCTATTTCATCTGGGTCACAAAAGAGCTCTAAGTGGGTAGAACTATTTGTGATTAACAAGTATTTCTGTTTTGAATAAACTGGAAAAAGTCAATTGTCATCTACACTTATGAGCATGCTAGATTAGGTTCGTAATGTTTTCTAGGTTCTTAGTTGAAAGACAATATTTTTTTATCGTTGGGAACACTTGTATAGATATAGATTGATATATAATAAAAGTATTGCAACTTTATACTAGTAATATGAGCTCTATACGGAGTTTTATGAATCTCATAATTATTGCATGTTGTTCACATACTCTACTTTGTATAAATCCATGTGAATTAATATATATTTTATTTCTGTTTTTAAGAAGTTAGTAAACCTGAGTTTCTCATAAACTCTCTTTACCATATATTTATTTAGATTATTATAATTTCTAGTGTATTAGGTTGTTACCTATATCATCGATACCTTAAATACTATTATGGTGTGGTGTGTATTTGCAATAGTCTTATTAGTTTGAAAACCTGACATCACATCATCAACTCTTACACCATCTTATTTTAAACCTGCAAAATGTAACAAAAATATATTATGTAGATTTAAAGAAAATTAATTGTCTCTTTTTTCATTTTTTTTTCATTTACAAAAACAACTTGGTTCATTTTTCTCTTCTTTCATTTTTTCATTTACAAAAACAACTTGGTTTACAAAAAAAAACTCACTTTTTCATTTTTCTCCTTATGTGTTTTTCTATTTATATTCTGTGTATGACACACTGGTATTTCCTCAAAAACACTTAACATTTTTTATTACACAATTATCTATTAGACTATTACACAGCTACAGAAGTAGCTCTTTTTATTAATTGTAAATAAGAAACAAATTATAATTCTAATAACTAAAAATTACGTATCTAACAAATTGATCTGTTTTTCTCAATCGATAATTATCTTCAAAATGTATTAATTGATCATTTTGCAGGGAAAATACTTGATTTGTTCAATTTTGGTTAAGTGTGCCAGAACAAATTGTTTAATTTTGACAAATATAAGTATAGACATAGTTTCGGGTATTTAGCATATTTATATTAATTATTTTTTTTTTATATTAATAAATGTTTATAAATATATACAATGTATATAGTATTAGTTTATTTTTAATAACCATCAGGTTTTATTTTAGTTTGAGTAATTGGAATAGAAACATATAATTTTGGATACATGATATGACATATTTAAAAAAATGATTGATTGGACATAGTTTGAAGCAAAAAAAACTTTTATATAATTTGGTATTGTTCCATGAAAAATATGATCCAATGATAAAATCAGGTTTATATATACCATAAAAAATACTATAAATGTATATTTAATAAATTAAATATTTTTTAAAACAAAAATAACAAGTTAAATTATAATATATATATATATATATTTGTTATCAGTAAATAAAAAAAAACTTAGTTTTAAATTGAAATAATATTATAATTTGTTACTTATTGATAAGTTCAAAAAAATAGGTAGATAAAAGTCGAATTTTTTAAGAGTTATAAATAAAGTAATCGTTGGAAGATAATCACCGCCACTATACATGACCAATTGAATTAAGAGCTAGAGGTCTCTTAACTTTTTTTTTTTGAAGCTTTTGAAGAGAGAAGAGAGAAGAGAGAAGAGAAAAGAGAGAGACAACAATAACAAAGAAACATCAAATCCAAATCTTTATGCCATTTTTCTTAGAAAAACATATATGTATATATAAGAAGAGGCTCTTCAGAACTGAGTCCAAGCATCAAATGACAACTCGGCATCACAATTCTTCTGTAGAAAGCCATAATAAGAGATCATCGCAAAAGAGAAGCAGAAAAGCTCGTAAACACGAAAAATGCTAAACGAGACTTATCAAAAGTAATCATCACCATTTGGTCACACTTTAGAAGCAACGACTGAATTTTGTGTGGCTCTTGATAAAACTGGCCACTCGGCAGTATATACACTGATCTCTTCTACCTGTTTACTCCCATCCAAGAGCAAAGGAATGAATTTCAGCCCAGCTTGAAACCGTGTAAAGTGTGCCAGAGAGTCCCTTCCATGTTGATGATGATTCTTCTAGAGTCTGTTGCTTCTGTTTCTCGACAATTCCCGAGAACAAAGGCACAAATGAGACCCCAAAATGGCTTCCGACTCTCCTGAGACTCGAGCTAGAGCTAACCACAATTCCTATGTCTGCTTCGAGGAGACACAGCAAGTCACCAACTGAATCTCCAATATAAACAGTCAGGGGATTTCTCTTCTCGCTGCAGTCTTTTTCGTTTTGTAGGATGTTTTTGAACTGTTGAGCCTTGTCGATCGGGGATTCCACCTTTTTGTCGATCTCACCAGTCGAGATGGATTCCTCGAATGAGAATTCATTTGCATGTACTTCCACTGAATCTACTCCACCTGTAAGAGAAGAGATGTCTTAAGCATAGTTTTCGTAATTCCAGCACAATTAAGGGATTATTCCACATACCTGCACAAAAAGCTGCTCTGATCAGGTCACCACACCAACAATACGAAAGAACGTGGACTTTTGCATTCAGATTTGATGTCTTCAAAATTTTCTGGAAAACATTAATGCAGCCATCATGAAGAAGTAACCTTTCCCCAGCTCGCTTAATGTCTTCAAGATTCAGGCCCTTGAGGACACCAGACTCGATTACTCGATTGTTTGCATCTTTCTCAAAATCTGAGAGCTGCTCTAGTGCTTTACATAAACCCACATAGTCAAACTTGTCCGCTGCATAAGAATGAAAGCAAATTTCCCACAATAAAAGAAAAATAAAACACAAAGTCAAAACCACTTTAGAAAGGCTACGTATAGATTAGTATAGTTGTTGAAACTGTGCCAACTAAAAGTAAAGAAGTCTGACCTTTTTCCTTATTCAGAATATTCTCTATGCACTCTTCATAGTTCTCTGTATATTGTTTAGAAAGTAGATTCCAGGTGTTTTTAAGGTCAGATGACAGCATCCGATGAATTTGTTGCCCAGATCGACTCTGATCATCTTTTGGAGCAGTAACAATTGCTATTTCTGCTAAAATAGCCGAAGAATCGACAACGCTACAAGTCAGATCAAAATCAGAAAATATCACCAGGCCATCTGTTGAATGGTTCTTGAGTAGTGGAACAATGGTAGGCTGAGAAAGCGGTTGGGCATGGAAGAACTCTACTTCAAGTTTCATAGCCTGTTGATACAATTTTTCAATGATGTCCAATTCTTCGCCAGTCATACAGACACTAAGCTTCTCAAGCAAGTCTTCAGTTTGCTTGGCTGATGCCTAGATGGAAGAAAAACACACCATTCATTATACAAGATGCACCATCGTAGACATCGTTCTAGAGACCTTTGAAAGCTAACAGGATTAGACAAATACATACAACTATGACAAACCTGGAAAGCATCACTAGAATAATTATTGATCCATTTACTGTAGGGATGATTTACTTCGCTTGGATCTAGTAGAGCTCCAAACTCCTTACCGAGAAAGGCATACAACCTCATGCAAGGTGTCACAGCACCAAGCGTATAGGCAGCAACTTTTGTTTTTTCAAATGGAGTATCAAGCATGCCGGGAGCCTTAAGTCCTTCTACTTTTCCAGATGCTGTAGCTAACAAGAAGTCGGTGTATCTCACAGTTGCCGAGTTAACATTTACTTCTTTGCTGATGTCTAAATCCCAATCCTGCAAGTATCAGCAAACATAATACTAAGACTACCATTTGACTGGAAAATCGTAACAATAATGTTATCCAGGTCACTTTATGTCAATGAAATCAATATAATAGAGCTGTGGAAAACATAAGGAGTGTTCTTTTAGGAGTTTAGATGCTTAGTGGCACCAATATACAAGAAATATTCAGTATTAAGGATGAGAAACCCCCATGTGAAAGCAATAGAGCTTCAATCAACATCCAAGCGTGACTCTTTCTCACCATACTCCCCAAGTTTTGAGGTGAAAATAAAGTGATACATTCAGAATCAAAAGGCTTTAAATTACTAATAAACTTAATTTTAAATGTGCATAGGCTTCATTAAAAAATTTAGCCTCTGTCTAGTGACTAATGTCTTATGACATGATCAGAAAATATAGTTAACCATCTTCCAACAACTAGAAAAGAAACAGCTAAATAGATATTGAATCATCCCCTATAGCCAGATATAATTTTAACTTCCACTTCAGAGATTCAGTTGAAAAATATCTATCAAGGTAAAATAATTTGAGATTAGATTAATAGGTCTTTTCTGCGATGATATGAAATTTTTTCCCAAACTAAGCAACAAGCAGAATTTATCTAGTCAGATACATGAATTTAAATCCATCTTAGGGACTCATGTGATGTTATATTCTAATACATGTTTCAATGAAATAAATGACCATGTAAAACAAGGAAAACCTTATGTTTTTCACCTGTACAAATGAGTCGTGCATTTTCAATTCTTCCATTACGCTTTTCCTCAAGTTAGAAATAGCCAACTTATCATCATCATCATCAGCACACTCTTCGGCCAATTCATACCTAAAAAATGCAGATATATATAATTATAAGGAAAACAAAAAAACTACGAAAACCTTTTACCGAAAGGTTTGCAGAGGATTGATATTATCAAACTCTTCATATCATATTGGTAATAAATAAGCTTAACAAAGAAGGTTTCTCTCTTTCAATGTAACAAAATCAAATCATTTGACTAACACTGCTAAAGCCAAAAGATAACAAGATAATAATCATTGTTTTCCGATGCAACTAGAAGCATATCAATCAACATGATCCGACCAACATCATTTGGTTAAAAAAGGCACTGAGTGAGAGCAGCATCACAACCACCGAGTCAAATTTCATAGTGAAAACAACCCTATCCTATGCCGAGGGGATATAAAGTAATAAAATCATTCACTATACATGAACAACCACACTAAACATAAATATAAGTCGAAAACAGCCTTAGGAGATCTTAAAAGCCACTCCAAAGGAACCTAGAATCTTTCAGAATCAAAGACCAGAGGAAAAGCATTTCTACACAAAATAAAAACTATTCTTAATGTACTTTCTTTCAAATAAACTTTACCATACTTGCGTACAGGGACCGATAGAAAACTATTTTTTCACACCACCATACTTGGAGCCGATGGTCACTACCTTAGCACTCTCTTTCTTTCTTTCTTTTTCCTTTTTTTTGTGCAAACCTCTACATTCTATTTCTAACCAACAGCTTTAGAAACCCCAAAAGTAAAAGGTAAGGATTCGATAAAATCAACATTTTGCACAGATTTTGAAGTTAACAAAAGATATAATGGATCATCAATAATATATATTCCATATCTGATTTCTTCTCCTACATGTCACACACACAGCTATTGATTCTAAAAAGCTACAGATCATAGACTATTCAGCAAAAAGGTGAAACTCCAGATCCGTTTTTTCAGTGAAAATTTTAATTTCTAATTTTAAAAACCTTCATTATCTAACATTATCAAATCTATATTCATCTTCACTATGAAGTTCAAAGGATGAAAACATCAAAGTTGTCTATATCTGAAATCTATATCAGCATCAAGAGAACTCACGCGTGAGCAAAGGCCTTAAGGAAATGAACATCTTGAGCAATATAATGACGAAATGTATCGATCTTGAGATTTCCGGCGGCTAAACAGACGGCGAAGGGGCTATAGATTGAGAAGAGACGCTCTTTGTTAAACTTGATCCACAACTTCACTGGTAAAGCTTCTTCCGCGTTGTTAGAAGGGATAGACATTGTCGAAGAGAAGGCGGCCGCCGCCATTGGACTAGTCGCCGATCGGAAGACCGGAGACTTGTTTTGAAACCAGAGAGAACGGATCGGCGAGGTGGTGGTTCGTGGAGATCGGAGAAGATGGAGTGATGAGTAGTTGATGAAGCGCGTGGAGAAGAGGAAGCGCATAAAACAAGAGGTAAAAGAGAAGAGCTTCTCTCGTTGTGTTTAAAGCTTCGATACAATGTGTGCTTCTGGGTAGATGCAGAGACGAGAGAAATAGCTTCTTCTTTTTTTCTTTTCCAGGTTGGAATTTGATATCCCATGTCTTTAATTTATTATTTTTTTGTCAATAATATATAATTAATAAAAAGGTTTAGAAATTCGGAGGATTATAATTTACATACAAAATATAATAGATAACACCTACTGTGTTAAAGTATCCGTCTTAAACTTCAAAAAACATGAGTTAAAAATAAAAAAATTTAAAAAATTCATTTTTAAAACGCATAAAATCATCCAAAATATTAAGACGGTATGACACTCCATTGATGTAGACACCATTTTCACTAATTCAGAACAATATATCCAAAAGATATTTCTCTCTTCTGTTGTGCGAACATACATGTTATGACCCAGATTAGTGCTTCAAACTCCGAGTGTGATATGGATAGGTTACAACGTATATTCATAGCCCCCATTATTGATGTATCCACATCGTCTTTCAAACAAAACAAACGAGAGATTTTCTGTAATCTTCCAAGATCTATCAATAAAACATCAGTATCCCGTGAAAGGCATAACAAGGGTAGAAGGTATGGAAACATCAATCTGATAAAATGGGGTTGATAACATGTTTGGTTCCATGTTTTTATACTTAGTTTTAGTTAAGAACCAAGATTAAGCCTTACTTTCCGAAATTTTTAAAATCTCTCGTAGATCTCTATTCATATTGTTAAATATTTTTAATTTCTTGCTTTCCATAAATACCAAATAATCCCAGGAAAACTTTCGAAATTAACCATTACAGGGACCCTCCAAAATAGATAACCTAGATTTGAGAAAATTGATAGACCTGGAAATATCCCAATTGCAGTTGGAACCATAGATATAACTCATGTTTGTAGTGCTGGTGGACATTCAAAGAGAGCATGATTAATCCTTTCATGAGGGGCTCCACATTGTGCATATCAAGGGTCACAATTAATATCTCGATGATTATGATTAGAACTAATCACTAAACATCTCGTAGCCACTTGCCAAATAAAATGTCTATTTTTTGGGGAACATTTAAGTTTCCAAGTGTGGTGTTTTGTGCATATCAAGGGTCACAATTAATATCTCGATGATTATGATTAGAACTAACCACTAAACATCTCGTAGCCACTTGCCAAATAAAATGTCTATTTTTTGGGGAACATTTAAGTTTCCAAGTGTGGTGTTTTAATTTTTGAACATCGGGTCCAAAAAACTGTTTAGGAGATCCACCTGAGAATATATTATGATATGTCCAATAACTTGACTTAACCGTATATTTTCCCGATTTTGTATAGTGCCAACCCATGGTATCGTTTTGTCAATATAACTAATATGTATACCTCTAATGAAAGAAATGTCAACTGGATTGATAAGTTGTTTAATTAAGGCCATATTCCATGTCCTAATTGTCCGAACAACTAATTGATTAACCGTCAAATCAGGATATAGATTATAGCCATTACATGTTGCCGGTCTCGGGCGTTTGGCTGGTATCCATGGATTATTCTAAACAGATATGGATGTCCCTGTACCAAATATTTTAATCAGTCTTTTGTTTACCAGAGAGCGAGCCGATATGATACTTCTCATTCCTTAAAATGGAGAATATGATTGAATAGGATCCATCGGATCCGTTTTTCGATAATCCCCCCCCCCCCCCAAACATGCATGCCTAGTGTGAAACCGGTAAATAGATTTAGTAAAATATTTCAGCATTCTTTGTCTCCTGGTGTTTTCTGACCATCTTCTCTAACTCGGTTTTTCCATCACCATCTCTCAATTGATAACTATCTCAGACTTTATACCTAAAACTGTTTGGTTTTTAACCTTAATCGAAATAAAATATAATTTATTTCTTTCTCATTTTTAGGAGTGTCAAACAGTTTAAATATGTTAACTCAACTCATTACCAATTGAGTTAAGAGTTAAATGGGTCATGGGTAATTGTCACTAATGTCGTCATCATCGTCATCACCATCATCATCATCATAATCACCACCACCATCATCATCATCATACCATCACCATTATAATCATCATCAACACCATCATCACTACCACCACCATCACACCCACCACCACCACCAAACCACAACCATCATCACCATGTTATCGCTATCATCATCATCATCATCATCACCATCACCATCACCATCACCATCATTATCATCACCACCATAAACATCATCATAATCACCATCATCATCATCATCATAAACAATTAGGATAATCAATTATTTCCGTTGAAAAAATTAGAAACATATGAAACTTTTATTTAACTCTAAATAATATAGAAATCTAAAAATCTAAAATTGAAAATAAATTTATAGTTACATAAGCTTTGTATTCATTGGTTTTTCTTTTTGATTATGGAAAAATCTAATTGGTTTTGAAAATAACAAAACTTTGTACATGTGTAAAAATCTGAACAATCAAACGACATATGTCATGATTCTCTTAATTGTAATATGTGTCAGCTTCTCATGAGAGCAAGCAAACTTTATATAATAAGATTGTCTGTTTTGAATTGATTATTTTAGTCCATTTGTATTAAAAATCATTTTGAATAAGTAAATTTAGTTATTATAAATAATTAGTTATAATATTCAAGATATATATAATTATAAATATATTACATTATATTATATTACTTAGTCTATATTACAAAATTTGTCATCCAACATCGGCCTAGATATGTCGACTAAATTTCTTTTGATGTGCATGAGCTGATTCTGACATTTAGATGAGATAACGGTGCAAGTCATTTTCTGTTACAGACTGAGCAAGAAAGTCCCGACTAGTTTGTAAAGCCCCGACTGCCACCGTCCGTGAGCCCCCACGTCCTTTCTAGCCATGTAGACACATACCTCTCTCTAGACCCATGGGCCCTACATCCTCTTTAGGCCCGTTGAGCCTACCCTCGTTCGACGGTCGTATGTTATCTCGAGATTTGTTACCAATCCTCTCCAATTATTGTGCTTTGTAAAAGTCATTCTCAGCTTATATCTAATCTCCAAATTTAGTGGTTTAGGCCAAGAAAGTCCCACAAGTTTGTAAAGCCCCGACTGCCGCCGTCCGTGAGCGCCCACGTTCTTTCTAGGCATGTAGGCACATACCTCTCTCTAGACCCATGGGCCCTACATCCTCTTTAGGCCCGTTGAGCCTACCCTCGTTCGACGGTCGTACGTTATCTCGAGAGGTTGTAAAGATTTGTTACTATCCCTACAAATCACCACATTATCTTTCCCTGTGTTTTGGTCTCACTCACACGGTATCGACAATCACTTCCCGGTAGGTCACCATCCTAGTGCTACTCCAGCCTAAGCACGCTTAACTCTGGACTTCTAACTGGACTAGTGACAGAAAAGATAAGTGCACTTTGGTGACATAGGTAGCCAAATCAAATCTTTTAACTCTCTCATCATGCACCACCATATACCAGAAACCGGGATGTTACAATCACCCCAACTAACATAGTGCAACGTCCTCGTTGCACACCCACCACCCTCAGGACTGCCTCCTGGGTCAGAACCGGTTTGATATACTTGGAACTCTGATACCACTTGTAATGCTCCGACTGCCACCGTCCGTGAGCCTCCACGTCTTCTCTAGGCATGTAGGTCCATACCCTCTCTTTAGGCCCATGGGCCCTACATCCTCTTTAGGTCCATTGGGCCCACCCTCGTTTGAGAGTTATACGTTATCTCGATCGAGAGGTTGTAAAGACTTGTTACTATCCCTACAAACCACCACATGATGTTTCTCCATGTTTTAGCCTCACTCACACGGTACCGACAATCACTTCTCGGTAGGTCATCCATCATAGTGCTACTCCACCCTAAGCACATTTAACTCTGGAGTTCTAACTGGACTAGTGACGGAAAAGATAAGTGCACTTTGGTGACATAGGTAGCCAAATCAAATATTTTGACTCTCTCATAATGCACCACCATATACAATCTTGATTCCATGATCTGCTTATTGACTCTTCCAATATGTTGTTTTCCCTTTTGCATAATAAATTGGAGAGTCCAAACTCCACACTCCTTCTTAGGCTCTTTGATTGTTGTTGGATCTAGATTTTAAGACAGTGAAATTTGGAACCTTCGATTTCGTCTGAATCTGAGCTTGTCTCACAGGGGCTGGTTCTTTCAGAGTATTTTTGTAGCTATTGGGTACGTCCAATTTCATGTTTCCTCTTTCTTATGCGATTTCACTTGGTTTTGCATCTGCATTCTTCATCACTCCCTCTGAAGTTTTGGTTATTTTGCCGTTGACCTTCTCTGTTAACTCCTTCTGGTTCCATTTTTCATTTGATTCCTTCTTTTTGACTGTCTTGATCGCTTGCCTGATTGATTCATTTGATTTTTCTTTGAATGGTCCTGTTCGAGCATTGATGTAGATTTTAGGTGACATTGATTTCTTTTCTCCTCCTGCTGTGATGCTTGTTAATATCCCTGCTTTAGTTTTCTTCAAGCTCAACTGTTCATGAGCTTCTGCTTTTTCTTTTGTAGTAGCTTCAGTCACTTTTTTGCTCATCTCTCCAGATTTCTCTTTGGCTGGTTCCTTCAGAACATTAGCATAGTTCCTTGGTAACTGTGGTCTTGTTTCTCCCTCAAATTTGACACTTCTTTCTTTGCTTTTGTCAGTTTTGGCTTTGATTTTACCTGAACTCGATTCATTTCTCCTTTGCAGGGGCTTGAACAGCAATCTTTGTCTCCAATCTTAACAGAATTTAGACATTTAAGCGTAAGGCAAGTTATCACCTAATCGTTGCCTCTCTTTTGATTCATCAATCCCTGATTGGTAGCTTTAGCCTTGCCATTTTCTGTTGATTGAAAGCCAAATCATATGTTTTTCTGTTATTCTTTTTCATGAATCGTTTCATCAGTCCTTTTGCAGGCCTCTCTTCTGGTTTCTTTTTTCTCCTTCTCATTCTTAGAAGAGCTTTTGATTTTTCTCGTGTTGCTGCATTTGACCTTGGTAACAACTGAGACTTTACTTAGGTTTGTCTCATCACCTTTATTGATTTTAGCTTGAGCTTTTTCTTTTTGCTTTTAGGGGCCTTTTGATATGTAGGCCTACTCACTTTCTTGTCTTTCAATACTTCAGCTTGATTTCCTTTATAGATTAATTTCTTTGGCTTTTCATTCTTGATGGTCTTTACTTCAAAGTAATAAGGTCCCTTGGTAACAACCATAGTTGCTTCTTCATTCTCTGACATCTTTAGATGAAAACTCTTCTTGATAATAGGTACTTCAGCAATCTTTCTTCCAGAAGGGTCGTGAATGGTGTAGCCTCTATCATCAAAGGTAATTTCATAGTCGTTTTCAAGCATTTGAGAAACATCAATAGATTCTTAGTAATCTATGTCATTATTAACACGTCTCTGATTATTCACTTTTCTTTCTTGGTCATAGTTCTAATGTCTCCTTTTCCCTTTGTTGTCAGAACATCTCCATTTCTACTCTTATATGCACATTGAAGCTTGTGTTTATGTTGGTGAAGAGATGCTCCTGAGAGGTCATGTGTTTTGTACACCCGCTATCAATCAGCTATATATATTATCTTCAGGTGTTTCTTGATCATCTTGTCTAGCAGTGAACAAATGGTAAGCTTCCTCATATTCTTCATCTTCCTCTTGATTAGTTTGAGCTTTTTCTGATTCTTTGTATCTGCAATCTCTTGAGAAATGATCACCCCTTGCCACAGTTAAAACATGTTCTGGTGTCTTTGTTTCTATTGAACTCGGGTTTGATATTTCCACTCTTAATCCAGCAAACATCCTTGTTGTAGTTATCTCTTTTACAATAACCACACCATATTTTCCCTCTGTAGTTTGCCTGAAATTCTCCTTCTGCTTCTTCTTCGTTTTAGGAAAAAACTTCTTTTAATGCGCTTCATGTCCGAGCAGTTCAGCATAGGTGACAAGTCTGCATAGCTCCTTGGGATGGAGGCTAGCATCTTAACCGCAAGATCAAACTCAGTTTTTCTTTATCCTAAATCTCTCATCTGGTTTGCAATCGCTTGAATCCTATCAAAGTTTTGACCTTTTCTCCTTCTTTCATTCTTAAATTTTCAAATTCTCTTCTCAAAGATTGAAGTCTTAACGGTTTTATCTTTCTTATTACCTTGGTAAGAGTGCTCTAGGAGCTTCCATTCTTTATGAACTGAGGTGGCTTAGAGAATTTTGTTAAAGACTACATCAGCTACATCATGTTGAAGACTCTGGAGAGCAGGTATGTCTTTTTCCTTTAAAGCTTTCATGGTAGAAGCTTCCTTGCTCTTGTCTTCATCTTTTTCTTTGGTTTCTGAGATTCCATCTTCTACAATTTCACATAATCTTTGTTTAGGAGAGTTGTCTTCATTCTGGCTATCAAGAATTCATAATTCTGCCCATCAAAGATAGCAACGAGTTGAGAGGGTTGCAAGTTTAACGCCATTTGAGATCTTTTTTGTTTGATATGTTTTAACGATTGATCTATCTTGAGATATATGCTTTAGCCTCTCGTTTTAAACAGTTTTCAGGAACATAGGCAGCTCTGTTACCATGTTGATATTAAGTGAGATCAAGTAAGTTTTGTTTCTCTCTTGTGATTTATATCACTTTACTTTAAACTCATCTTTTTCATTGCTTTCATTCATCATACATTAGTTTCTCTTATAGAGAAACATCCTTACTACTATTTGGATATGCTTCTACTTTTTACATGATTATAGTAGCCATATACTTAGCAGCTTTTGAACAAGCTTACACTCAAGCTTTAGATCCCAACTACTACCTTAGAACTCTACTTAGAAAAACTTAACTAACATAAATTGCTTCTTGGGCCTTGTTATTAAACCGATGGCCCAACAGTTCTTGAACAGAAAAAACCCACTGTACCTTCATCTCTTCCATGACACACACACTTATCTTCCTTTGTTCTTCATGAAACTTCTCTTCTCTTCTCACCTTGATTCCTTGATATGCTTATTGGCTCTTCTGATATGTTTTTCCCTTTTTCAGAATCAATTGGAGAGTCCAACCTCAACAATTAACTCATTTTCTTTTGGAGTAAATCTCGGAAGATTATCCCCAAGTTTCTGGCGCATGCATACTTGCAGGAAACTCTAAAAGCAAAGGATCCAAGAACCTGAAAATTATTTTGAGAAATGATATAAACATGCAAGTTTATAAGTCATTTTACGCATAGTTAGCAGTCCCAAGTTTATGATAATTGATATTATAAAATTTTACCGCACACTTGGAAACAGGTGAATCATTGGATTATATGATCTGTACTACCTAAAATTACGAAATATAAAATCAATGAAACAACTCACAAAGAGATATTCCCATGAATCATGGACAACCTACTAAACTAGAGAGCAGAAATCTATTTACTACAAAATTTCATAGAGCTATGGTGCATCTGTGTGCATAATAAGCTATAGAGATGCCACATATATAATATAGCTCAAACATGAATGATATGATTCCATTCCAAATCTTAATGATTAAGAACGTACTCAATGCATTTTCTATTTATCATCCAAGATGAAAGTCATTGAATCCATTCGTCTATCTGTTGCAACCTTGTCCTCCAGTTTCTCTGATTTAGGGATCATGGATTGAATAGTTTCTGTTTAACTATCAATAAGTCATCATCTTTCAATTTTTCCTCTTAGACTAATTTCCGCGGCCTTTATCTGTGCAGTCACAAGTATATGACATGAAGATACTTGGTGTTTACTTTTTTATGTAATAGTGGCTTAGTAATCTTCTTCACCTTAATCTCATTATCTTTAAATGTCCCTTTCTTCGAGAATTTAATTTACCCTTATTTCAGATGGATGTTCGGATGGTTTTGTTAAACAATCGCTGCTGCCTTATAACTTTGGGTTTCTTATTCAGCTGATTCAAGTCTCTTGTAGAGATTCGACTTTCTATATGTGTCTCAATACAGAGGTGTATACACAGGTCTGTCTTAGGCCCAAGACAGAGTAAGCATTTGCCATGTGTTCAAAATGTAAAAAATTTCAAAATAAATTAATACAAAAAGGGCCAAAAAACGGGTCTGTGTATACACATGTGTGATGATAAGTTACTCATTCTGTAAAGATAAGTTACCCAATCTGTAAAGATAAGTTCATCCAATACATGTCTTGGAGTTGAAAATTGCCTGAGATCTAATGGCTAAGATTAAGTATGGGTGGCACATAACCACAAGAATTAATGAGGCTTAACTCCAAAATTTAGATAAAATAAATAAATAAGCTAAAGTAATATGGTCTCGACTGGAGGTGGGCTGAGCACATTAATGACGGCTAATATTTGATCCAGTCAATTATAATTAAAGAAAAAGCCCACCAAACCTATTAGTTAATGGGGATTAGGATAGTTGATTGGCACTATAAATAGATGAGATATTTATCATGACCTGGTAATCAGAAAATCAGGGAGAGAATCGAGTATAAGATCAAATTTCTTAGACAAACTCGACTCTTCGTCTAAGACCTTGGTCTAGATACTTGAACCCCAAATATGAAACACCTCTGCTCGAGGTCTCAGACATCGGCAATCAATACCTTTATTTTCATATAGCCTTGGCCTATCCTGTAAACATCTAAGCATTGCCTGATATCATAACAACATTGTCTCCATTTGATACTGTACTTGTAGGATTTGCTCGACAGTATATTAATACCAAACCTTGGCAAATGTACTGGTGTTTCTTCATTTTTGAAAAATTTTCACTTCTTCTTTTTTTGGTTGGACTAACTTTGGTCAATATTCTAAATTTTTTCCGGTTGCATTACTTTCGATACATCCATTAAACATATATACAAGTAATGCTTTTGGAGTTTTACAACTAGTTAATTTTAACAAATATGTAAATAATAAGAAGATAATTTCTTTTAAAATTTTAAAATAAAAAAGAAATAATGGTGATTAACTTTATGAGATGAACGGCAAACATTACAATTATTGTTCATATATATTTTTATTATTTAATTAGTTTTTCTAAAATATATTTTAATTTCATATATTTATTGGACTTTTGGCAAAAAAAAAGAACTTATTGGGCCATATTGCGTTTTGGCTTGTTGGACCTTTTTATGTAGTTAGTAGATTTAGGGTTAGAATTCACTAAACATATAAGTATTCTAGACCCATTAGATAGAAAATTAAACCCTAGCCATCACCCTTTCCTTCCCCTCTTGTTGGAGAGTGAGGTATGGTGGCTCCTTTAGTCCCATTCTCAGTTGATCTCTCTATTTTTGGTATGGTGTCGGATCAGAAGGTAAATGTTGTGTTTCGGTCATTGGAGATGACATATGTTTCTCTGATAAATAGTTTCCATCTAGTTTTCGTCTTCTCTTTTTGTCAATTCCATTTGAGAATTTGTTAGTTCATTAGTTCCGAATATATTATGCACTTTGTGGTTTGTTGGGTATCTACTGCTGTTTTGTAAAATCTAGATTTATGATTTTCATTTTGTTTCTTTGTTAGTGATTTTCATAGATAAAAAGACCAAATAATGTTGAATAAACTGGTTCCTGTAAGACAATCTATGATGAGATTTTTATTTGGCAGTTTTCCTTTTAGTAGAATAGGATAATTTGATTCTGAGCTCCGTATGTTTTGAGTTTTCATCTTAAGATACCAACTGGTATCATCTTTTTGCGGCTTGTTTCACATCATGTTCTCTTTGATTAATGAGAAAATTTGCAGAAAAACCTATAATCATCATTGATGGAGTGTTTTGTTATTTAGGAGAAGTAGCAAGGACCGGAGAAAGGCCAAGAGATCTGCCTGTATTGTATGATTCTCAGAGTAGAAACGCTCTTGATGTGGTAGACCATATTGGCCTTGACATGAGCAATCATGGTATTTGGAATACCTTGTTTATTCATTTTTACTCTTCAATCTATGAATGCCAATCAAGTCTAGCTTGTGAGGGACCATCAATCTTTTACCTTTTTGTTCAAGTTTTTGAACTCTTTAGTGGCAATAGAAGTAAGAAATTTTATTTTCCACCCTCAAAAGAACAAGAAAAAATTCATCTACAAACTAAAAAACTAAAAATTTATACAATCAAAATCAACAATATCTTATTTGATTGAATACACACCAACTTAGATAAAATAGTTTACAAACCAATTCATCTATGCTATATATGTGCATATACATATTTTGTATCTAGCTGATAACGTGTATTTGTCAAAACATTTTAGAGATGACTTTTTATTTGTGATATTGTGAGTCTTCTCCAATTCATTAATCTCAATATCCTCTTAGGAGTTTTTCCTGTAATTTTTGAGTTTAAATTTAAAGAGAATACTGAACTCGAAAATTGCAGACTCAACTCCTAAAAGAATTTTGTTGATAATGGATGAGAGAAAACATACAATATCATAAGTGAAAATCCATCTCTAGATTTTTTATACACAGACAAATTAATTGTTAGCTATATATATATACTAAATCATTCATAGGTGTATTGTGGTATAAATTATATTACCTAAGTTGGTGTAGATTGAATCAAATAAGAGTTAGTTAATTGCTGTGACATAATTTTTTTCAAAGGATTTTTTTCTTGTTCTTTTGAAGGATTGGAAATAAAATTGCCTACTTCTATCACCGATGAAGTGTTACACAGCTTGAAAAACAGTGAAGATTGATGGTGCATCACATATGAGACATCACATATAAATTAGCTAATTTAACTCAACAACAGCTTACCTCGGTGAAGACCTTGCTCACTTACATCCTAAGCAGAACCCTTAGGTAAATTAATTGTGATAATCTTACTACAAGACAAGCTATTACATAGGTGATTATTGGTATAAATCCATTTTAATTTACAAGTTTTTTTGTTTTCCCAACAAAATAGTAGTTTAAATTGATACATTGATCGATTGCTTACATAGGAAAATAAATTTCTACATAAAAAATTTGAGAAAACAAATATTAGAGATTTGAGCTAAAGAGTCCACTTTTAGTTAGAAGTACAAACAATTAGAGAAACAGAAAAATTAGGATAAGAAACACGAATCTTAAATAGAAGATTTAAGAAGTGAACCAATTGTGAAGAGAATTCACTATTGAGACGAATTATGTAGAACCTGATTCAACAGCTTCACAATCTATCATTTTCACTAAAATAGTTTTCATTTTCCAAATTAATTTTTCTATCTCCAAGTAAAGTGATGAAGTGCTTCTACAATGACACTTATGCTTCTACAATGACACATATGTAACATATGCCTCACCATACAGACCAAGACACCATGTTATTGTTTGGTCTTAACTTAAACATTTCTCTTAAAGTTCACCAATGATCAAAAATGGAAACTGCAACTCATGGATACATACAAACCTGAGGGAAAAGGGTAAGTAACACAAGTTTTACCCAGTGATACGATTTTTCTGTTCATTTAACATACGATAAGTATGTTCCAAACACATTCAAAAATAATTACGTAGAATCAGAATGCTATCAACTTAAACAATCAATAAACTATCATCATAATCATCATGCAAATATTAACCTTTTCAACACAAACGTATCTATCTATCTATTTTATCATCTTAAAATTCACACATTTCAACTATCATAATCATGGCTCAAAAACATATCATTTTCCTAAGGCTACACCATCCATGTTTGAACCCTAGAATCTTGTAATTCTGGCTGGTTACTTCACCTATTATCTCATCTCATGTCATCAAATATCATCACATAATCTTATTATCATCTATCACTACATGTCATCATAAATTTTAATAAATCATGCCACTAAATTTTTAATGCATTCACCAGCAGCCATAGAAAATAAGAAGATTTAACACACACAAAAATCCTAATATTTTTTGTATGAATGTAAAATTATATTCATAAAATACGTTTCTACAATAAGTGCATCAGTGAAAGCTGAAAATTACAAAGTTTCAAACTGAAAAAAAATCTAATTTTATTTAGCAATTCTTGAATAATAGGAAAGGAAATATACCATGTTATATCCTCATATTAGCCAGTAGATGATGGAGTCAACTCATTGTTTTATCTAATCCTTTCCTTGGGATAGTTTCACTAAAACCTTAAAGGAGACTTAGAAATTTCCCAAAATATAAAATTTCTTATTACAGAAAATTACTAAGAACATAAACTTTCTTAAATAAGAAGTAGGATTTCTTGATATAGGGTATTATGAAACTATGTTAGGATCGCTGTCAATTTCAAACACATATTTCAGTTGAGGTGTACCTCTAATTGCTCTTGAAACACGGAATTAAAAAAGGTCTGGCAGACATGAAGGGTTTTCAATGATATGTAAATCATCTTTTAACTCAATTTAGTTTGACGGAAAACTGCTTTTCAAGTCATGGCCTAGAGGAATGCGATATGCAGAGTTCTGTCATAGAAGAATGGCTATGAATTTCCAACTGTAACTCTTAATTAGGATCCGCTTTTGGTTGTTACTGGATCTATGTATCATGTATATCTTCACCAAAGGAGTCTGTTTGCTCCTCTGCTTGTCTGTTCTCCCACTATTGATCGGATCTGTCTTTGAGATACTGATATTCTTCATTCTCTTCTTCTCTCAATAAGTTTATATCTTTAACTTATCAAGAGGTACAAAAATAATTCCTTAACCATAGGATTCACTTATATATGTATCGACAATATATTATGATTTAGTTTTATTAAGGTTTTAACAAATCTTGATTGTGTGATATAAAATTGTGGGGTTAAGATGTTTCTATATGTCTCTCTCCTTGTTAACAAATAAAAACTAAGCTTGAAGTGGGAACATAATCTTTCCATGAACCGTCAGTTTAACTTCTTATAGAATGTGAATCTACCCAAGGGCTTTTTCTTAACTACCTTATATCTGAACTTAGTTGAGGCTCCTCCAAGGATGAATTGTCCCTAACAGCATGACTTAAAATATCTGGAGACTCTTGGTAAGTTTATTGATGCACTTTTTGATCCACAGCTTCCAATGAAAACCATAAAATCCAAGGAAATCTACAATTTACACTTATTGTTACTCTGTTTGACCAAAAGAATAAAAAAAAAAACTTATTGTTACTATTTTTATTAATAATGAAGTATTCCAAGAGACAACATGAGTTGAATTTGATCGACTATCTTTTAATGTTTCTTAAAGTTTAAAAACAAAACAATCCTGAAAATACAATTATTCAAAATGTAAGCTTCTTATTTTTTCTATTTTGTTTTTGCTAATGAAATATTTCAGTTGTAATTTTATGTTAATCGTAAATTATATGTATGATCATGATTTAAGAGATATATTTTAATAGGAAAAAGCTTCAAATGGTAATAATCATGGAGGTGGGCCGAGTAAAAAATGACTCGGCCCAAATTGAATCCAATTCATCCTAATGAAAATAAAGCCCACTAATTTAATGAGTATTAGTACAGATGATTGACACAATAAATATATGATATATTTTACAGGACATGGTAATCAGAAAACTAGGGAAAGAATCAAGTATAAGAAGAATACATCAGACGAAGTCGACTCTTTGCCTAAGACCTTGGTCTAGATACTTTGTACCCTGGGTATTCAACACCTCTGCTGGACATCTCGAACCTTGGAAATACAAGACCTTGGTTTGTTACATGGCATCGGCCTATCTTGTAAGCATCTAAGCATCTAAGCCTCGTCTGTTATAGTAACAACCTCAGATCAGTCAATATTGCACATGTACGATTTGCTCTGAAGTATACTAATACCATACCTTAGAAAGTGTACTTGCATTTTTTGGCATACTTTTATTTTCTTCTCTTTTCGTTGGACCAACTTTCGTCAAAATCCTAATTTGTTCAGACAGCATTACTTTCTACCCATATATTATACATATATACACGTTATATGCTTTTGTTACTAATTAATATTTTAAAATATGTAAATAATAAGAAGATAATTTCTCTTAAAAATAAAATGAAAGAAACGATGGTGAATGATTTAATGAGGTTATAGAAATGAACGGCAAACACTACAAATTTAGTTTAGTTTTTTTTCTTTATAATTTAGTTATTTTCAGAATATATTTTAAATTAAAAATATATATTGGATCTTTAACCAAAGACATTATAATTGGACCATATTTTGTTTGGGCTTGTTAAGCCTGTTTTTCATTTGTATTAATAGATTTAGGGTTATGTATTGTTTGATGAAATATTTGGGGTTAGAATTCATTAAGTATATAAATAATATATAGCCATTAGGGAAAATATAAACCCTAGCCGTCACCCTTTTCATCTCCTCTTGTTAGAGACTAAGGTTGGTATTAGTCAGATTTTTGGTCTCTTTTCCTTTCAGTTTTACGTTTCAACCTTTGGTTTATGGTGTCCAATCAGAAAGTAAACTCTGTGGTTCGTTAATTGTAGATGGCATATGTTTTCCGGTGGATAAGTTTCCATCTTTGTTTTCTCTTCTTTTCAGATCCATTGTTTCTTTGTTAATGACGTTCATAGATTAATGGACTAATTAATCAGCTGGTTCCTTATCAAAAATCTACGTCGAGATTTTTATTTGGCAGTTTCCCTTTCTGTAGAATAGGCATATTCATTTTTTTATTTTGAGCTCCATATGGTTTTGAGGTTTCATCTTAAGATACCTACTGATTTCATCTTTTGGTGGTATCTTTCACATTATGTTATCTTTGATTAATGAGAAATTTTTCAGAAAAAATCGAGAGCCATCATTGATGAATTTTTTTTATTGAGGGGAAGTTCAAGCAACGGGATAAAGACAAAGAAAGCTGCTTGTATTGTATTATTTCCATCGTGGAAACACTTTTGACGCCGCAGACCATATTGGCTATTAGTGACATAAAAGTATTAGGATTTCACAAACTCGCTATTAGTGACATAAAAGTATTTTTCTATAAAGATTTTGATCAAGTTAACATGTGTAACTTGCAATTTTTATACTCTGTTTTGAATACATGTATTTATTGATGTACATATACATATATTATATCTAGCTGATAACGTTTATGTTTAGAAATTGTTTTTAAGATGGCTATTCACTTGTGATATTGTATTTCTTTTCCAATATATTAACCTTAATATCCTCTTAGGAGTTTTTCCAGCAACTTTAAAGAGAATAATAAACTCAAAATTGCAGAGGCAATTCTTAAGAGAATTTTGAGGTTAATGGATGGGATAAAACTTACAATATAACATGTGGAAAGCCAACTCGAGATTTTCTGTATACACACACATTATATGCTAGTTATACAAAATCGCTTACTTCTAAGCCACCAAACTGCTCAACATCTTGCACAAAAAAATGAATATTGATGGTGCATCACATATGCGACATCACATGTAAATTAGCTAATCTAACTCAACAACAGCTTACCTCAGTGAAGACCTAGTTCATTGACATCAGACGCAGAAACCGTAGGTAAATAAATTGTGATAGTCTTTCTATAAGTCAAGATATTATATAGGTCATTGTTGGTATGTATAACCATTTTACAAGTGTTTTATTTTCCATCCACATAAATTCCATCATCAAAATAAATACTAGAAATTTAATAGTCAGATTTTAGTTAGAAGTACGATCAATGAGAGAAAGATAAAAATTAGGATAGGAAACTCGACTCAGAAAATTTTATATAGAAGATTGGAGAAGCGAACCAATCGTGAGGAGAATGCACTATTGAGATGAGTTACGTAACATCTTATTCGAAAGCTTCAAAATCTATCCTTCTCGCTAGGATAGTTTTCATTTTCCAAATTAATATTTCAATCTACAAGCAAAGGGATGAAGTGCTTCTACAATGACATTTAGCCCTTGAAAGCAAGAACTATGTAACACATGTCTTACGACACCGACCAAGAAATTGTGTTATTGATTGATCCCACCTTAAACATTTCTTTTATTATCTTGAAATTTACACATCTCAACTATCATAATCCTAGCTCAAAAACCCATCATTTTCCTAGGGTTCCACCATCCTGCCATGAACCCTAGAGTCTTTCCATCCTGGCTCTAAACTCTAACATATGCCCTGGCCATCCTAGCTCAGAACTCACGTCATCATTTTGTTCCTGCCATCATGGCTGTTTACCTCACTTTTAATCTCATCTTGTGTCATCAAACATCATCACATAATGTTATTATCAACTATCACTACATGTCATCATGAATTTTAACATATCATGCCATTTTTAGAAACTAAGCAACCTCAAGTTTTAATGCATTCACCAGAAATAGAAAACAATAAGATTCAACACAAACAATTCTAAGTTTACTTAGTAATTCATGAAGAATACGAAAGGAAAGATACCACATTATATTCACTAATCACACCCCCATATTAGCCATCAGGTGATGGAGTCAACTCATTATTTTATCTAATCCTTTCCTTGGAATAGTTTGACTAAAACATCATAGGAGATTTAAGACTTTCCCAAAATATAAACTTTCTTATAATAGAAAAATTCTAAGAATAGTAAATTTCCCAAATAAACAGTAGTATTTTGGATCTAGGGTTTTCTGAAACTATGTTAGGATTGCTGTAAACTTCAAACACAGATTGCGGTCTAGGAGTACCTCTCATTACTCTGTAAAAACGTATCTGAAAAGGTCTAGAAAGCTAACATGAAAGGGTTTTCGAAGATATTTAAATCGGCTTTAAACTTTATTTGGTTTAATGGAAAATGCATTTAAAGTCATGTCATATATGAACTCGATATGCAGAGTTCTCTCACAGAAGAATGACCATAACTTTCCAACCATAACTCTTTATTAGGATCCACTTTTAGCTGTGACTAGTTCTATGAGTTATGTATATCTCCACCAAAGAAAAATCTGTTCGCTCCTCTACATGTCTTTTCTCCTAGTATTGGTCGGATATGTTTTCGAGATACTGATCTTCTTCCTTATGTTCTTCTCTCTTTTTCTCTCATGATTTCTTTCTATCTTTGACTTATCAAAGAGGTACTAAACTCAATGCCTTGAGCCCTAGGATTCACTTATATATGTATCCTCAATAAATTGTGATTTAAGTGTATTGAGCTTTTAACAAACCTTAACTATATGATCTAAAATTACGGGATCAGTGTGTTACAATATTTTGCTCTCCTTGTAAACAAATCCAACCTAAGCATGAAGTGATATCATAATCTTTCCATGAAACCTCAGTCTAACACTTTATAGAATGTGAATCGATCCAAGGTTTTTTCTCAAGTGCCTATTGGAACTTAGTTGAGGCACCGCCAAGGATGAATTCTCACTAATAGCATAACTTAACATATCTGGACATTCAGGGTAAGTTTCTTGATGCAAATTTTGATCCATAGATTTCCATAAAAACCATAAATTCAAGGAAATCGAAATTTTACAAGTTTTTACTCTTGTTATTTATAAAGTATTCCTAGAAAAAACAAAACTTAACTATGTTTATATGATAAAAATATGAAAATTTCCAAAACGATTTTGTTGCATATTGTAGTATAGCCAAGAAAGAGACTATATAAACATATAATGGATACAAAAACCTCAGCGCAACAAGTACATACAAGAGACGGATTCCCTGACCATTGGGCCAAGAGAATTTAGTGGGACAATATTCTTAACATATTTCTTTACAGATAGTATAACTTTAAATTACTACTCATTTATGACAAAACATTTATATTAAAATATTATTTTAGGATTAATCTTAAATTAGAAAAAGATTTGAACATTATATTATTATTGGATAAATCTAGTACCTTTATATTTTATTTTATAGATATAAAATCTTTCACAGTAATTGATTTATTTTATTTTTTTGGTACTTCACAGGAGTGGAACAATACTTGGATTCACTTTCATGAGTGAACTCTGATGTTCTTGCATTTTACACTTCATTCATCACTTTTTTACCATCTTTACCTCCATGTTTTGCATCACATCTTGTATTAAGTTGCATTTATTACTCATTTGCACATAGTCTCACCATTTAGATCATTTAGTTGTATTCATGCATATTGCATAAGCATTAAGTCTTTATTATGTGATATTGGGAGTATCAATCTCATGAGGATAAATGAAGAGTAAGCACTGCTTGAAGATCATGGTTCCCATCGGCTACTCCCACCGGCCATCAACCATCAATGGGGAGCCAAGAAACAACCCAGAGATTCCCATCGGCCACTGCCACCGGCCATCAGGCATCAATGGGGAGCCAAGAAACGTCCCTGCCACTCCCATCGGCCACTCCCATCGGCCACTCCCATCGGCCACTCCCACTGGCCAAGCCCCACCGATGACATTTGCTCGCCCCCTTTCTTCAATAAAGCTAAACCAAGTCAACTTTGGTTTAGGAAGTCAATTTTAATGTTTTCTCAATTTCATTTTAGTTAATTAGGGATTATGGTTATCCATTAGCTGAGACTATAAATACTTGAATCTTATCTTATCCTAAGTTATCTTATCTTTTGCTAAAAAACTTGTTTTAGAGATATTTTGGGATTTAAGATTTCTAGATTTGCTGAGTTTATAAAATTTGATTTCTTTTCTATCTTTATATCTATTCTTCTAATACTTATGATTATGCAAAGATTAATCCATTTACTTTGTGTTTTCATGGCTATTAGTGAGTAGTCTTTTGTTAGGATGAGATGTTAGATCTAGGTTGATTAGTGCTAGGTTAGTGTAGTTTAGGCTTGTAATATTTAGATCCATGCTTGTTAGGTTGTGTTTAATTCTAGATTATCAAGAGATTTTTAGTTTAGATCTGAAGCATTTCTCATGCCCACAAGATGTTTGATGAAATACATCAAACATTTCAAGCTCTTTTCAGTCCTAGCCAATGAGAATTGATGTTTAGGATGATTAGAGGTTAATAAAACATGTGATTAATGCTCATTAGTCAATTAGTGTTTAACGAGAGTTATGAATAGTTAAGGTGATTAGTACCATAAGAA
This sequence comes from Nasturtium officinale, assembly GCA_963854855.1. NCBI lineage: Eukaryota > Viridiplantae > Streptophyta > Magnoliopsida > Brassicales > Brassicaceae > Nasturtium > Nasturtium officinale. Next base: position 3,609,869 of record OY978499.1, on the reverse strand, counting down.
TAGATTAGTCAAGTTTAGTGTTTTGGAACCATTGGATTAGCTCTAAGAGGTAGAATAAGACTCCACTAGTTTAGTATTAATTAGTCTAAATCATCCATAAAATTTCCAAGGATCCTTCTTTGTTAATTTGATTTATAAACCGTTTTTAGTTTTTTTTTTTCTTGTTTACTTGCATTTCAAATTCTGTTTTCAAAAATCCCAAATCATATTCACTTAGATTAAGACATGATTTATACTTTTAATGTGTTGAAACTAGAATCCAAGTTGGATTGATTCCCTTTCTATGCTACAACGCATTTAGGGTAATTGATAACCTAGGAAAAGAAAAATCTTAATATCAATTTGGCACCGTTGCCACTTGGGATCTGTTAAAACCACTAGAAGTTAATTGTATTTTGAGACTAAGTTTACTTTCTTGCATTTACTACTTAACATCTTTTGTCTCCACTTTGATCTCTCTCTTGTAGGTGCATGAACCTTAGAAGCCACGGTCCACAAAACTTGGTTGATTCTGTTGAAGATTTTCGCCAGGTAGAACGAGAGGGTAGAAGAACTACAAGAGAGCAGTTACAACACTTACAGCGTTTAGGAATGAATAACGAAGAGTTTCCCCTGGATTTCCCGGGTTCCTCAGCGGGGACAACAAGTCCTTAGACCTATTGGAGCATTTGATGCACCCAACGTCAGAGTACAAGCTAATGGAATTCCAACACCTTCCATTGCTGCCAACAACTTTGAGATAAAGTCTAGCTTGATCAACATGGTTCAGAACCAGAGGTACAATGGATTGTCCTTGGAAGATACTTTTTCTTTTCTCATTAGGGAACAAGGCCTCCCAATGGGAGAAGAAAATTGGTTCAGATTTGGTATCCACTTGGGATATGTGTAAGAAGGAATTTCTAAATAAATTCTTTCCAAAGCAGAAGACAACAAAACTTTGAAATGACATTGCTAGTTTCAAACAAGTTTACCAAGAGAATCTATATGAAGCATGGAAAAGACTAACGAGTTACACTAGGAGTTGCCCTCATCATGGTATCTCTAGAGAAAATTTTCTTGGCATCTTCTATAGAGGAACACTTGAGAAATATCGCCGCGCCTTAGACACGGCAAGCTATGGAAGTTTTAATTACTTGAATGTTGAACAAGGAGGGCTGTTAATTTAGAATCTAGCTCAGAGTGATGCTTGTTATGGCGGTGACTATGACACAGAGTTGATATATACTAGTGGACAAGACAATAGTATCAAGGAAACCTTCAAAGACATCAATGATAGACTTGACATGATGAGCAAGGCCTTCCTTCTCACTCAAAAACCAGTTAACTATGTAGCAAAGTTTGATAATGGACAACAAGGGTATCAACAAGGCTACACTGAGCAGGGCGTTTACATTGAGGATAATGGAGAAACACAGGAAGAAGTTAACTATGTGGGAAACCAACGAGGATTTCAAAACAAAGGATTCAACCATAACTACCGCAAACATTCGAACCTCTCCTACAAAAACCCCAATGTTGAAAGCCCACAAGACCAAACCTATCTAAAACAACAAACCTTCCAACCACAAAACCAAAACTTCCAACCACAAAACCAAACTTACCCACCAAACCAAAAATTTTAACCCAGACCTCAATACAACAACCAAAACTAATCTTTCCAACCAAACCAAACATTTCAACCAAAACCCAATTCTCAAAACCAAACTTTCTTACCCACTGCACCTACACCAATCCAAAATATACAACCAACCAACACCCTACTCCTTAAATAAATATTGGAAGGGCAAACCAAGCGCACTTTCGAACTCAAAAAATGAATGGATGGAATTCAAGGAGCTTATTATGAGCTAAGTAACAAATTTGAACACCTTGCATCCCATGTCAAGAACCTCGACAATCAAGTGGCCCAAGTTGCTTCTTCTTCCAAGCACCCTATAGGGACTTTACCCGGAAAACCTGAACCCAACCAAAAAGAATACATTAACACAATTACTATTCATTGTGGTAAAACTCCTTGGTCCGAATCTCAATGAGGACATCGAGCCTAAAGGAAAGGGGGTGGTGATAGAAATAGAGGATGATGAAGTCATTAGCAACATAACAGATTTGGAAGACATGGATGAGACAGATGATGTTGATAAGGGTAAAGGAAAGAGTAGTGACACTTCTACTAAGGCTCTTCCACATGAACCATCTCTAAAAGCAAAAACTTTTAAAAAATCTGATATCCCTTTTGTACCTCCACCATATGAACCCAAACTTCCATTTTTGGGCCGTTTAAAAAAACAACTCATGGAAAAATAGAGAGCCATGTTTGATATACAAATGAGTGAAGTCAAAGTCACAATGCCACTTTTTGATGCCTTTGTCATGTCTCCTCCATATAGCAAATTTCTCAAGGATGCAGTGAAGGAGAGACAAAAATCATTGAAAAGTGTAATTGTCTTAACTCATGAAATGAGTGCTATCATTCCAAAGAAGGTAGTAGCTAAGAAGGAGAATGACCCTAGTAGTTTCACTCTCCCCTGTTCCCTTGGTCTCTTGTACTTCAACAATTTCTTATGTGATCTAGGAGCCAGTGTTAGCCTTGTAGAAATTTAAGTTTAGAGATTAGAGATGATGGAGAATGATAGAGAATGTATGAGAGATTGGTGTGAGAATAAGTTTGAGAATGGAGAGTTTTATGAAAAGTTTTAATGTTCTTATTTTCTCTTGTTTTTCTTTCTTATATCAATTACAAGAGGTTTACATGAGTTTATATAGACTTTACAAATAAGATAAGAAGAAGAAAGAGGCAGGGAAGGGAGAAGGCGTGCAATGAAGAGAGAAGCATGGGCTTGAGAAGCTAAGCTACTCCAACAATGTCACAACAGTAACCAGCGCCCATACCTCCCATGCTGCGCCCATATCTCCACTTGCTTCTCTTCTTCTACTTAGTTACTTAACTAGTTACATTCTAGTTCACTTTTAACAGCTTCCCCTTTCATCCTAGCCAACTCTTTCCTTGTTCTCTCCTTCTTGTCATTTGAATTCTTCTTGATTAATTCATCACTTGAATGAGCATCTATTTCAACACTTCCCCTCAAGATTGGTCGGTGAGGATCCTTTAGACCAATCTTGTTATGAATATGCTCACAAGTGATATATGAGGTTGCTTTGGTGAAGATATCCGCTAATTGGTTCTCACTTATTACAAAGACTGGTTTGATGATTCCTTCTTGAATTTTTCCCCTCACAAAGTGACAATCCACCTCTATATGCTTGGTCCTTTCATGGAATACCAGATTGGATGCGATATGTATTGCAGCTTGATTATCATAATACAACAGCATTTCTTCAGCTTCATGTATTCCAAGATCCTCTAGGAATGCCTGTACCCAAATTAGTTCTTTTGTCACCTCCTTCATAGCCCTATACTCAGCTTCAGCATTAGATAAGGCGACCTTCTACTTTTTACTTCTCCAAGTCACTAGATTGCCTCCCACAAAGGTACAAAAACCGGATGTGGATTTTCTATCCTTCTTATCTCCAGCCCAATCAGCATCATAATATCCTTGAATTTTTGTGTTTCCATTAGCTTTCATCCATATGCCTTTACCGAGGTTGTTCTTCAAATATCTTAGTAGCCTCTCAATCATGTTCCTGTTGAAGTATGTGATCACTTAGGAGAAGAGAGGAATTCAAAATCAACAAAAGGAGGGAAAGGAAAACTAGTTGACAAGGAACTAGAAGGAGTCTTAGTTGAGAAGGAACTAGAAGAAAGGGAAGCTATTCTAACTCAACTAGACAAACTAACTAAACCAAGTGAGGAAGCAAAGGGAGGCATGGGCGCAGCATGGAGAAGCATGGGTGCAGCATGGAGAAGCATGGGCGCGGCAGAGGAACAGGGAGTAACTCTGTGTGCTAACTCGGGTTACTCACCTCGAGTTAGCTAACCAGAGCTACTCCTCATGCACTTCTTCTTATCTCCTTCTCCTTCATTGTAAAACCTCTATAAATACCAATGTATACCTCTTGTTGTATTTACAATAAAAAAATAAAAGGAATACAAGAAAAGTCTTATTACATCTATTCTCTCTTTTCTAATCATACTAAACACTCTCTAATACTCTAAACTCTTAAATTCAACATGGTATCAGAGCAGGTTCTCTATCCAACCGCCTAAACTTTCTTCATAATCTCTCTAAGCTATTTACAAATCTTCTAATCTATAGCAATACATCTTGCCAAGCTCTATTCACTCTGAGATTAATATCCTTGAGATCGGTTGATCTTCAAGTTGTGAAAGAACTGGGATTGTGTATTACTACTAGAGAATGGAAATGAATAAAGTAGCAATTTCTGTTGTCCTAAAGGGGGATAACTATCTTCTTTGGGCAAAAACTACTAAGACCGTTCTAAGAGGCCGAGGACTTTGGAAGTTCATTGAACTTAAGGAGGAGGCCATACCATACAATGAGAAGGAAGAGCAAGAAGAGCAGTTCACTCTTTCACTACTTCAAAGTTCACTAGAACCATCCATCTTGGCGGCATACTCATATTCGGATACCGCCAAGGAGCTATGGGATATACTCAAGGGAGTATATGGAAACATCTCAAATATATCAAGGATATTTGAGGTGAAGAGGGCGTTGAATGAGCTTCAACAAGAGGAGAAGACATTCAAGGAAATGTTTGGGGAATATAGAAGCTTGTGGGCCGAGTTGGAAATATTGAGACCACAAACTATAGACCCCAAGGAACTAGTAGAAAGACGTGACCAAGATCAAGTGTTTGGACTTCTCTTGGCACTCAATGCATCCTACAAGGATCTCATCAAGCACATACTAAGATTTGAGAAGCTGCCAAGCCTAGCAGAAGTATGTGGCATGATACAAAGGGAGGAAGGGTCAAAAGACCTATTTCGTGTGCCAAGTGAGGCTGCACATCTTGCAAGGAAGAATCTCACATTTGACAAGAGGGTGTTGGAATGTGAGCATTGTAAAATGAAGGGGCACATTAAGGAGAAGTGTTGGACTCTTCATCCACACTTGAGGCCTAAGCGGCTAAAGGAGAATGGAGGTGGACCTAGAGCCTTTATGGGAATAGCACAACCTGTTGAAGATATGGTCAGAAGATCCGAGTTTGAGGCTCTCATCAAGAGCTTAGCCAAGCTCACAGAAACCGGTAAGAGTTTCCTCAGCTCTAAAAACCCTATAAAGAAGAATAGAATCATTGTGGATTCGGGAGCTTCTCATTATATGATCAAGGATCAAGACATGCTAAAGAACCTTCAGCCGTGTCATGGAAATGTACAAATAGCCAATGGAAGTTCAATTCCGATTGAAGGGATAGGGGAGTTAGAGCTTTTCACAAAAGAAACAAAAGCATTATACATGCCTAGTTTCTCATCCAATCTCTTATCCGTTCATAGAGTTACAAAAGATTTGGATTGTGTGGCATTGTTTGGGACTGACTTTGTTAAGTTTCAGGACCCTAAAACAAGTCATGTGCTCGGAGAAGGGAAGGTGGAGGATGGAGTGTATCTATTGGAGACAAATAAACAAGAAAACCTAAAAGCTCTTGGTATGAAGGCGAATAAGGAAGTTTTTGGCAAGAAGGAGATTGAAGATAGCCCATTATGGCATGGAAGGCTAGAACATCCAAGTTCAGCTGTTCTCAAGATGGTCTTACCCAATCTCGTTCAAGAAGAAGTAGTTTGTGAAGCATGTGTACTAGGGAAACATTGGAGACAAGTCTTTCCCTCTTCATCTACAACTTGTGATGAAACTTTTGGCATTGTACACTCGGATGTATGGACCGCCCCATGTATTTCAAGAGATCAATATAAATATTTTGTTTCATTCATTGATGACTACTCAAGACACACATGGATCACACTTCTACATTCCAAAGATCAAGTATATGAAGCATTCACTAACTTCATTAAATACATCTCTACCCAATTCAAGACAAAAATCAAGATCTTAAGAAGTGATAATGGAGGGGAGTATGTGAGCAAACGATTCAAGGAGCTACTCAACAACTTGGGTATCATCCATCAAACATCCTGTGCATACACTCCACAACAAAATGGGGTAGCAGAAAGGAAGAATAGACACCTAATGGAAGTAGCAAGAACTCTCATGATTGCCAAAAGAGTACCTAAGTTTCATTGGGGAGATGCAGTGATGACTTCAAGTTACTTGATCAACCGGCTTCCAACCAAGAACCTAGACAATAAGTCACCATTTGAAGCGCTATACAAGAAGAGACCAAGCTTGAATCATATGAAGACCTTTGGATGTATATGTTTCATGTTTGTACCAGAGGGACAGAGAAGCAAGCTTGAACCTAGAAGCATGAAGTGTGTATTCATTGGATACTCACCAACGCAAAAGGGCTACAAGGTCTACAATCCGGAGACAAGAAGGGTCTATGTGTCTAGAGAAGTAAAGTTCAATGAAAAAGAAAGCTTTTATGGAACTAAGAATCATGATAGTTCTGAAGGTATGGTCCCATCATCCATGGATTGGATGCGGTTTGATGAGTCACCAATAACAAGGGATGAAGTACAAGGAGAAAGTACAGCATCTGAGGACATCATAGAACCAGACCAAGATTCAGCTGAAGAAGAAGATAATATTGAGGAAGATGAATCTGAGCCAATCATAACTCTAAGAAGAAGTACAAGACAGAGGCGACAACGTGTTTACTATGGTTACAACAACTCTGCCATGCTCCAAGGAGAGTCTAGTGCGAGTAATCTTCCTTGTGTGATAAGAGAATGTCTTGAGCGTACGGCGAGCTTAGATCTCGATCCTATTGGCGACAGCACTCTCTTATCACAAGGGGGAGATAACACTCAAACTAGCACTATCACATATCCCATTGAGCTTTTTTGCTCGTTGGCATCGTTACCTATGGAGCATAAAACTTTTCTTGGAAAAATCAGCAAAGAATCCATACCTAACTCATATGAAGAAGCGTGTGAGAGTGGAGTATGGGTAAAAGCCATGGAAGAGGAAATGAAGTCCATGGAAAGGAATCATACTTGGTACTTAACCGATTTACCAAGGGATAAGAAGCCAGTTGGGTGTAGATGGGTGTATACAATCAAATACACAAGTGATGGGAGGAAAGAAAGATACAAGGCAAGGTTGGTAGCAAAAGGGTATACTCAAATCTATGGGGAGGATTATACCGAGACATTTGCTCCGGTTGCTAAGCTCCACTCCATCATAATCCTAATCTCGGTGGCAGTAAACTTGAAGTGGGATCTATGGCAGATGGATGTCAAGAACGCCTTCTTGCAAGGGGATTTGGAAGAGGAAGTGTATATGGATCCACCCCAAGGATATCATAAGGAAGCAACAAAGTTTGTAGATTGAAGAAAGCAATCTATGGGCTAAAACAATCTCCAAGAGCATGGTACCAAAGGCTAAGCGCTTGTCTGTTGGAGAAGGAATTCATAAAATCTAAAGCTGATCATACTCTATTCACAAGGCAAAGTGAAGAAGGAATAGTGGTGGTGTTGATCTATGTTGATGATCTAATCATCACAGGAAGTAACAAAGATGGAATAGATCAAATCAAGAAACTCTTAAAGGCGGACTTTGATATAAAGGACCTAGGGGAGCTTAAGTATTTCCTAGGGATTGAGATGACGCGATTTGGAGATGGAATATTTATCTCTCAAAGGAAATATGTGCTGGATCTCTTGGAAGAGACCGGAAAGTTAGGATCAAAGCCGGCTAAAACTCTAATAAAAGAAGGCTACCAAGATAATCCTGAGGGGGAGCCATTGGAGGATAATAAGAGGTATCAAAGGATGGTGAGCAAGCTCATTTACCTCACTATCACAAGGCCGGACATATGTTTTGCAGTGAACCGTGTGAGCCAACATATGCAAAAGCCAACTATGCAGCATTGGAACATGATTGAGAGGCTGCTAAGATATTTGAAAAACAATCCGGGGAAAGGCATTTAGATGCATGCCAATGGAAACACAAAGGTCCAAGGTTATTGTGATGCGGATTGGGCTGGAGATAAGAATGATAGAAAGTCTACATCTGGTTTTTGTACATTTGTAGGAGGCAATCTAGTGACTTGGAGGAGCAAAAAACAGAAAGTCATAGCCTTATCTAGTGCTGAGGCTGAGTATAGAGCTATGAAAGAGTTGACAAAGGAGCTAATATGGATAAAATCATTCCTAAGTGATCTTGGAATACATGAAGATGAAGAAATGCTATTGTATTGTGATAATCAAGCAGCAATACATATAACATCTAATCCAGTATTCCATGAAAGAACCGAGCACATAGAAGTTGATTGCCACTTTGTGAGAGGAAAGATTCAAGAAGGAATCATTATGACCGCTTTTGTAGTCAGCAAGGAACAACTAGCGGATATCTTCACTAAAGCAACCTCAGCCATCACTTGTGATCACATCCATGGCAAGATCGGTCTTAAGGATCTCTATCGACCAATCTTGAGGGGGAGTGTTGAAGTATGTGATCACTTAGGAGAAGAGAGGAATTCAAAATCAACAAAAGGAGGGAAAGGAAAACTAGTTGACAAGGAACTAGAAGGAGTCTTAGTTGAGAAGGAACTAGAAGAAAGGGAAGCTGTTCTAACTCAACTAGACAAACTAACTAAACCAAGTGAGGAAGCAAAAGGAGGCATGGGTGCAGCATGGAGAAGCATGGGTGCAGCATGGAGAAGCATGGGTGCGGCAGAGGAACAGGGAGTAACTCTGTGTACTAACTCGGGTTACTCACCTCGAGTTAGCTAACCAGAGCTACTCCTCATGCACTTCTTCTTATCTCCTTCTCCTTCATTGTAAAACCTCTATAAATACCAATGTATACCTCTTGTTGTAATTACAATAAAAAAAATAAAAAGAATACAAGAAAAGTCTTATTACATCTATTCTCTCTTTTCTAATCATACTAAACACTCTCTAATACTCTAAACTCTTAAATTCAACAGTTCCAATGCTGCATAGTTGGCTTTTGCATATGTTGGCTCACACGGTTTACTGCAAAGCAAATGTCCAGCCTTGTGATAGTAAGATAGATAAGTTTGCCCACCATCCTTTGGTATCTTTTAATGTTCTCCAATGGCTCCCCCTCAGGATTATCTTGGTAGCCTTCTTCTATTGGAGTTTTAGCCGGTTTGGATCCTAGCTTCCCAGTTTCCTCCAAGAGATCAAGTACATATTTTCTTTGAGAGATAAACATCCCATCTTCAAATCGAGTCATCTCAATTCCTAGGAAGTACTTAAGCTCCCCCAAATCCTTTATATCAAAATCAGCCTTCAAGATCTTCTTGGTTTGATCTATTCCATCTTTATCACTCCATGTGATGATTAGATCATCAACATATATTAATACAACAACCATTCCTCCTTTACTTTGTCTTGTGAACAGAGTATGATCAGCTTCAGATCTTATGTATCCTCTCTCTAAGAGACAAGTGCTTAGCCTTTGGTACCATGCTCTTGGAGATTGTTTCAGCCCATAGATTGCTTTCTTTAACCTACACATTTTGTTGCCTTCCTTATGATATCTTTGGGGTGGATCCATATATATTCTTCTTCCAAATCTCCTTGCATGAAGGCGTTCTTGACATCCATCTGCCACAGATCCCACTTCAAGTTTACTGCCACCGAGATTAGGATTCTTATTGAGTGTAGCTTAGCAACTGGAGCAAAGGTTTCTGTATAGTCTTCCCCATATACTTGAGTGTATCCTTTTGCAACCAGCCTTGATTTGTACCTCTCTATTTTTCCATCACTTGTATACTTGATCATATAAACCCATTTACACCCAACCGGTTTCTTATCCCTTGGCAATTCGGTCAAGTACCAAGTACGGTTTTTCTCCATAGACTTCATTTCTTCTTCCATGGCTTTTACCCATACTCCACTCTCACACGCTTCTTCATATGAGGTAGGGATGGATTCCTTGCTGATTTTTTCAAGAAAGGCTTTATGCTCCATAGGTTATGATGCCAGCGAACAAAAATGCTCAATAGGATATGTGGTAGTGCTAGTTTGAGTCTTATCTCCCTCTTGTGATGTGAAGGTGCTGTCGCCAATAGGATCGAGATCTAAGCTCGCTGTATGCTCAGGACATTCTCTTATCACACAAGGAAGATGACTCGTACTAGACTCTCCTCGGAGCATGGCCGAGTTAATGTAGTAGACATGTTGTCACCTCTGTCTTGTACTTCTTCTTAGTGATACTGTCGGCTCAGGCTCCTCTTCTTCAACATCCACACCTCCTACACCTGAGTCATGTTTTACCTCATCATTTACCTCATCCGCAGTTTCATGATCCAAGATTGAATCATTCTCTTCATATACATCAACCCTTGTCATTGCATCTTCAATGAACGGCGTCCAATCCATAGATGATGAGACCATTCCTTCAAGAGTATCATGATTCTTAACTCCATAAAAGCTTTCTTTTTTATTAAACTTCACCTCTCTAGACACATAGACTCTTCTTGTCTCTTGATTGTAGACCTTGTAGCCCTTTTGAGTTGGTGAGTATCCAATGAAAACACACTTCATGCTTCTAGGCTTAAGCTTGTTTCTTTGTCCTTCTGGTAGAAACATAAAGCACTCACATCCAAACGCCTTAAGGTGATGTAAGCTTGGCTTCTTCTTGTACAATACTTCAAACGGTGACCTATCTTCCAAGTTCTTGGTTGGAAGCTGGTTAATCAAATAGTTTGAAGTCGTAACCGCATCACCCCAATGAGATTTAGGTACTCTTTTGGCAATCATGATAGTCCGTGCTACCTCTATTAGATGCCTATTCTTCCTTTCCGCTACCCTATTTTGTTGTAGAGTGTATGCGCAAGATGTTTGATGAATGGTGCCAAAGTTGTGAGTAGCTCTTTGAATCTCTTGCTCACATATTCTCCTCCATTATCACTTCTTAACGCCTTGATTGTTGTTTTGAATTGTGTAGATACATAGTTAATGAAGTTAGTGAATGCTTCATAAACTTGATCTTTTGAGTGTAAGAGTGTGATCTATGTGTATCTTGAGTAGTCATCAATGATAGAACACTCATACTGAAGACACATCATTATTATATCAGGAAAAATGTTTAGCATCTTATAAAATTTCAGGCACTCCTTCCTACCTCTTCAATTTTTCATTGTTATATTTCTGTTTTGTGTTTTCCACTTTTTATTTTAACCATGTTCAATAAAGTTAAGTTTTCACCATACTACTCTCTTTGAAACTTCATGTTATTTAGACTTTAAATTTTATAATTTACACTATATGATCTCAACTATACTTTAAATTATAGTGAAAATATACACGGCCGGAATTGTCTGTATTGGAAGAGTTCTTGAAAAACTAAGGGACTTGTTTGATGAAGTCTTTAGGGATAAAATTGATTATAAAATAATCTAGATCCATAAATATTAAATTTTCATCCAAATAAGACAATAGAATATAAAAATATCCTTATTGGTTTATGTGGAAAATCCCACAGCTATAATGTTATGAAGCTAGATATGCTCAGTGAAGCCAAGAGCATTCACGGTTGTCTAGTGGTCATGGAATAGACTAAGACTAAGGTAGCTGAGAGAGAGGGAAGGAAAAATGCGATAGTAAGAACTACAAGATAAAGAACCCTTTCAGAGGCATAAAATCTAAAGAGGAAAGAATAATTTGTCGAATGTTATCGAAGCTGGAAATGATTACACAGCAGTCTACAAGGTTAATGGAAAGGATCAATTGCATCTTTAAGTATAAGCGAGAAGGAGATTTTAGAACCATGTAGAAGATGGAGGAGGGAAACCCCAATACATCAAGTACATACAAGGAAATGAGCCGTTGACCACAAGCAAAAAATAAGTTATTTAAACAATATTGTTAAAATAATTCTTTTAACATATATTACTTTAGATAACTACTCATTTATGAAAAATATAATGCCAGATTTATATAAAGCATTTAAAATTTTGGTATTTCGTTGCTTAAAAAGTACTTAAGAAAAAGTTACAAATGTTGTATTATTATTGGATAATTTTAGGACATCTAGATATTATTCTATATAAACAAAATATTTCTGTAAATAATATTTTGTGTTTGTCAAACATGGGACCATCTACGACATATCAATAAATCATTTACAAAATAAATTAAAATATAATATTCTTGACCTGCTTTAGTTTCAAAATGAACTTAACATAATGCAGCCTTATGTATTTCCCAATAATCCATACTTTGATCTTTATAAATTTAAATGAAAGCATTCTTAAAAATAAATTACATACATACTATAACTGATATTTAAATATATGTTTTAAAATTTGTGTCTCAATAACAACTGATTTTTCATGTTAAATCAACTCTCTCTAAATGTTCAGTTCAATAAACCCCCTAAAATAAACAAAATTGTTGAATGGTTAATTAGTGGCAAGAAAAACACATGCAGTTGTTGCCTGAATTTTTTTCTATTATATCATTTACAACATCGGTTATTGCTGATTATCTATTAATCCACGATAGAAAATTTTACTTCAACACTTAGAGATCTGTCGGAGTCATTCATCAAATGTTAGAGACAGTGGTTTTTTTAGAGAGTGGCTTTAGGGTTATAGTTTTGATATTAAATAATAAAGATTTTTTTTCGTTTTATAAAAACTTTAACAAGAATACCATGTGAGGTAGATATTGATATATTGTTAGTGACTCTTATGGGAGTAGATTTGATTATGTACTTTTGAGGGATTATCTTGCTTATCACCGGAGTATATATTAATTCACCAGATCGACTTCATCCTAACTTTTATTAGAGAATGTGTATGAAGAGTCTGGTAGACTAAAATATTCATGAATAAAGCAAGGCTACCTCAACGAATAAACAACCAAATCTACACCCATATCAAGTGTCACTAAAATTACATTATAGTTACCTCACATGATATGCTCCACATCTTTGATAAAACATAAAAGCTTTATTATTGATCATTAATACTAAATCCATAAGTGCTCTTTTTAAAAGTCTCATCGTCTCTGACCTTCGATGAACGAGTCAGACAACTTTCTCAGCGTTGCAGTTAGGTTTTCTCTGGTGGATTTAAAAATAATTATGCAATAAGAAAATCTGTAAATGGTATAACGGAAAGAAGTGAACACAACCAGTGCCTGCGTTTTTCAAGAATTGTCAGTCCAACACATTATAGAATGAATGATTTGGTCCAAGGGATATTTTTTCTCAAGTTACCTATCTAGAGTTAATTGAGGTACATTTAAGGTTGAATGGTCACTATTATCATGACTTAACATATATATGTGGGGTTCTTGTAAGTTTGATGCACTATTTGGTTCCTAAATTTCAATAAAAACCATAAAATTCGTGGGTTACTACATTTTACAAATGTTGTTACTCTATTATTGAATACTATAAGTATTTCTATTTTTTTTTTCAACTATGTTAACATGGTAAATATTATGAAAATTTCCAAAAGGAGTCCATTGCATCTAGTAGTGTAAGAGGAAAGGAGACCATATAAACCCAACACAACTAATATATACAAGGGAATGAACCATTTTCCACTAGGTCAAGAGAAGTTATATAATCAATATTCTTACAACAGTATTTTACACAACCATTCATTGATGAAAAAAATATATATGAAGCTAAATATTAGAAATGTTTTACCTTTTAAGTTAATTAAAAACAATATCCAGGAAGATAAGAATTTTTTATTACTATTGGATAAACATATTGCCTCTAGATATTATTCTATATAAATAAAACAATCTTTTTCAAAATAAGTTAAAATAAAGTATACTGCAATGTTACATATATCTTTTCCCATTAACTATTTCGTTGATTTTCAAAATGAAATATAAAAACATACGATTTCCTAATTAAGGCAAAAAATAATGACTTTTCATACGGACATTATAAAACTGTTTAATTGTTGTTAATGTTTGTTTATTTCTCTTCTGATAACAATTATTTATTTTAATTCTAATTTATGAATTCAAATAGAGAGAAAATATAATAATTTCATATAATTTTATAGAAGAGTAATTGGTCTAAGCTCTTTAAAACTTTATTTATGACTATTATGCAATGATATATATATATATATACATATGATCCTTAACTAAGTTTGATCTGTAAGATATGCATGCTACTATTGTTGTTACTTCCTGTCATTTAAACTTTCAATTTTATAATTTATACTATATGATCTGAACTGTACTTTGAGTTATAATTAAAATATACAGCCTCGGAGATGTACGGACTTGGATAAATTCTTGAAAAACTAAGATCTTATTTGATGAAGTATTTAAGATTAGAGAAAACTGATTATATAAATAATCTAGATCCGTAAATGTGAAATGTTCATCAAAATAACACATAAGAATATAAAAATAGCCTTATTGGTGGACGTGGGAATTCCTACAGCTAGAATGCAATGAAGCTAGCTATGCTCAGTGAAGCCAGGAGCATTCACAGATATATAGTGGGCAAAGAAAAGACTAAGACAAAGGTAGCTGAAAGTGAGGGAAGGAAAACCATGATAGTAAGAAGTATTCAGGAAAGGATTACATAGCAGCATACAAGGTTAATGGAAATGAATCCACTGCATCTCGTAGAGTAAGCCAGAAGGAAACCTTAGAATCATGTAGCAGATGGAGGATGAAAACCCCAGCACAGTAAGTACATACAAGGAAATGAGCAATTGACCACTAGGACAATATAATTTATTCTAATAATCTTGGTAAAATATTTCATTTAGAAAATATCATTTAGATAACTTTTTATTTATGAAAAATATATGATAGCAAGATCTCTAAAAAATAACTTAATTTTTGGGTATTTGTTGCTAAATTTTTTTTTTAAAAAGGTTATGAATGTTGTATTATTATTGGAGAAATCTAATATATGTTATTATGGATTGAGTTCTATAAGTGAAATCACATCCCAAATCTAAAATAAATTAATATCTGTTTTTAATTAACATTAGGCCTGGGCATTCGGATTTCGGTTCGGATTCAGTTCGGATTTCAGTTCGGATTCGGTTCAGATTTTTTCGGATTCGGATAATCCGGATAAAAGATTTCAATATCCGTTCGGATTTTGTAACTATTCAGTTCGGATTTAGTTTGAATATGTGTCAGATTCGGATCGGATTCAGATCGGTAAGATATATTTTTAGGGGAAAAACTAAAAAAAATTATTAGATTTTAATATAAATATATTTAATTTTAATAAAAATATCTCAATTTTTTATAAAATTTGGTAAAATACAGTATAATTTCAAAAATATACATAATATTTTCACATATATATTTTTATTTCGGGTTTTCAGATACATTTTTGGGTTTTGCGGTTCGGTTCGGGTTCGGTTTGGATAAGAATAGGAAAATGTAAAACCGTTCAGATTTTACGGGTACATAATTTAGTTTCGGAATTGGGTTTTTCGGTTCGGATTCGGTTCGGTTTTTGGATTTCGGTTTTTTGCCCACCCCTAATTAACATATAGTATATAGAAATTTGAATTTGGATATAACAAAATGAAAATATTGTAAAAACATAATTTTCAAAATGGGATAATTTAATCATTAACTTACAAAATATCATTTAAAACACAAACTTTTAGTTGACTTTCAAAATAAACAGGAAAATTATTTTGACTGGACAATTTAAGGCATGTCATTATGTCAACTTACGAAAACTCTAACGATGAAATCTCCATTTATTTTTTCTGTGAGTTGACTTTACAATGTGCCTCAAATTGTCTAGTCAACAAAATTTTTCTATTTAATTTAAAAATTAACTAAAAGTTTGTAATTTAATTGTTTTTTGAAAATTCATGATTAAAACGTCCAATTTTTGAAAGTGTATGATTTTTGATATTTTCACATAAATAATATATTTTGTTTGTCAAACATTTGCCCATTTACAACATATTAATAAATCTTTTAAAAAATAAATTTAAATAAAATGTTCTTGAACTGCTTTAGTTTTCAAAATGAACTTAAAACACATAGCTTCTTAATAAACACACAAAATTTGATTTTTCTGAACAGACATTAGAAAACCATTTCGTTGTGGTTTATTTTTGTTTTCTTTCTCCACCAACCTGAAAAAAATATATTTTAATATTAGTTTCTAATTTGAATTGATTGAAGATATACAATTTTGCATAGAGTTTTATAGATGAGTAGTTGTTTAAGTTTTTAAAAGTTTACTAATCCCTATTGTGCTTGTTTTAAGTTAATTAGCATCTGTTTGTCATGCGAAAATAAATTGTATATTTAAAATTAATTTATAAGGATTTGTTATTACTTTTATTAATTTGAATAAATCATCAATATTAATGATACTAAAACAGTTTTTACTTGGAGCATCAGTTAGAAAAAAAAATATTCCGTTTTTTTAGGAAATTTATTTTTTATACGGTTTCATTTTGAAAATTTATAGAAATATTTTTTGAAAATATTTAAACAGTATTATTAACTTGATTTTTTGCTAATTTAGTTTCAAAAGATTTATTGATATGCCGTGGGTAATACTCATGCTGACATAAGTAAGTTTTTTAATTGATTATATAGAATGGAATCAAAAAGTAGTACATTGATCTAAAGATAATATATTTATAGCTTAAACAGTTAAAATAAATAATCTATCATCATTTTTTTGCTGTCCTCAAATATTTATAAAAGGTGAAAATTCTCCCAATTTATTTCCTACCATAAGATGGATTATGTAAACGGTAAATGTTCCCTTCCATTATGGATAGCGATAATATGACCAATCATTGTGGGTATATTGAATTGTTATTATGATTTATTTTTCCATTATTCTCTGTTTTCTTTATGCTTTGCTACAAAACGATTATTGAATTGATGTTTCATAGTTAATCAACTTCTATTTTTTTAATGCGAAGAAAAAATGATTTTCTCTCCTATTTACTTCCGCAATAAAGAATTAAAGTCTCACTATATATTTACTTTTCTAATTCTTCTTCCAAGTGCAGGATAACCCTAAAAGGTACATGTTAGACAATCTTGATTGGTGTCACATTTCTATACATACATACACATACATATAGCCATAGGAGATATAATTTTGCGCGATTAAGATGCATGTGTTGTTCAACTCATGGTGGGTAACCACAGACCCATGAGTTATCTGACCACATAATCAGATGAATAGATGCAGCTATATATAATCCATTAAAGACATCCTTTATCTTATAAACCACAAATCTTTTAACCAAAGAAACTTTGCGATATAGGGTTATTCTTTCAATATAAATTCAATTAAAATTCATTTTAGTACCTGAAAAAATCTGATAAATATGCAGTTATAATTATAAAAATTCTTTTTTCTCTATAACTTCTTTCTTCTTTCTCTTTTCAAAATCCTAAAATATCTGCCACTAAACCAGTTCAATTATCCTTTATTTTATAAGCCTCAAATCATTTAACCAATAAAATTTTACCACATAGGTTTTGCTTTTAATATATATTAAATTTAAATTTTCAAAAATATGAGAACCTGAAAAATTGATAATAAATTATATCCTATATATATATAGTCAAAGACTATGGGAAAAGACTTAAATGAATTAGTTTACTTTAAATCTAGCAACCAAACACTAATGTTCACAAAAACAGACACATCGTATTTTCATTTAATCCTAAACTATTTTCTTTTATATTTTTTACTAGATTTTCTCTTCTATTTTCAAAATTTAAACTATCGATCAAATTTTCTACTTCTTCAATCAATGGTTGCGTAACTTGATAATTAGGGGATTTCAGGGTTAAAGGTTTTTGATATATTAACTAGCAATAGATGTTGAATTTCACTTTTGAGGATCTATATCAATAGATGGTCTTGGATCCGTGGTTGCTAATTTTGATATTGTTTTAATGAAGATTAACAAGTTTTGATAGAGATCATCTGTGGTTCATCATGCAGGTGCCATTCAATTTTTTGGTGGCAGAAAAGGTACGGTTCCTGATGAACCGTTATGAATTATTTAGGAGTCCGTATTGTCCCCTTGAAGTTCAGCTCCTTGAAAACTCAAAGCAGGTCATAATCATATCACCTTGTTTGACTATAGGTACACATAGAAGTGATTGCAAAAGTTTTGGACATATATTTTGTCCATCTATTATGTTTAACAAGTGTCTATTTCACATTTTTTTGTCCATCTTTCATGTGGTTGTGTGGACCAAGCACATCAGGAATCAACCTCTTCCACCCTGTTGCCAGCATAAAGCCTCCAGACTTTTGCGAATTATGAAGTTCTGTGAATCCTGAAGATAGTTACCAAAGTTGCCTCCACAATTTTTTCTTACGTGGCCTTTCCTTATATACGAGGAGGTAGGGTGCTTAGAGTAGAACCACGATCTAATGGACGAAGTGAAATTTTTTTGGCTGGAAGAGAGCTTCTCTCCATACGTCTTGCACGTTCTGAGCTAGATCATTCAAGGATCTTCGTTTTTGCAACTTTATCTTCTGATATTGCTTTTTCTAATAGGAATATGACTAACTGTTTAATTGTTTTGTCTTACATTTCCCAGATGGAAGTAACCGTGAGATAACCATTGTTAGGCCTGGGCACGAAACTAATTTTTGGATAACTTACAATATTTGTGGTTCGCTTTGCCTTGGCCAAATATTTAGATTTGAGATCAGCTTCGATTCAGAAATTTTGAATATTTAGAAATTTGAATATTCAGATTTTTGTGATATTCGAAAATTATTCAATTCGATTCAATTCGTTTAAAATAATAATAAAATAATATATATTGAGTTTTAATATTCAAATTAATTTCCAAAAACTAGACATGATAGTTATATCATATGGTGGAAAATGATATCTTCACAAAAATAAATATAAAAACATAATGGGTAAAAACAATTTTTACTTATTCTTGCAATTCCAAATCTACAAACAAAATATATTCAAATAAAAATAAAATAAAATACTAAAACAAGTATTTAATATATTTATATCTATACAAAACTAATTAATATATATATATATATTTGTAATTATATATAATATGTATATTTATAATAATATTATATATATACACATATATTTAAATCGAAGCAAATATATTTTTGAAAATGATATTTGCCATTTGATTCGTTTTTACGAATACTATATTTTGTTATTTGGTTTGCTTTGAAATTTTATTTATATTTGTATTTTTATTCGACTCGAAGTGAACCGAATCAAATCGAATCTAAAAAATATTTTACCCAGACTTAACCATTGTTGCTAGTATAGTGAGTCTTACACTTTTTGTGATCTTGGGCTTACCTGCGTTTAGTTTTTGGGGAAACAGAGTGGAACAAAAGGGCACACAATGATGATTTTCCTATCTCATGTTTAGACTGTAGGTCTGGGCAAAATAATCATTAGATTCGATATTCAGTTAAATTCGAATCTGAAATCTGAATATTCATAAATTTCGAAGCAAAACAAATAGTAAAATATAATATTTGTAAAAATAAAGCAAATAACAAATATCATTTTAAAAAATACCGAATATTTGCTTCAATTTGTATATTTCTATATATATATATATTTTTTTTATAGAGAAAAAGATATTAAATACTTGTGTTAATATTTTATTTTTATTTATATATATTATGTTGCTATATTTCTTTCGTGAAGATATTATTTTAAACAATGAAATAACAATTATTTTTAGGTTTTAAACTTAATTTAAATATTAAAATTTTGTTTTTATTTAAATATTATTATTTTTAACTAATTGAATCAAATAATTATCGAATATCACAAAAGTTTTTGAATATTAGTATTTCTGAATATTCAAAATTTTCCGAATTGAAATGGATCATAAAACTAAATAGTCGACCAAATCAAATCGAATCACGAATACTACAAATTTTCTAAATACTCCTTCATGCCCATGACTATCTTCTTAAATACTATTCCTGTTTGAGAAACGTTTTCGTATTCTTATCTTTTTCAATTATTTTTTATTATTTTAATGGTGAGAACTTATGTGAGAACACATCAATAAAGACAATAAAAATGATAGTCTCTTTTTGTTCACAAAGTTATTTGCTTACAAAAGTATGGTCGTGTGCACTACATTTGTTACATTTTATCGAGTACTAACATAACATAAAAGGAGTTTTTCAAAACATCAAATCTACACAAAATTGACGTGCTCATATATTGTTCATAAATTCACTACATATTTTCCCAAAAATGTTTTCTTTGATTTTCAAAAAGAAATTTAAGAAACCAAAAACAAATTCCTAATTATGGCCCAAGAAATAAATGATTTTTCCATACATACATTATAAAAATGTTTAATTGATGTTAATGTTTGTTTATACCAAAAACGATATAAAAATATAAATATATAGCGTATCAGGAAATAAACTAGTACATGCATGTGGGATAAAAAAGTACATACTAGAAATATAATTGAACTAAAATTTATTGGTTAAAGTTTTTATCTTACAAAATACACAATAAATTGACTAAATATATTTTAGTTTTCAATATTTTTACCAATCAATGCATTAAGTCAATACTTAAGAAAATATCAAGACATCACAGAGTTTTTAAGGTATTGATTTAGCGACTATAATTTTTTGCAGGGATATTTATAGTAGGTTCTCGTATGACCCATGTACATTAGTTTATCTTCTGACGTGTTGTCTATTTATTTTCGTAACGTAATTAAGCTTGTATTTATTTTTTCTTATCTAAAGAGCTCTTAAGTTTAAGTTTAAGTTTAAGTTTTATTTTCTTTTCTCCTATAAACACGTGCATACCATATAGATAAATCTTAATAGTATATATATATCATTTAGTGAAGAAAATCTATACTCTCTTTCGTAGTTTCATGAATTTTTTCAGCTCATTAACCATTGGTTATTATAATTTTACAATTATTCTAATTTTCTAAAGTTTCATAATATCTAAATTTAGATTTATTTTTACTGCACGTAAAAGACTTTCCAAAAGAAAAGACAGAAAATGCTCAAATTCTACAGTGTTTCTTTCACTTCGCTAATCAGTTATGTTATTGTTTTATCCTTTTCCTATATCCTTTCACTTTCATTTATCTGTTTTCTGAATTTTTCATGTCCTAGCATCCTAAATGCTACCAAGACTCATTGTCACCTCATGACAATCACGTTATCAACAACACATAATAAAACCATAAACATCACAACTTATCTAGCAAAGAATGATGATATATAAGAGTGAGGAACCTTAATTGGATTATTGATCCACAGATAAATCTCTTACCTGTAAGATATTGAATTGGACGACTAGGCTTTTTTGGATCTCTCCACTCTATCTTCTTCTATTATCTCTACACTAACTCTTATCCTTGCCTAGGTTTTAGCTCGCATGGGATGACCTCAGTGGTAATGGTGGCTGTCCACACACATCTCTCTCTATCGTTCTCAAAGTGGCTGCATCTCTATCCCTTCTAACTCACCTTGAATTTGTCTTAAATAGGATACAATGTTAATTAGGTTAGAAGATAAAAATACGAAAATGTCCCTAACCACAGTAGATGCATGGGCCTCCAGATTGGATCATGGATTGGGGACATGGGCGACTTTTTACAAGAACATGTGGAGCAAATAACTAACTTAATATAAAAATAAAATGTGAAATTGATTGTAAAATTAAATGTGAAATGTTCATCCAAATAACTAATATAATATAAAAATATCCTTATTGGTGGATGTGGAAAATCCCACAGCTAGAATGTTATGAAGCTAGCTATACTCAGTGAAGCCGAGAGCATTGATGACTGTCTTGTGGTGATGGGATATACTAAGACTAAGGTAGCTGAAAGAGAGGGAAGGAAAAAGACGATAGTAAGAAGTACAAGATAAAAACCCCTTCAGAGGCATAAATTCTGAAGAGGAAGGAATAGTTCGTCAAATGTTATAGAAGCTGGAAATTATTACATAGCAGCCTACAAGGCTTATGGAAAGGATCAACTGCATCTCTAAGTATAAGCGAGAAGGAGATCTTAGAACCAAGTAGCAGATGGAGGAGGGAAACCCCAACACATCAAATACATACAAGGAAATGAGTCGTTGGCCACAAGAAAAAAATAAGTTATTTAAACAATATTGTTACACTATTTCATTTAACATATATTATTTTAGATAACTACTCATTTATGAAAAATATAATGCCAGATTTATATAAAACCTTTAAAATTTTGGGATTTGGTTTCTTAAAAAGTATTTAAGAAAAAGTTACAAATGTTGTATTATTATTGGATAATTTTAGGAGATCTAGATCTTATTCTATATAAACAAAATATTTCTGTAAATAATATTTTGTGTTTGTCAAACATGGGCCCATCTACGACATATCAATGAATCATTTACAAAATAAGTTAAAATAAAATATTCTTGAACTGCTTTAGTTTCAAAATGAACTTAATATTTAGCCTTATGTATTTCCCAATTATCCATACTTTGATCTTTATAAATTTAAATGATAGCATTCTTTAAAAAAATAGATTACATACATACAATTATTTTACTTATTATTTGAATCTCAATCTTAAAACAAATCAAAAATTCTATAACTGATACTTAATGATATATTTTAAAATTCATGTCTCAATAACAACTGATTTTCATGTTAAATCAACTCTCTCTAAATATTCAGTTCAATAAACCTCCTAAAAGAAACAAAATTGTTGAATGGTGAATTAGTGGCAAGAAAAACACATGAAGTTGTTGCCTGCATTTGTTTCTGTTATATCATTTACAACATCAGTTATTGCTGTTTATCTATTAATCCACGATAGAAAATTTGACTTCAACACTTAGAGAGCTATCGGACTCATTCATCAAATGTCAGAGA
Organism: Nasturtium officinale; assembly: GCA_963854855.1. Taxonomy (NCBI): domain Eukaryota; kingdom Viridiplantae; phylum Streptophyta; class Magnoliopsida; order Brassicales; family Brassicaceae; genus Nasturtium; species Nasturtium officinale. The sequence goes on along the minus strand of OY978499.1, from coordinate 3,586,979 downwards.
CAGTGGTTCTTTTAGATAGTGGGGTTGGGGTTATAGTTTTGATAGTCGATAATAAAGATTTTTTTTGTTTTATAAAAACTTTAACAAGAATACCATGTGAGGTAGATTTTGATATATTGTTATCATCTAAGTGCTCTTTTAAAAAGTCTCATCATCTCTGACCTTTGATGAACAATACCGATAACTTTCTCAGCGTTGCAGTCAGGTTTCTCTGGTGCGGAACCTAGAAGAGCAGATCATTTATAAAAACACTAAGGTGCTATTTGTTTCTGAATTAATTTGGATATCTATTACAATTCTAGATGTAAAATGCTGCAAATGATGTTTATTTGAATCAATTTAGCATTTGTGTTCGAATGGTGTGTTTGGATGATAATGACTTATATAAACTGTTTACTTATCTAGTCGTTTGAAAAAATATAGATTTAAGTTGTTCCTTGTAGTTTCTAAAATAATAGCAGTAACAGACATTTTAATTAAACCTTCCAGGCTTTCAAGAATGTATACACATATAGTTAGGTCGGATATTTATATATTCTCTCTCTTTTTTTGAAAGATTTTCATTGCATTTAAAATAGAAGGAAGCATTAGTGCCAATATTACATAAATGCCAACTAAAGAAAACTCACGTAATAAACTACTAATAAAAAACCCATGTGAACCTTATAAATGAACCCACCCATAAGTAGACCAACAAGGAAGTAACACATGTCCTAAGTCCAAAAGCGAAAGCATGTAATCCGTAGATCTAGTTACGAGAGAACCAAAGCTGTAAAGAGGATCTTGCCATTACTGCATTTTTCCCTAAAAGAAGATATACGATCCCTTAACACGTGATCAATTCGATGTAGAAGAGAGGCCGCTGGTTTGTAGCAGTTCCGGTGGAGACGCCCATTTCTTTCTGTCCCGATTTCAAATACTCCTGCTTGCCAAGCTAATTGGGTGATAAGTTTAAGGTGTTTGCTTCCAGAGAGAGAAATCATAGATTGCAAAACTTGATTCCATGAGAGAGTAGCTGGATTAAGTCCAAGCTTAGAAGCTAAGGACGACCAAATCTCGGCAGAGAAAGAGCAGTTGAAAAATAAGTGATTACGGGACTCCAATTCAACATTGCAAAGGAGGCAGAATGGAGTTACGGGAAGATTCCATGAAATTAGTCTGTCCTTCATTGGGCACCTATTGAGGTTAACCATCCATGTTAATGTTTTATGCTTTGGGATCCCTTTCTTGAACCATATTGAATTGCACCATCGAACTTGAGGTTTGTGAACCCGGATGAGATTGTAGATTTGGCTTGAGTTGAAGTTAGATGTCGGAGTTGCATCTGGTGACCACTCCAGGATGTCAGGGTAGTCCGTTAGTGTGATAGTGGTCATGAAAGCCTACAGTTGCTCCATTTGCGTTGATCGAGCTGGTGGAAGATTTCAAGCGTTTTCCCTCCACAATGAAGCCAGAGAAGCCTTGGCGTTGATTCCTGTTTGGGAAGGTCCTCTATGCCCAATAAATGATATAAGCAGACCAAAAGGGCTCCATGGATCAGTCCAAAAGTTGCATGAGACGCCATCTCCTGGTATTACTTTCACCCAGTTAAACGCTTGATTCCTCAATTTAAGAATTTGTTTAAACACCCAAGTCTGGTTTTGTTGTGGCTTCATTTCCCAGAAGCTTTTATCTTTGATAACATTTTGGTGCATCCATGCAACCCAGATTGACTCAGTGCAAAACAGAAGCATCCATAGTACCTTTAAGGTACAATAACTATTCTAGTTTAGTAGATCTCTTATCCCGAGTCCACCTTCTTCCCTTGGTAAGGTTATTGTTTCCCAAGAGATCCTGACATTGTGTCTACTTTCCAGAGAACCCTTCCACAGATAGGAACTGCACATTGAATTGATCTGTTTTATACACTTCTTTGGCAAGATAAAAGCAGACCATCAAAAGTTTAATATTCCCGATAGAACTGTGTGAATTAGAAGCTGTCTGCCTGCGAAAGAGAGGTACTTGGCAGTCCATGAAGAAATTTTTGATTTAATACTGAGAAGCAACGGCTCACAATTAACCTTTGACAGTTTCTTTGTGCAGATAGGAAGACCAAGGTAAGGTATTGGGAGAAAGCCAGATAGGATGCTGGAGAGATTTTGTATCTCAACCTTTTCTTCATGGGAGAGGCCTGATGAGAAAAAGCAAGATTTTTCAGGGCTAATTGCCAGTCCAGACAGATGCTTAAACTCTTGAAGAACTTTGAGAATCCCTTGGATAGAGAAAACTGAGCCATCGGTGAAGATTAGCAAGTCATCAGCAAAACAGATGTGAGTAAGTCCTGAATCCTGACACTTAGGGTGATAGGAGAACCTGCCAGTATAAGCTGCATCATTCAATTTTTTAGAGAGAACATTCATATTAATACCAAAATGATAAGGGGATAATGGGTCGCCTTGTCTGATACCTCTAGAGCCCTTAAAATAACCATACAATCCTCCATTTATACTAACTGAATAAGAATTTGTTGTTATGCATTGCTTTATCCAGTTGATGTATGTTGCTGGTATATGGAGGTTGGCAAGACAATCCAATATGAAGTCCCATCTTAGGGTGTCAAACGCTTTTGCTATATCCATTCTTAATGTAAGTCTCTTCGGCCCTTTATCATTGTGATAACCACTTACAAGCTCAGAAGCTAGCATACAGTTCTCTAGTAGAAGTCTTCCCTTAATGAATGCTGTCTGGTTGGGTAGAATTAGTCTTGGCACAATAGGTTTTAGTCTGGCCACCAGAAGCTTAGAGATGGTCTTATAAAGTGTGTTACAACAAGATATAGGCCGATAATCCTTTATAATGGTAGCTCTCAGGAATTTGGGGATGAGAGTGAGTATGGTAGCATTGGTAGCCCTTGGCATTGCAGGGAGGTGGAAAAACTTTGTTATGGCTCTTATTACCTCTTCTCCTACAATTGTCCAAGCGCCTTTGTAAAATCCTGAGGTTAACCCATCAGGGCCTGGGCTTTTGTTTGGGTTGAGCTTAAACAGTGTTCTCTGAATTTCGTCAGGAATTGGGATTGTAATCATTGCTCTGACTTCCACATCGGTGCATACCTCTAGTGAAGGGGCAATCCGGTAAGCTCTTTGACCATTAGATGGGACAGGCGGCCCCAAAATCCCTTGAAAATGTGTGATTGCCAAACTTCCCAACTCAACTGGTAGAGAAGTTTCTCTACCTTGAAGATCAATCAATGTATGTATTGAATTGAACACATTCCTAGCAATAGCAACCTTATGGAAGTAGCTTGTATTTTGATCTCTCGACCTTAGCCAATTAATTCTTGATCTTTGTTTGAAATATTCCTCCTCTATTCTTCTTAACATATTCAGCTTCTCCAAACTATCCTTCTCTAACTGAAAACGTATGGTTGATGGATGATTAAGTGATTGTACCTGAGCAATATGAAACAAAATGTTAGCCTCACTTACTCTCTTTTGAATCTCTGAAAATTTATTTTTGTTTAGGGTTCTCAATGCTCTCTTTATCTATCTCTGCTTGACATTCAAAGAAGCTAATGAGTGATCCTCAATTTCTGTGCAGATCCATGTTGAGGCAACAGTCGGCAGAAAGTCTGGGTGAGTGGTTAGATAAATAAAGAATTTGAAAGTCGAGTAACCAGCTAAGGGTAAGGTACAGCTTAGGGTTATACAACAATGAGTGTGATCTGAAATTTCAGGGGAAGAGAAATTTGCTAGGCTTCGCGGGAATGCAGATATCCACTCTTCGTTTACTAGCGCTCTATCTTGCTTCTTGGCAATAGGATTAGCAGGTTGCTTATTTGACCAAGTAAATGTTGTTCCATGATATCTCATGTCTTTTATCTTCAGCTGCGCCAAACAGTCCTTAAAATCAATCATTGGGGAAGTAAACTGTTGGAAACTGGGGGATGAGTGCTCTGACGGATGAATGATTTCATTAAAGTCTCCACCCACAAACTACAGGGAAGCATGGGTATTTAGAGTCTGCTGAATGGTAAGTAACTCTACCCATAAATTATTTCTCTCATCAGTTGTGTTTGCTCCATAAACTGCTGTAAACAGAAACTGCGGTGCTCCAGGACTGATTATTCGACAAGTCATTGACTGAGTGGATGTATGCAGGATATCAACAGTGGTGGGATGTTTCCAGATTAGAATAATTCTACCATCTTCATCAGTTGAATGGTTGGATACATAAGACCAAATGGGGTAGGATAAGCAGAATTCAAAACAAGGTTCAAGTTGGGTTCTTTGATATGTGACTCCAAAATAGCTCCAAGAAATATATGGTGGGCAGAGACCCAACGTCGGAAGCTGTTATGTTTATTAGTATCATTCAAGCCTCTGACATTTCAAAAAAATATGCTTCCTGACATATAAACATATTAATGGGCCTCTCCATTATGGAGAGCACCCACTGCAGGGGTAATACAAAAGGAAGAGGGCTCAGGTTGATGAGAAGGGACAGTGTGAGAGGGAAGAGGAGAAGGAAGGTCTATGTTTGGTGGAGGTGGGAGAAGGGGAATTTCTAGGTTGGTAGTGGAAGCTTGGACGGGAAAACTTGGTAGTAAAGTAGAAGAGATATGAGAGCTACCTGAAATAGGTAGCTGGGTAAGAGACGAAGGGTTATTTACATTATGGGTTGAAGGTAAGGCTAGGGAAGTGAAATGATTAACCACCACCTTAGAGGAGGCAGTTGGGAGTTCAGATAATCAAGAAAAGGAGTTAGAGGTTTTTGGGAGAGGTTTTTAAAATATTTTTTTTGGTGGAGGTCTTGAAGAGATATGTGCTGGGAGACCGATAATGTGGGTAACTCGAGAGCTAGGGTCAATAGAGCTAGGGAAAGACAAAAAGTCGATGTTGGGCGAAGATGGCAAAATACAAAAGGGGGTAGGTGCCAAGGATTCAATTTCTGTCACTGGGCTCGCTGGCTCCAAGATCATCTCAGCAAACCCTTCACCAGATGCCACATGAGGGGTTTCATCATCTTTTCCAACCTGGGTTTCAGCCAATTTTTTATTTTGAGGAGTGGGTGGAATAAGTTTTCCAATAGGTGGAGTCTCTTTTTCTAACCATCTTGCATTTTGGCAATGTGTTGCAAGGTGCCCTAATTGCTTACAACACTAACAGGTTGGCGGGATCCACGGGTAACTTATCGAAACTATCACAACTTCTCCACTATCCCTTTCAATTTCTGCTATGGTTGGAAGTGGATTTGTACAATTTTCTCTCACTTTTATATGAGCAATGTCTATATTTACCATTCGTTTGGTAAATTCATCCACTTCCACGGGTAGTCCTAAGAGGTCAGCTACTCTGCTTAGTCCATCTTGGTTATATAGATCAAAGGGAATACCTCTTACATGAGCCCATAACGGAATTGAAGAGAATGATGGAGGTTTTAAAGACAGGTTGGACGTCCACTGGGAAACATAGAATAAGGAGTTTCCTATATGCCATATCTCCTGTTCCACATTTTTTTGTCTGATAGTAGCGTTGGGAATACGCACAAGCATTGAACGAGTTGCAGGTCTTAGGTGAATCTCTAACTTTATGCCCCTTCCCCAGATGTGTGTTAGCACAGATTGGATATGGCCAAAAGATGGAGTTTTCCCCATGAACACCCCAAGGACAAAATCCTTATGAAGTTCAGCTCCTTTATAAAAAACTGAATCTGGGATCTTCACTCTTGGTATGCTCTCAGGTGAGATGGTAGGAGTAGAAGCCTTCCTTAGTTTTCTATCTGTTGAAATTTCAAGCTTCTGAGCCCAATGGATCCCTTAGGATGGGTTGAGAACTCTTGGCTACTGGGCCATCAGAGAAGTGTAAACCAACTTGCTCTGGAGCAACTGTAGTAAATGATTTTGTTATAATCTTTCCTAAAGGAGAAGCCCAAGGAGAGGAAATAGAAGGATGGGAACCAAACTGGTACCTAGGGGGAGGAGGAGAGGAAGAAAGAGGGAGGGAATTGACTAAGGTGGAGGGGAGATTTGGGAGGGTGAGGCAGCGGTCGGATAGAAGTATCCCCGGCCATGAGTGGTGGCTGGAAACTCAACCAGGGTAGCACAGAAATCGAGGGTAGAGAACAGAGAGAAAAGAGTTTCCCCCCCCCTTTAAAGGAGTTTTTATGTGCGCATGTTCTTCTCTCCCGTTAAAGGAGTTTTTTTTTTCTCTCTCGTTAAAAAATTATATATAAATATACAATTTACAAGAAGTACGAACGTACACAATTAGCAGGAATACATATTACAATAATATTGATTTTTTTTTAACATTTGTTAAAAACCATAAAATTCGTGAATACTACATTTTACAAATGTTGTTACTCTATTATCAAATAATATGAAAATTTCCAAAAGGAGTCCATTGCATCTAGTTGTATAGGAGAAAAGGAGACCATATATACCCAACACCACTCCTCTAGTAGTATAGGTCAAGAGATGTTATATAATCAATATTCTTACAATAGTATTTTAGACAACCACTCATTAATGACAAAAATATATATTAAGCTAAAGTTAAAATATTAAAACATTTTGTACTTTTTAGGTTAATTAAAAAAATATCCAGGAAAATAATAATGTTTTATAATTATTGAGTAAACATATAGCGCCTCTAGAAATTATTCTATATAAGTAAAAAATATTTTAAATCAAAAATACACATTTTTCAAACATGTTCCCATATATGAAAAATGAATCAATCTTTTTCAAAATAAGTTAAAATAAAATATCTGCAATGTTATATATATCTTTTCCCATGAACTATTTCTTTGATTTTCAAAATGGAATCTAAAATACACACGATTTCCTAATTATGCCCCAAAATAATGACTTTTCGTACGGACATTATAAAACTGTTTAATTGTTGCTAATGTTTGTTTATTTCTCTTCTCATAACAATTACATATTTCAATTCTAATTTCTGAATTAAAATAGAGAGAAAATATAACAATTTCATATAATTTTATAGAAAAGTGATTGGTCTAAGCTCTTTAAAACTTTATTTATGACTATTATGCAATGATATATGTGATGAGGTCCAAGCCACATCCGATCCCGAGGATAGCCAGCCGGATGATGCTGAGACAGATACGGACGGAAGCCGAGGGGCATTACCAGATATGCCGGTTTCGGTCATTGACCGCGAGCACTCGAGACAAAACAAGGATGAACCTAGTGATTGCCCAAGGCTTGAAGAAAGGCAAATGGCAACAACATAAGCTGGCAACATCGGTAAGCGTCAAGGACCAAGTTCTTAGCGTTTTCACCTTGATACGGTGAAAACGTCCCACTAAAGTCGTTTGGGAAAGGAACACTTTTTCCCTTGATTGGGTTTTATCCCTAAGAGGTTTTCCCATCAAGGTTTTTAACGAGGTTCACGACCCGGACGCATTGGGACCGAACTGATCATCACCTTGCCCATCCATGGTTCGTGTGGTGGTCACTCGGTCCTAATCTCTATCCCTTTCTCTTTTCATGTTTTAACCGTTTTACTCAAGAACTTAAGTTACTGATTTACGGGTATGTAAAACACCCAAGGACACGCTGGTCCTTTGTAAGGGTTGGATGCCCTAACTATCCCGCCTATATAAAGGCATGTAACCTCAACTTTGAAATCAGATTTGAATGAATGCATTTAGCTTGAAAGCTTGCTCTCGAATCTCAAGTAGTTTAAACATCATTGTCCTCGAAGCTCGGCTCGGACTTCGATCAGTCGTATCACGGCATTGTCCAAACATCGTGTGGCCGGCTTTCGATCAACTGTTATCATTCCATCTTTCCCCACTATCACTTCGTTCCATTCTCCCACCATCAACCGCCTTTCATCCTCTTCATCTCTCTCTTCGTTTCCATCTACCCATTTTACCGCTCAACTTCCGCTAAACCTCGCATCGATCTTGCCCATCCATACCGTAATACCGTACCGGTATTAAGTCTGCACCGCCGAAGGACCCATACCGCGTCCCTCGACCCCAGCTGAGATACCGTACCGGTGTCCGTATGACCGATTCCAACCCGGTATTGTTTTGACTAGCCTGATTCTGAAGCTAGCGTTCCTGGAGCGTATCAGCTGGTATCAGAGCTAAAGCTTCACCCGTCAGGTTGTAACTTTCCTGATAACTCCTTTTCGTTGTTTCTTAAACTGTTCCACCGCTTTAAAGTTATTCTTACCTCGCCTTTTCAACACGTTTGAAGCTTTGCTTCGGTCATTTCGTCTCAAGGCCTTGTGCTTGTAGCTAGCCTTTGGTCGACAACGTGTAAAAGACTAAGTTTTGAAACCACAGGTCGCCATTGTTGCCCTAGTGAGACGCGAGGTTGAAGACGAGTACGTGGGGACCATCACTGGTTAACACACCTTACTCGCCTGTTCTCTGACCCGGCCACGCGTGGGATATTCCGTCCTTGCCTTATCATTGGGATCCGTCTCATTGGCAGGACGTTAGAAAACCATGTGCAAGCTGTCCTTTTCTTTTGTTATTATTAGCTGTCCTTTCTATAGTTTAAAATGTTCAACTGTTGCACGGTCGTTTGGCATTTAGCAAAACGACCCTTTATCTTTATCCGTAGTTCGTACTGCTTAAAACTTACCATTGTAAACCGCGAGCTTTCATCTCTTGTTGTTATATGCGTGTTGGTCCCATCCCACAACCCCACGATCCATTGCCCGTACTGGTCGGATACGACAGCTCCAACAGCCGTACACCCCCGTTCCCGATCATCCCCACGACTGATCCATCCCAGCCCGCACCTACTAGGAGTACAACCGGACGTCCCTATTGGGCTACCGTCCCTCGGCCAGGACGACACCGGCGGACTAACCTTTCGGGACCTAGTACCTCCGAGGGTCCCCCACCGTCCGTACGCTGCCGTCCGTACCCCACCACCATCCGTACAGGCCAACCCCGCCGGTTTGACCTTACTAACTCAGACCTCGACGAACTTACCCCACCGTCCATACTGTGCCGTCTGTACCACCCGTACTGACCATACCGTCCATGGCCGAACCTGTAGGAGAACTGCCCCGTCCTATTGAGATCGGTACCGTACTGGCCACCATCCAGGCCCAAATAGAACGCCTTACCGAGCGGATGGCCCGATACGACCTCCCACCTGATGCTCGACCGCCCCTCCCAAACCAGCCGGCCGATTTCACCGATCGCCCCAATGAAGACCCCGTCCCGGCCTATCCATCCGACGATGGATATGACCCATACCAACCACGACCAGGTCGGCCCCGACGAAGAGAGCGACCGAACGTCTATGACCGGGATGACCGTGCACCTCGACCTGAGGCCCCGATCCACAAGCTGGTTCCACCAACCTTCACGGGAAAGGTTGACCCAGAAACATACCTCGACTGGGAACGGTGAATGGACCATCTGTTTGATTGCTACGATTACTCCGAACCTAAGAAGGTTGCCTATGCCGCGGCCCAACTGACCGACCATGCCCTCACATGGTGGGACCGCGACTTGGCCGAACGAAGGCGGCACCATGAAGGCATGATCCCTACCTGGGATGTTATGAAGCATGTCATGAGAAAGCGCTACGTCTCGCCCCTCTATCATCGCGACTTGCAAAAGCGGTTCCGAAAACTTCACCAAGGCACCCGGACCATTGAAGAGTACTACGACGAGTTTGAGCATCTACGAAACCGTCTCCAACTAAACGACTGCGAAGAAACCTTAATGGCCCAGTTCGTGGACGACATGCAAGACCGGATTGCCCGCAAGGTCGAAAGGCAATCTTATCAAGGTTTCGATGAGCTCTTGCACCTGGCCATACACTTGGAAGCTTAAATCAGAAGGAAATCCGCCTCAGCCGCCCGAGGAAGGATATCCGCAAACCAAGCCTGGTCCCCTAACCCCACCGCCGAGTCCACTTGCCCAAAACCACCGATCAGGACCAAGGCCATTGCCATTGATTCCCGTTTCAAGCCTCGGCAACCTGAAGCTCCTACGCCTGCCCGTCATGTTCAAAGACCCGAAGCCAATGCTGGAAGAAGTCGGGACGTAATATGCTAAAAGTGCCAAAGCAGAGGGCACTACTCCAGGGATCGCCCCAACAACCGAGCCATGATCCTTACCCTCGAAGGCAACTATGAATCTCAGGATGAGGAGCCGGACGAGGAGAACGACCCTGAGCCCGTTCAACCAAAAGACACGGTTGAGTACCCAGATGTAGGAGACCTTCTGGTCATCCAGAGGAGCCTGAGCACCCTGACCCTTCCTGAACCGGCCGGACAGCGAGACAACATCATCCACACACATTGCACCATCAACGGCAAGGTTTGGGGTTTGATCATTGATGGTGGGTCCTGTACTAATGTGGCCAGCTCCCACCTCGTGACCAAGCTTTCTCTTCCAACCTCTAAACACCCTCATCCCTATAAACTGCGATGGTTGAATGATAAAACCGTTATACCCGTTACCGAACAAGTAGATATAGCCTTTAGTATAGGGCAGTACCGGGACACGGTCCAATGTGATGTTGTGCCAATGCAAGCTAGCCACGTCCTCCTAGGACGCCGATGGCAGTTTGAGAAGGACACCACCCACAACGGTCGTTCCAACTTCTACTCGTTTGTACACGAATCTAAGCGTATTAGCCTAGCCCCTCTATCACCCGTTCAAGTGCATGAACTCCAGTCTCGTTTGTCTAAAACCACATCTTCCCGACCTAACTTCCTTATATCCATTAGGGATACTTGTAAAACCATCGGCAATGATTGCCGAGTTGTACTAATGATTTACAAAGATGTGTTAAGCACAAGTACCAGGAAAGACCCAATCCCGGATGAGCTCCGAAGGATCCTTCAGAAATATTTGTCCGTCTTCCCTGAAGAAATCCCGCACGGACTTCCACCCCTTCTGGGCATTGAACACAGGATCGACTTCATTCCCGGAGCCTCCCTGCCCAACCGTCCTGCTTACCGCATCAACCCGGAGGAGGCCAAAGAACTGGAGCGACAGGTTTCCGACCTCTTGTCAAAGGGATACGTCCGGGAAAGCCTCAGTCCATGTGCCGTACCAGTCCTTTTGATTCCCAAGAAGGACGGCAGCTGGAGGATGTGCGTGGACTGCCAGCCCATCAACAATATTACGGTCAAGTACCGGCATCCAATTCCCCGTTTGGATGACATGTTGGACGAACTTAGTGGCGCGTCCATTTTCTCCAAGATCGACCTCAAAAGCGACATCCGATCCCGAGGATAGCCAGCCGGATGATGCCGAGACAGATACGGACGGAAGCCGAGGGGCATTACCAGATATGCCGGTTTCGGTCATTGACCGCGAGCACTCGAGACAAAACAAGGATGAACCTAGTGATTGCCCAAGGCTTGAAGAAAGGCAAATGGCAACAACACAAGCTGGCAACATCGGTAAGCGTCAAGGACCAAGTTCTTAGCGTTTTCACCTTGATACGGTGAAAACGTCCCACTAAAGTCGTTTGGGAAAGGAACACTTTTTCCCTTGATTGGGTTTTATCCCTAAGAGGTTTTCCCATCAACGTTTTTAACGAGGTTCACGACCCGGACGCATTGGGACCGAACTGATCATCACCTTGCCCATCCATGGTTCGTGTGGTGGTCACTCGGTCCTAATCCCTATCCCTTTCTCTTTTCATGTTTTAACCGTTTTACTCAAGAACTTAAGTTACTGATTTACGGGTATGTAAAACACCCAAGGACACGCTGGTCCTTTGTAAGGGTTGGATGCCCTAACTATCCCGCCTATATAAAGGCATGTAACCTCAACTTTGAAATCAGATTTGAATGAATGCATTTAGCTTGAAAGCTTGCTCTCGAATCTCAAGTAGTTTAAACATCATTGTCCTCGAAGCTCGGCTCGGACTTCGATCAGTCGTATCACGACGTTGTCCAAACACCGTGTAGCCGGCTTTCGATCCACTGTTACCATTCCATCTTTCCCCACTATCACTTCGTTTCATTCTCCCACCATCAACCGCCTTTCATCCTCTTCATCTCTCTCTTCGTTTCCATCTACCCATTTTACCGCTCAACATCCGCTAAATCTCGCATCGATCTTGTCCATCCATACCGTAATACCGTACCGGTATTAAGTCTGCACCGCCGAAGGACCCATACCGCGTCCCTCGACCCCAGCCGAGATACCGTACTGGTACCCGTATGACCGATTCCAACCCGGTCTTGTTCTGACTAGCCTGATTCTGAAGCTAGCGTTCCTGGAGCGTATCAGCTGGTATCAGAGCTAAAGCTTCACCCGTCAGGTTGTAACCTTCCTGATAAGTCCTTTTCGTTGTTTCTTAAACTGTTCCACCGCTTTAAAGTTATTCTTACCTCCCTTTTTCAACACGTTTGAAGCTTTGCTTCGGTCATTTCGTCTCAAGGCCTTATGCTTGTAGCTAGCCTTTGGTCGACAACGTGTAAAAGACTAAGTTTTGAAACCACAGGTCGCCATTGTTGCCCTAGTGAGACGCGAGGTTGAAGACGAGTACGTGGGGACCATCACTGGTTAACACACCTTACTCGCCTGTCCTCTGACCCGGCCACGCGTGGGATATTCCGTCCTTGCCTTACCATTGGGATCCATCTCATTGGCAGGACGTTAGAAAACCGTGTGCAAGCTGTCCTTTTCTTTTGTTATTATTAGCTGTCCTTTCTATAGTTTAAAATGTTCAACTGTTGCACGGTCGTTTGGCATTTAGCAAAACGACCCTTTATCTTTATACGTAGTTCATACTGCTTAAAACTTACCATTGTAAACCGCGAGCTTTCATCTCTTGTCGTTATATGCTTGTAGGTCCCATCCCACAACCCCACGATCCATTGCCCGTACTGGTCGGATACGACAGCTCCAACAGCCGTACACCCCTGTTCCCGATCATCCCCATGACTGATCCATCCCAACCCGCACCTACTAGGAGTACAACCGGACGTCCCTATTGGGCTACCGTCCCTCGGCCAGGACGACACCGGCGGACTAACCTTTTGGGACCTAGTACCTCCGAGGGTCCCCCCGTCCGTACGCTGCCGTCCGTACCCCACCACCATCCATACAGGCCAACCCCGCCGGCTTGACCTTACTGACTCAGACCCCGACGAACTTACCCCACCGTCCATACTGTGCCGTCCGTACATACCTTCCGTACCACCCGTACTAACCATACCGTCCATGGCCGAACCTGTAGGAAAACTGCCCCGTCCTATTGAGATCGGTACCATACTGGCCACCATCCAGGCCCAAATAGAACGCCTTACCGAGCGGATGGCCCGATACGACCTCCCACATGATGCTCGACCGCCCCTCCCAAACCAGCCGGCCGATTTCACCGATCGCCCCAATGAAGAGCCCGTCCCGGCCTATCCATCCGACGATGGATACGACCCATACCAACCACGACCAGGTCGGCCCCGACAAAGAGACCGACCGAACGTCTATGATCGGGATGACCGTGCACCTCGACCCGAGGCCCCGATCCACAAGCTGGTTCCACTAACCTTCACGGGAAAGGTTGACCCAGAAGCATACCTCGACTGGGAACGGCGAATGGACCATCTGTTTGATTGCTACGATTACTCCGAACCTAAGAAGGTTGCCTATGCCGCGGCCCAACTGACCGACCATGCCCTCACATGGTGGGACTGAGACTTGGCCGAACGAAGGCGGCACCATGAAGGCATGATCCCTACCTGGGATGTTATGAAGCATGTCATGAGAAAGCGCTACGTCTCGCCCTTCTATCATCGGGACTTGCAAAAGCGGTTCCAAAAACTTCACCAAGGCACCCGGACCATTGAAGAGTACTACGACGAGTTTGAGCATCTATGAAACCGTCTCCAACTAAACGACTGCGAAGAAACCTTAATGGCCCAGTTTGTGGACGACATGCAAGACCGGATTGCCCGCAAGGTCGAAAGGCAATCTTATCAAGGTTTCGATGAGCTCTTGCACCTGGCCATACACTTGGAAGCTTAAATCAGAAGGAAATCCGCCTCAGCCGCCCGAGGAAGGATATCCGCAAACCAAGCCTGGTCCCCTAACCCCACCGCCGTGTCCACTGGCCCAAAACCGCCGATCAGGACCAGGGCCATTGCCATTGATTCCCGTTTCAAGCCACGGCAACCCGAAGCTCCTACGCCTGCCCGTCCTGTTCAAAGACCCGAAGCCAATGCTGGAAGAAGTCGGGACGTAATATGCTACAAGTGCCAAGGCAGAGGGCACTACTCCAGGGATTGCCCCAACTATGAATCTCAGGATGAGGAGCCGGACGAGGAGAACGACCCTGAGCCCGTTCAACCAGAAGACACGGTTGAGTACCCAGATGTAGGAGACCTTCTGGTCATCCAGAGGAGCCTGAGCACCCTGACTCTTCCTGAACCGGCCGGACAGCGAGACAACATCTTCCACACACATTGCACCATCAACGGCAAGGTTTGGGGTTTGATCATTGATGATGGGTCCTGTACTAATGTGGCCAGCTCCCACCTCGTGACCAAGCTTTCTCTTCCAACCTCTAAACACCCTCATCCCTATAAACTGCGATGGTTGAATGATAAAACCGTTATACCCGTTACCGAACAAGTAGATATAGCCTTTAGTATAGGGTAGTACCAGGACACGGTCCAATATGATGTTGTTCCAATGCAAGCTAGCCACGTCCTCCTAGGACGCCGATGGCAGTTTGTGAAGGACGCCACCCACAACGGTCGTTCCAACTTCTACTCGTTTGTACACGAATCTAAGCGTATTAGCCTAGCCCCTCTATCACCCGTTCAAGTGCATGAACTCCAGTCTCGTTTGTCTAAAACCACATCTTCCCGACCTAACTTCCTTATATCCATTAGGGACACTTGTAAAACCATCGGCAATGATTGCTGAGTTGTGCTAATGATTTACAAAGATGTGTTAAGCACAAGTACCAGGGAAGACCCAATCCCGGATGAGCTCCAAAGGATCCTTCAGAAATATTTGTCCGTCTTCCCTGAAGAAATCCCGCATGGACTTCCACCCCTCCTGGGCATTGAACACAGGATCGACTTTATTCCCGGAGCCTCCCTGCCCAACCATCCTGCTTACCGCGTCAACCCGGAGGAGGCCAAAGAACTAGAGCGACAGGTTTCCGACCTCTTGTCAAAGGGATACGTCCGGGAAAGCCTCAGTCCATGTGCCGTACCAATCCTTTTGGTTCCCAAGAAGAACGGCAGCTGGAGGATGTGCGTGGACAGCCGGCCCATCAACAATATTACGGTCAAATACCGGCATCCAATTCCCCGTTTGGATGACATGTTGGACGACCTTAGTGGCGCGTCCATTTTCTCCAAGATCGACCTCAAAAGCGACATCCGATCCCGAGGATAGCCAGCCGGACGATGCCGAGACAGATACGGACGGAAGCCGAGGGGCATTACCAGATATGCCGGTTTTGGTCATTAACCGCGAGCACTCGAGACCAAACAAGGATGAACCTAGTGATTATCCAAGGCTTGAAGAAAGGCAAATGGCAACAGCACAAGCTGGCAACATCGGTAAGCGTCAAGGACCAAGTCCTTAGAGTTTTCACCTTGATACGGTGAAAATGTCCCACTAAAGTCATTTGGGAAAGGAACACTCTTTTTCCCTTGATTGGGTTTTATCCCTAAGAGGTTTTCCCATCAAGGTTTTTAACGAGGTTCACGACCCGGACGCATTGGAACCGAACCGATCATCACCTTGCCCATCCATGGTTCGTGTGGTGGTCACTCGGTCCTAATCCCTATCTCTTTCTCTTTTCATGTTTTAACCGTTTTACTCAAGGACTTAAGTTACTGATTTACAGGTATGTAAAACATCTAAGGACACGCTGGTCCTTTGTAAGGGTTGGATGCCCTAACTATCCCGCCTATATAAATGCATGTAACCTCAACTTTGAAATCAGATTTGAATGAATGCATTTAGCTTGAAAGCTTGCTCTCGAATCTCAAGTAGTTTAAACATCGTTGTCCTTGAAGCTCGGCTTGAACTTCGATCAGTCGTATCACGGCGTTGTCCAAACACCGTGTGGCCGGCTTTCGATCCACTGTTATCATTCCATCTTTCCCCACTATCACTTCGTTCCATTCTCCCACCATCAACCGCCTTTCATCCTCTTCATCTCTCTCTTCGTTTCCTTCTACCCATTCTACCGCTCAACTTCTGCTAAACCTCGCATCGATCTTGCCCATCCATACCGTAATATCGTACCGGTATTAAGTCTGCACTGCCGAAGGACCCATACCGCGTCCCTCGACCCCAGCCGAGATACCGTACCGGTACCCGTATGACCGATTCCAACCCGGTCTTGTTCTGACTAGCCTGATTCTGAAGCTAGCGTTTCTGGAGCGTATCAGCTGGTATCAGAGCTAAAGCTTCACCCGTCAGGTTGTAACTTTCATGATAACTCCTTTTCGTTGTTTCTTAAACTGTTCCACCGCTTTAAAGTTACTCTTACCTCGCCTTTTCAACACGTTTGAAGCTTTGCTTCGGTCATTTCGTCTCAAGGCCTTGTGCTTGTAGCTAGCCTTTGGTCGACAACGTGTAAAAGACTAAGTTTTGAAACCACAGGTCGCCATTGTTGCCCTAGTGAGACGCGAGGTTGAAGACGAGTACGTGGGGACCATCACTGGTTAACACACCTTACTCGCCTGTCCTCTGACCCGGCCACGCGTGGGATATTCCGTGCTTGCCTTATCATTGGGATCCGTTTTATTGGCAGGACGTTAGAAAACCGTGTGCAAGCTGTCCTTTTCTTTTGTTATTATTAGCTGTCCTTTCTATAGTTTAAAATGTTAATCTGTTGTACGGTCGTTTGGCATTTAGCAAAACGACCCTTTATCTTTATCCGTAGTTCGTACTGCTTAAAACTTACCATTGTAAATCGCGAGCTTTCATCTCTTGTCGTTATATGCGCGTAGGTCCCATCCCACAACCCCTCGATCCATTGCCCGTACTGGTCGGATACGACAGCTCCAACAGCCGTACACCCCCGTTCCCGATCATCCCCACGACTAATCCATCCCAGCCCGCACCTACTAGGAGTACAACCGGACGTCCGTATTGGGCTACCGTCCCTCGGCCAGGACGACACCGGCGGACTAACCTTTCGGGACCTAGTACCTCCGAGGGTCCCCCACCATCCGTACGCTACCGTCCGTACCCCACCACCATCCGTACAGGCCAACCCTGCCGGCTTGACCTTACTGACTCAGACTCCGACGAACTTACCCCACCGTCCATACTGTGCCGTCCGTACATACCGTCCGTACCACCCGTACTGACCATACCGTCCATGGCCGAACCTGTAGGAGAACTGCCCCGTCCTATTGAGATCGGTACCATACTGGCCACCATCCAGGCCCAAATAGAATGCCTTACCGAGCGGATGGCCCGATACGACCTCCCACATGATGCTCGACCGCCCCTCCCAAACCAGCCGGCCGATTTCACCGATCGCCCCAATGAAGAGCCCATCCCGGCCTATCCATCCGACGATGGATACGACCCATACCAACCACGACCAGGTCGGCCAGAGCGACCGAACGTCTATGACCGAGATGACCGTGCACCTCGACCCGAGGCCCCGATCCACAAGCTGGTTCCACCAACCTTCACGGGAAAGGTTGACCCAGAAGCATACCTCGACTGGGAACGGCGAATGGACAATCTGTTTGATTGCTACGATTACTCCGAACCTAAGAAGGTTGCCTATGCCGCGGCCCAACTGACCCACCATGCCCTCATAAGGTGGGACCGCGACTTGGCCGAACGAAGGCGGCACCATGAAGGCATGATCCCTACCTGGGATGTTATGAAGCATGTCATGAGAAAGCGCTACGTCTTGCCCCTCTATCATCGAGACTTGCAAAAGCGGTTCCAAAAACTTCACCAAGGCACCCGGACCATTGAAGAGTACTACGACGAGTTTGAGCATCTACGAAACCGTCTCCAACTAAACGACTGCGAAGAAACCTTAATGGCCCAGTTCGTGGATGACATGCAAGACCGGATTGCCCGCAATGTCGAAAGGCAATCTTATCAAGGTTTCGATGAGCTCTTGCACCTGGCCATACACTTGGAAGCTTAAATCAGAAGGAAATCCGCCTCAGCCGCCCGAGGAAGGATATCCGCAAACCAAGCCTGGTCCCCTAACCCCACCGCCGTGTCCACTGGCCCAAAACCACCCATCAGGACCAAGGCCATTGCCATTGATTCCCGTTTCAAGCCTCGGCAACCCGAAGCTCCTACGCCTGCCCGTCCTGTTCAAAGACCCGAAGCCAATGCTGGAAGAAGTCGGGACGTAATATGCTACAAGTGCCAAGGCAGAGGGCACTACTCCAGGGATTGCCCCAACAACCGAGCCATGATCCTTACCCCCGAAGGCAACTATGAATCTCAAGATGAGGAGCCGGACGAGGAGAACGACCCTGAGTCCGTTCAACCAGAAGACACGGTTGAGTACCCAGATGTAGGAGACCTTCTGGTCATCCAGAGGAGCCTGAGCACCCTGACTCTTCCTGAACCGGCCGGACAGCGAGACAACATCTTCCACACACATTGCACCATCAACGGCAAGGTTTGGGGTTTGATCATTGATGATGGGTCCTGTACTAATGTGGCCAGCTCCCACCTCGTGACCAAGCTTTCTCTTCCAACCTCTAAACACCCTCATCCCTATAAACTGCGATGGTTGAATGATAAAACCGTTATACCCGTTACCGAACAAGTAGATATAGCCTTTAGTATAGGGTAGTACCGGGACACGGTCCAATATGATGTTGTTCCAATGCAAGCTAGCCACGTCCTCCTAGGACGCCGATGGCAGTTTGAGAAGGACGCCACCCACAACGGTCGTTCCAACTTCTACTCGTTTGTACATGAATCTAAGCGTATTAGCCTAGCCCCTCTATCACCCGTTCAAGTGCATGAACTCCAGTCTCGTTTGTCTAAAACCACATCTTCCCGACCTAACTTCCTTATATCCATTAGGGACACTTGTAAAACCATCGGCAATGATTGTCGAGTTGTGCTAATGATTTACAAAGATGTGTTAAGCACAAGTACCAGGGAAGACCCAATCCCGGATGAGCTCCGAAGGATCCTTCAGAAATATTTGTCCGTCTTCCCTGAAGAAATCCCGCACGGACTTCCACCCCTCCTGGGCATTGAACACAGGATCGACTTCATTTCCGGAGCCTCCCTGCCCAACCGTCCTGCTTACCGCGTCAACCCGGAGGAGGCCAAAGAACTAGAGCGACAGGTTTCCGACCTCTTGTCAAAGGGATACGTCCAGGAAAGCCTCAGTCCATGTGCCGTACCAGTCCTTTTGGTTCCCAAGAAGGACGGCAGCTGGAGGATGTGCGTGGACTGCCGGCCTATCAACAATATTACGGTCAAGTACCGGCATCCAATTCCCCGTTTGGATGACATGTTGGACGAACTTAGTGGCGCATCCATTTTCTCCAAGATCGACCTCAAAAGCGACATCCGATCCCGAGGATAGCCAGCCGGACGATGCCGAGACAGATACGGATGGAAGTCGAGGGGCATTACCAGATATGCCGGTTTTGGTCATTGACCGCGAGCACTCGAGACCAAACAAGGATGAACCTAGTGATTATCCAAGGCTTGAAGAAAGGCAAATGGCAACAACACAAGCTGGCAACATCGGTAAGCGTCAAGGACCAAGTCCTTAGAGTTTTCACATTGATACGGTGAAAATGTCCCACTAAAATCATTTGGGAAAGGAACACTCTTTTTCCCTTGATTGGGTTTTATCCCTAAGAGGTTTTCCCATCAAGGTTTTTAACGAGGTTCACGATCCGGACGCATTGGAACCAAACTGATCATCACCTTGCCCATCCATGGTTCGTGTGGTGGTCACTCGGTCCTAATCCCTATCCCTTTCTCTTTTCATGTTTTAACCGTTTTACTCAAGGACTTAAGTTACTGATTTACGGGTATGTAAAACATCCAAGGACACGCTGGTCCTTTGTAAGGGTTGGATGCCCTAACTATCCCGCCTATATAAAGGCATGTAACCTCAACTTTGAAATCAGATTTGAATGAATGCATTTAGCTTGAAAGCTTGCTCTCGAATCTCAAGTAGTTTAAACAACGTTATCCTCGAAGCTCGGCTTGAACTTCGATCAGTCGTATCACGGCGTTGTCCAAACACCGTGTGGCCGGCTTTCGATCCACTGTTATCATTCCATCTTTCCCCACTATCACTTCGTTCCATTCTCCCACCATCAACCGCCTTTCATCCTCTTCATCTCTCTCTTCGTTTCCATCTACCCATTCTACCGCTCAACTTCTGCTAAACCTCGCATCGATCTTGCCCATCCATACCGTAATACCGTACCGGTATTAAGTCTGCACCGCCGAAGGATCCGTGCCGTGTCCCTCGACCCCCAGCCGAGATACCGTACCGGTACCCGTACGACCGATTCCAACCCGGTCTCGTTCCGACTAGCCTGATTCTGAAGCTAGCGTTCCTGGAGCGTATCAATATGTATATATGTATATATATATATATATATATATTTGATCTTTAACTAAGTTTGATCTGTAAGATATGCATGTATTTTTAGGAAATAAGAACAAATTTTACATTAAGATTTTTTTTAAGAGATTTGAAAAATTGAAATACCAATTTATTTAGGTTACCAAAATCAGTACACAAAATTAAATCTAGAGAATATCCGGAAATAAACTAGTACATGTGGGCCAAATTAAAGAGAACATACTAGAAATATTACTGAAATGAAAGTTTAGTCGCCAAGTCAATACTTTACAAAATTAATTGCAAGTTGACTAAATATTTATATTTTGTGGGAAAATAACTAAATGTTGCATTACATCAATCTTTAGGAAAATTCGTTAAATATTTAGTGAATATATCGCAAAGTTTGGTAAGGTTTGATTTAGCGACTAGAATATTTTGCAATGATATTTCTAGTGGTTCTCTTTTGACCCATGTATATTAATTTATCATATGATATGCTTTATATTTATTTTTGTATCTTTTTGTAACCTAATTTTTTTGGTCAAAGATATTTATATTAATTTCAACCTCCATTAAGGAGTAAATGTTTAACAAGAAAGATAATAAGGCAACTAAGGCCAAATCAACAGGGGCTACATTAGCGAAACGAGAAACATAGATAAAACTGAAATAAACATACATAACACCTATGACCTAATAATGTAGACATCCTTAGCGTTGAGAAGTGAGAGCAAGTCTTTGGAGTCAGAAATCACCATTCTAATGTCAGAGGATGGTGCACTAGCTAGTGCAGTATTCATGACAGTGGAATCGGCTTCAACATTCAAGGTGATATAGCACCAGCTTTTTGAGCATATGAAGAGATTAACATCCACTAGCTCTATATCAGCCAAAATTTTCCCACGAGATTTAGAGAAGCCTGTCCTCACGGCTACTATGAATCCGTGAAACGCATAAAGGAAGAGAGATAGATGGAGTTGTGAAACCCTGAGTTTCGCACATTTTGGGAGATGAACTTGAGCTCAAACGAGTATAATGTTTGTAAACCACACTCTCAGCTTATCAAAACCTTGAAGCACTCCATTGATGTTTCCAAGAGTCAGACTCATCAATATCTACATTACATATTACCTTATAGTGAGGTAGGGATCTCTGAGAAGAAGGTAGCTTGCAATCAATTGTAGATGGAACAAGGGTTTCACATCCTCGTCTATTGATGTAGAAACAAGCGGCAGGTTTCTCTCACGGGGATGTGGGAACAAATCGAAGGTTATTCTCTCCAAGGTGAAGGTGGTGGTGGATTCATCCAGCTGGCCGTATGGCACTCTCTAGGTAGATCCGTTGGTAAGGTGGGATAGAACAAGATCTAGGTGATGGAAACACAAAAAAACAAAGAAAAGATAGTAGGAACAGACATGGAGTAGTTCATTGGATGGATCGATGGTGTTGCAACTAGCTAGCCATACGGCTCTCTCTAGTTGGAACTGGGGGATGCGAATTGAAACCCAAACAGGGGGAGATGATAGACGCCACATGAACCTATGATCTGATCCATGATAAGTCTGGTGACACTCAAGTCCACAAGGCCTCACGCACAAGGGAAAAGAAGGTGTCGGCTGCTATCTTCTCTAAGAAGAAAATTTAGGGTTCTTTATTGATATAAAAAACGTGACTACAAAGCTGAGAAGTGACTTTATTAAATAGTCCAGCAGCTGTGGTTTCTTGGCCGAAAATAATAAAGCTAAAGAAATACAAGAACTTATTCCAAAACTAAAATAGAAAATGTATTAAAACTTAAAAAATGGTAAACCCTGCAAAACAGAAAAAGGAAACATGTTTGAATTCTAATTCAAACACTTAACATCATCTTTCTGGGCCTTATGAATGCCTCTATGGTCCATGTAGCCTCCAATCCCACCTGAGCTGAAATGACAAACACCAAAATCCCCATACAACCTTGTAAAACCGGCAAGAAGAAGATATCTTGTTTCTTGGGCTGCAAGCATATATTCTCTTGATCTCTGCTGTTGATGAAGAGTCATTGTTGTCTCCTATCTTCAGCATATTCTTCATCATGTGCTTCCACTATGTCTTGGAGCTTGGTGATGCTGGTATCTTCTAGGAGAGCAAAATGAGTCTCTGGAGTGAAATCCTTAGTGAAGAGCTTCTCTTTGAGTTCTTCTTGCTGAAGGAGTGTATGTGGAATCTCCAGTGATGTGTTGAACTCCTCTCTTAAGCTCTTGGCTCTGGATCTGGTCCTTATTGTGTGCCTCATGATCGGAATGCTCACCTCTTCTTCAGCTCCAATGTTGTTGGTCTCCAAGCCCTCATCATTCCCTTCCTCTTGAGAAGATTCTGACCTCAGAATTTGTTCACCTGCATGAAAGGAAGATAGATCAGAAACATTAGAGGTTGGAGAGATGTTTAACTCCCCTGATAACTTCAGCTTGTAGGCATTGTCGTTGCTCCGTTCTAGCACCAGGAATGGTCCATCTCCATGGGAAGTTAGCTTGGATTTCCTCTGCTTGGGGAATCTCTCATGTCTCATGTTAACCACGCCCATCCCCCAGGGTCAAAGATAATCTCTCTTGGTCATTTATCAGCTTGCTGCCTGTATTTCTCCATCTTCTTCTCTGAATTCTCCTTGACCCATTGGTGGAGTCTCTTCATTTTATCAGCTTTAGTTTTACCTGCAGTACTAGAATATATAGCTTGGGGCAAAAGTAAGAGGTCCAGTGGAGTCAAAGGATTGCATCCATAAACATTTTCTGGGAATTGCTTAGTAGCTGAATGTTGATCATGGTTATAATCAAATACATTGTAAGGCAAAAAAGATAACCAGTTTCTTAAATCCTTACCGACTGTTGCTCTCAGTAGAGTTGAGAGTGTACGGTTTCCTACCTCTGTTGAGCCGTAGGTCAGAACCAATGCATGGGATAAGCTGTCCTTAAGCTTGTTGAATGCACCCTCTTGTGCTGCTTCCCACTTAAAGGCAACATTGTGACGCCCGCGATCCTCAACAGGACCCTGGGAAAGACCGGATCGAGCTAAGTCCGCAAAAAGTGTCCGAGCTAACTAGCTGGATCAGCTGGTAGGACTGAGACACTAGCTGGTTCAGCTAAGTGGACTGGGACACTAGCTGGGCAGCTAGGAACCCAGCTGGGTCGTGACCCGAGGGACTGACGGTTACAGATGGCAGTTACTGAGTTAGGGCCGAACGGGTGTGACAAGGGACACAAATAAAGATACTGGTTCGTTACCACGTTTCATTGCATAGCCCGGTTACATTACTCGTCCCTTATAATTGCCGAATCCCAGACGCAAAGGGGGACGGACACACAAAAAGACAGAGAAAAGGAGAGGCGATCATCTAGAGAATTCGGTAAGAACTTTTAAGGGATAATACGAAGGAAGGGGCATTAGGAAAGTATCCGATCAGCGGTGGATTCAGAACATGAAGGAAAACACCCTGATCATTTCGGAGACTAAGGTAAGTCCCTAATAAGTCTTATGTCGGACTTAGTCCAGCCTAATAGTCTCTTGGCTAGGGATTTCGGGAAAAGTGGGGATAACATGAAACATGCACATGTAATAGCATTATGCAAACTCGCTTGTTGTATCGAATCCTTTATTATATCAATAAAACTACATAGTTTCCTTACATTCTATCGTTTATGAAATCTCTAAAATGCAAATCACATCATAACCTCAAAGAAACGGAACTGCCTAAGGATCAGACCCTAAAAATTTAGTTAAGTAAAGAACGGAACGTCCTTGGAACCTCAAAATTCGGGACGGGTCCTTTCAGGTTGGTATCAGAGCATGTTGATTCTAGGATTGTTAGTGTGGGTTGGGAAATCACCATTCGTCGGCTTATGAATCTTGCGGTAGGTTGCCTTACCTAAATGGTTGCTATGTATCATTGTGACTAACTTTAAGTTTGCAGATGGGTAAGAGCAGCAAATCGGGAAAAAGTAAGAAGGACATAGGCAAAAGCAAGGAAGGTGCCAATGAGACCCATGTGATAATGGAAGAGTTTGTGGAACAAAACCCAGCTGGGCCTGAGGCTGGGCAAAACCAAAGTCCACGAATTCGGGGTACTCCGCGTATCTCAAGTGATGTACCGGATGATGCAGCCGAAACATCCAATGCGGCCAGACGGTCTGACCTGGGGGTTGGGGTAACAGGGATTACCGTGGAAAACCCAAATGTATTACCATCCGCTCAAGAGCAGTGGGATACGATGAAAGCAATAATGGCATAATTGGCCATACTGACCCAAGCCTTAACACCAGATCATGTGGTGCAGGCAACCAAGAATCAGACCACGGTGAATGCGGAAGTGGTCGAGTTGGATATACCATCAAAATCCTCAAGGAAGAGAGGAGATTATTTAAGCCTACTGGAACAAGTTTCCAAGTTGGGTACAAGACATTTCGCGGGAAGTTTGGATCCTATTGCGGCTGACGAGTGGAGAAGTCGGATATTAAGGAATTTTAACTCCACTCGCTGTCCGGAGGATTACCGGAAGGATATTGCTATCCACTTCCTTGAAGGCGATGCCCATAACTGGTGGCTAACCGTGGAAAAGCAGAAAGGTGTGAAATCCAAACCTTTTCTGACTTTGAACGGGAGTTCAATAAGAAGTATTTCCCACCGGAAACCTGGGATAGACTTGAGTGTGCCTACCTCGAGTTAACCAAAGGAAATAAGACGGTGTGGAAGTATGACCAGGAATTCAACCGCCTGAGGTGGTATGTGGGGCGAAAACTTGAAGAGGAACAAGCGCAAGTGCGTCATTTCATTCGTGGGTTAAGGGTGGAAATCCGGACGTATTGCTTAATACGCACGTTCAACTCTGTCTCAGAGTTAGTAGAACGGGCTGCAATGATTGAAGTCGGTATTAAAGAAGAAAAACAAAATCGGGCAAGGTTCCAACCCCGTAACACCCAAGCGGCAAAACCCGCAGATAAGAAAAGGAAATTCGATAAGGTGGAAGAACCTAGTTCGGAATCAAAACGGGAATGCTTGACTTATGGGAAACATCACAGCGGAACTTGCTGGAAAGCGATTAGAGCCTGCGGTCAGTGTGGGAGTAAGAATCATGTGATACAGAACTGCCCACAGATGAACCAAGGACAACAGAGAGTTAGTACCGAGGAACCGCGGACTTGTTTTCATTGCGGAAAGTCAGAGCATTTCAAGAGGGAATGCCCAAGGCTGGATGCGGAAACGAGGGTTAACCGCAGTATGGATGCATTACCGCCTCCTCCTAAGCGGCAGGCAGTAGCTCCGTGTGTTTATGAACTGTTGGAAGAAGCAGGAAAGGCTGGGAACTTCAATGCGATCACTGGTACGTTCTATGCCTTAATCTAATTCAATTTCTGCATATCATGCATGAAGCATATGGGAGTTTGGGGTACTCAGCATTCTAAGGGAATGTGTAGGGACCTTGAGTATAAGTGGTGTAAAAGCACACACTTTATTTGATTCTTGAGCTACACATTGTTTTGTGAGTCTAGATATGATGGGTAAAGGTGGGTTCAAGAAAGAACCAAACACCGAATACGGAATGGTTACGGCAGCCGGTGGACAGGCAATGTATCCGTTCGGCATTGTCCGGGGAATCTCAGTTGCCATCAAGGGAGTTAATATGCCAATTGTATATTGCCTGATAATCTCAGCAATCCAAGCGAGAAGGATGCTAGAAAAAGTGATACGCTCCTGGAATGCTAGCTTCACGGTCAGGCCAGTCTGACTGATACTGGGATTGGAATCGGTCATACGGGTACCGGT
This sequence comes from Nasturtium officinale, assembly GCA_963854855.1. Classification (NCBI taxonomy): domain Eukaryota; kingdom Viridiplantae; phylum Streptophyta; class Magnoliopsida; order Brassicales; family Brassicaceae; genus Nasturtium; species Nasturtium officinale. The sequence goes on along the minus strand of OY978499.1, from coordinate 3,560,659 downwards.
TCGGTCTCTCGGCTGTGAGACGTGGGACGCGGTAAGCATTCTTCGGTGGTGTAGGCTTGATGCCGGTACGGTACTAGGGTATAGAAAGACAAGGTTGATGCGGGGTACAGCGGAAGTTGGGTGATGAAATGGATGGATGGAAATGATGATATCGATGATGATGATGAAAGGCGAGTGTTGGTGGAAAGATGGAAAAGATGGAAAGATAACAATGGATCGATAGCCGGCCACACAGTGTTTGGACAACTCCGTGATACGACTGATCGAAGTCCGAGCCGAGCTTCAAGGACAACGATGTTTAAACTACTTGAGATTTGAGAGCAAGCTTTTAAGCAAAATGCATTTATTCAAATCTGCCTTTTAATGTCGAGGTTACATGCCTTTATATAGGCGGGATTATTAGGGCATCCAACCCTTACAAAGGACCAGCGTGTCCTTGGGTGTTTTACAGACCCGTTAATCAGTAACTTTAAGTCTTTAAGTAAAACAGTAAAACATGAAAAGAGGAATGGATAGGGATTAGGGCTGAGTGATAACCACACGAACCATGGATTGGCAAGGTGATGATCGGCTTGGTCCTAATGCATCTGGGTCGTGAACATCGTTAAAAACCTTGTTGGGAAAACCACTTAGGGATAAAACCCAATCAAGGGAAAAAGAGTGTTCCTTTCCCAAACGTCTTTAGTGGGGCGTTTTCACCGTATCAAGGTGAAAACACTAAGGACTTGGTCCTTGATGCTTGTCGACGCTGCCAGCTTGTGTTGATGCCATTCCCCCTTCTTCATGCCTTGGGCGATCACTAGGTTCATCCTTGTTTGGTATGGCCTCGAGTGCTCGCGGTCAATGACCAAAACCGGCATATTGGGCAATGTCCCTTGGCTCTCGTCCGTATCTGTCTCGGCATCGTCCGGCTGGCTATCCTCGGGATCGGATGTGTCTTGGGCCTCATCAGAAAGGGTGTGAGGCATATATGGTCACAATCACCACGGATGAAGTTGAGGCAAAAGCGGAGTTGAAAGACATTCTGATTGCAAGGGAATTTGGAGATGTGTTTGAGGTAGTGAGTGGTGTACCACTGGATAGGTCCGACCCATTCACCATTGAACTGGAACCGGGTACAAACCCTATTTCCAAAGTCCTGTACTGGATGGCACCGGCAGAAATGGCTGAGTTGAAAAAGCAACTGGAAGAGTTGTTAAACAAAGGGTTCATCAAGCCGAGTAGTTCCCCATGGGGTGCACCGGTCTTGTTTGTAAGGAAAAAGGATGGAAGCTTTAGGCTTTGCATTGACTATCGTGGGTTGAACCGTGTAACGGTGAAGAAAAAATACCCATTGCCGCGTATTGATGAACTGCTGGATCAACTCAGAGGCGCAAAGTGGTTTTCAAAGATTGACTTGGCCTCCGGGTATCATCAGATCCCGATAGAGCCAACTGATATTCCGAAAACTACCTTCCGCACAAGGTACGGATATTATGAATTTGTAGTAATGCCGTTTGGGTTAACCAATGCACCAGCAGCCTTCATGAAAATGATGAATGGTGTGTTCCGGAAATTCCTTGATGTGTTTGTAATCATCTTCATTGATGATATACTGGTTTACTCAAGGGATTGGAAAACTTATCAGGAACATTTACGGATAGTCTTGGAAAGACTAAGGGAGCAAAAACTCTTTGCAAAACTGAGCAAATATAGTTTTTGGCAAAGCATTATCGGATTCTTAGGACACATTGTGTCGGAAGAAGGAGTTTCCGTGGATCCGCAAAAGGTGAAATCCATAAAGGATTGGTCACGTCCTAGAAATGCTTCCCAAATTAGAAGTTTCTGTTGAAATTAAGAGTATGGAGGCTTAGAGATTGTTGAGAGAGTGATAGTTGTGGCATGAGAATGATAAGGAGTTTGAGGTTTGGATACTTGGAGAATGTTTAGGATGAAGATGGTGGTATGAGTATTGATGTAATGAGGGATTATTGTTTGAGAATGATGATAAGAATGATGATGAGAATGAGAATGATAATGGTTGATGAAATAAGATGAACTAAGGAGAAGCATGGCGCCAGAGAGCTAAAGCTCCACCGGCGCCTTTAGGGAGATAAGCAAAGCTTCCTTTTACTATTTTAATCTTCTTATTCTCTTATTCACAACACTACTTTACATTAAGTTTACATAGATATTTATAGAGAAGAGGTTACAAAACAACAAGAGAAGAAGGAAGAAGAAGCGTGAAGGATAAAGGAGAGAAAAAAGAAATTGGCGCCAAGACGAGAGAAGGAAGCAGCTCACTGTTTGCCTCCTGTTCATGCTGCGCCCATACTCTGCTGCTGACACCTCCATGCTTGTGTCCATGCCCCTCTCTGGCGCCCCATGCTCTCCTTTGCTTCCTCTTTTCCACTTAGTTAGTCTTCTAGTTAGTATGTAACAGTTTCCATTCTTCTAGTTACATCCTAACCAAGAATTCTTCTAGTTCCTTGTGAACTAGGTTTCCTTTCCCTCTTCCTCTTGTGTTTGAATTCTTCTATCATAGAGATCACATATTTCAACACTCCCCCTCAAGATTGGTCAGTAGGTGTCCTTAAGGCCAATCTTGCCATGTACATGATCCTCATTGATAGAAGATGATGCCATGATGAGGATATCCGCTAGCTGATCCTTGCTTGCTCCAAAGATGGTTTTGATGACTCCTAACCTCAATGAGACCTAGGATTCTGAATCCCATGGCCTTTACTCTTCCTTGCGGATTAGGCTTTGTTTTCTCTAAGCTTCACTCGGATCATGTCTCCTCGGGCTTCTTGTCTCAAACTTAATCTTGACTTCAAGCTCCTCGGATGATATCTTCTAGCTCACGGAATACTCACATTGTCATTGGCTTCCTCTTGATGACTCTTGGGAGTATACTGTTGATTTTAGAAGTTTAGGGAGAGATAAGGATGAAGATAAGAGAATTGGCGTAATAAGAGAGAGAGAGATTGCTGAATTTTTCTTCTTATTTTCTCACTTCAACCAATACAATGCACAAGTATATATAGACTTTACAAGCATATGCTAAGGAAAAAATATCTAAGGAAGAGGGAGAGAAGAGGTGTGATGATGGAGTGGTTGAGCTGCTCCAACAGTGCAGCTGCGCCCATGCTGTTCCCATGCTGTGCCCATACCTTCTCCCTGCAGCGCCCATGCCTCCTTTGCTTCCTCACTTGGTTTAGTTAGCTTGTCTAGTTGATATCCAACAGCTTCCTTTTCTTCTAGTTCCTTATAAACTAGCTCTCCTTCTAGTTCCTTCACAACTAGTTCTTTCCTTTTCCCTCCTTTTCTTGAGTTTGGATTCTTCTTCTTGAGATCACATATTTCAACACTCCCCCTCAAGATTGGTCGGTGAATATCCTTTAGACCGATCTTGCCATATATGTGATCCCCAATGATCGAGGATGTTGCCTTGGTGAAGATATCCGCTAGCTGTTCCCCACTTGCTATGAATGCGGGTTTGATGATTCCTTCTTGAATCTTTCCCCTCACAAAGTGACAATCCACTTCTATATGCTTGGTCCTTTCATGGAATACCGGATTGGATGCTATATGTATTGCAGCTTGATTATCACAATACAACAGCATCTCCTCAGCCTCAAGTATCCCAAGATCTTCTAGGAATGCCCTCACCCATATCAATTCTTTTGTCACCTCCTTCATAGCCTTATACTCGGCTTCAGCACTTGATAAGGCTATAACTTTCTGCTTCTTACTTCTCCAAGTGACTAGATTACCTCCCACAAAGGTACAAAAACCGGATGTGGACTTTCTATCTTGCTTATCTCCAGCCCAATCCGCATCACAATATCCTTGAACCTTTGTGTTTCCATTAGCCTTCATCCATATGCCTTTTCCAGGGCTGTTTTTTAAGTACCTTAGCAGCCTCTCAATCATGTTCCAATGCTGCATAGTTGGTTTTTGCATATGTTGACTCACACGGTTCACTGCAAAGCAAATATCCGGCCTTGTAATAGTAAGATAGATGAGCTTGCCCACCATCCTCTGGTATCTTTTAATATTCTCCAATGGCTCCCCCTCAGGACTATCTTGGTAGCCTTCTTCTATTGGAGTTTTGGCCGGTTTGGATCCTAACTTCCCGGTTTCTTCCAAGAGATCCAGCACATATTTCCTTTGGGAGATGAACATCCCATCTTCAAACCGTGTCATTTCAATCCCTAGGAAGTATTTAAGCTCTCCTAGATCCTTTATATCAAAAGCAACCTTCAAGAGTTCCTTGATTCGATCTACTCCATATTTGTCACTTCCTGTGATGATTAGATCATCAACATAGATCAAGACCACCACTACTCCTCCTTTACTTTTCCTTGTGAAAAGTGTATGATCAGCTTCCGATCTTATGAACTCCTTCTCCAAAAGACAAGCACTTAGCCTTTGGTACCATGCCCTTGGAGATTGCTTTAGCCCATAGATTGCTTTCTTCAATCTACAAACTTTGTTGCCTTCCTTATGATATCCTTGGGGTGGATCCATATACACTTCCTCTTCCAAATCCCCTTGCAAGAAGGCGTTCTTGACATCCATCTGCCATAGATCCCACTTCAAGTTTACTGCCACCGAGATTAGGATTCTGATGGAATGGAGCTTAGCAACCGGAGCAAATGTCTCGGTATAATCCTCCCCATAGATTTGAGTATACCCTTTTGCTACCAACCTTGCCTTGTATCTTTCTATCCTCCCATCACTTGTGTATTTGATTGTATACACCCATCTACACCCAACTGGCTTCTTATCCCTTGGTAAATCGGTTAAGTACCAAGTATGATTCCTTTCCATGGACTTCATTTCCTCTTCCATGGCTTTTACCCATACTCCACTCTCACACGCTTCTTCATATGAGTTAGGTATGGATTCCTTGCTGATTTTTCCAAGAAAAGCTTCATGCTCCATAGGTAAGGATGCCAACGAGCAAAAATGCTCAATGGGATATGTAACAGTGCTAGTTTGAGTGTTATCTCCCCCTTGTGATAAGAGAATGCTGTCGCCAATAGGATCGAGATCTAAGCTCGCCGTACGCTCAGGACATTCTCTTATCACACAAGGAAGATTACTCGCACTAGACTCTCCTTGGAGCATGGCAGAGTTGTTGTAGCCATAGTGAACATGTTGTCGCCTCTGTCTTGTACTTCTTCTTAGAGGTACTGTTGGCTCAGGTTCTTCTTTGACAATGTCAATGCTTTCTACACCTGGATTAGGTTCACTTTCTTCATCCGTGGCTTCATGATCTGAGGTTGGGTCATTCTCCTCATGTACATCATCCCTTGTTCTTGAATCTTCAAAGAACGGTATCCACTCCATAAATGGTGAGCTCATACCTTGAGGGGTATCATGATTCTTAGCTCCATAGAAGCTCTCCTTTTCATTGAACCTCACCTCTCTTGATACATAGACTCGTCTTGTCTCCGGGTTGTAGACCTTGTATCCTTTTTGTGTTGGTGAATATCCAATGAATACACACTTCATGCTTCTAGGTTCAAGCTTGTTTCTTTGACCTTCTGGTGTGAACATAAAGCAGCTACATCCAAAGGTTTTGAGATGATGTAGGCTTGCTTTCTTGTTGTACAATGCCTCAAATGGTGACTTATTATCCAGGTTCTTGGTTGGAAGACGGTTGATCAAGTAGTTTGAAGTCATCACGGCATCTCTCCAATGAAGTTTAGGTACTCCCTTGGCAATCATGATGGTCCTTGCTACCTCCATTAGGTGTCTATTTTTTCTTTCAGCTACTCCGTTTTGTTGTGGAGTATAGGCGCAAGATGTTTGATGGATGGTGCCAAGGTTGTTGAGTAATTCCTTTAACCGCTTGCTTATATACTCTCCTCCATTATCACTTCTTAAGATCTTGATTGTTGTTTTGAATTGTGTAGACACATAGTTGATGAAGTTGGTGAATGCTTCATAAACTTGATCTTTGGTATCTAGAAGAGTAATCCATGTGTATTTTGAGTAGTCATCTATGAATGAAACAAAATACTTATATTGATCTCTTGAATTACAAGGAGCGGTCCATACATCCGAGTGTACAATGCCAAAAGCTTCATCACAAAATGTAGATGAAGTAGGAAACACTTGGCTACAATGTTTCCCTAGTACACATGCTTCACATACTACTTCTTCTTGAATGAGATTGGGTAAGGCCACTTTGAGAACTGCAGAGCTTGGATGTTCCAACCTTTCATGCCATAGTGGACTATCTCCAATCTCCTTCCTACTAGATACTTCTACATCCGCCTTCATTCCAAGCGCTTTCACATCCGCTTGTTTATTTGTGTGCAAAAGATATACTCCATCCTCTACCTTCCCTTCTCCGAGCACTTTGTTTGTTTTAGGGTCCTGAAACTTAACAAAGTCAGTCCCAAACAATGCCACACAATCCAAATCCTTGGTAGCTTTATGAACTGATAGAAGATTAGATGAGAAACTAGGCATGTATAAGGCTTTTGTTCCCTTTTTGAAAAGTTCTAATTCCCCTATCCCTTCAATCGGAACTGAACTCCCATTTGCCACTTGCACATTCCCATGATAAGGCTTCAAGATTTTTAAGCATGTCTTGATCCTTAATCATGTGATGAGAAGCCCCTGAATCCACAATCACTTTGTCCTTTTTTATGGAGCTTTTAGAACCGAGGAAGCCCTTACCAGATTCAGTGAGCTTGGCTAGGCTCTTGATGAGGGCTTCGAATTCGGACCTCTTGACCGTATCCTCAACTGGTTGTGCCACACCCATGAAGGCTCTAGGTCCACTTCCATTCTCCTTTAGCCTCTTAGGCCTCAAGTGTGGATGAAGGGTCCAACACTTCTCCTTAGAGTGTCCCTTCATTTTACAATGCTCACATTCCAACACCCTCTTGTCGAATGTAAGATTCTTCCTTGCAAGATGTGCAGCCTCGCTTGGTGCACGAAATAGGTCTCTTGACACTTCCTCTCTTTGAATCATGCCACATACTTCCGCTAGACTTGGCAGCTTTTCAAATCTAAGTATGTGCTTGATAAGATCTTTGTAGGATGCGTTGAGCGCCAAGAGAAGCCCAAACACTTGATCTTGGTCACGCCTTTCTCCTAACTCCTTGGGGTCCATAGTTTGTGGCCTCAAGATCTCCAGTTCGGCCCACAAGCTTCTATACTCCCCAAACATTTCCTTGAATGGCTTCTCTCCTTGTTGAAGCTCATTCAACGCCCTTTTCACCTCAAATATCCTTGATATATTTGAGATGTTTCCATATACTCCCTTGAGTATATCCCACAACTCCTTGGCGGTATCCGCATATGAGTAGGCCGCCAGGATAGATGGCTCTAGTGAGCTTTGAAGAAGTGAAAGAGTGAACTGCTCTTCTTGCTCTTCCTTGTCATTGTATGGTTCGGCTTCTTCCTTAGGTTCAATGAACTTCCAAAGTCCTCTACCTCTTAGAACGGTCTTAGTAGTTTTTGCCCAAAGAAGGTAGTTATCTCCTTTAAGAACAACAGAAATCGCTACTCTATTCACCTCCATTCTCTTGTAGTAATACACAATCTCAGCTCTTTCACAACTTGAAGATCAACCGATCTCAAGGATTTTAATCTCAGAGTGAATAGAACTTGGTAAGATGTATTGCTATAGATTAGAAGGTTTTGAAGATAGCTTAAAGGGATTATGAAGAGAGTTTAAGCGGTTGGATAAAGAACCCGCTCTGATACCATGTTGATTTTAGAAGTTTAGGGAGAGATAAGGATGAAGATAAGAGAATTGGCGTAATAAGAGAGAGAGAGATTGCTGAATTTTTCTTCTTATTTTCTCACTTCAACCAATACAATGCACAAGTATATATAGACTTTACAAGCATATGCTAAGGAAAAAATATCTAAGGAAGAGGGAGAGAAGAGGTGTGATGATGGAGTGGTTGAGCTGCTCCAACAGTGCAGCTGCGCCCATGCTGTTCCCATGCTGTGCCCATACCTTCTCCCTGCAGCGCCCATGCCTCATTTGCTTCCTCACTTGGTTTAGTTAGCTTGTCTAGTTGATATCCAACAGCTTCCTTTTCTTCTAGTTCCTTATAAACTAGCTCTCCTTCTAGTTCCTTCACAACTAGTTCTTTCCTTTTCCCTCCTTTTCTTGAGTTTGGATTCTTCTTCTTATCACATATTTCAACATATACTCTATCCGTTGGATGCCACTTCCCGCTGCTTCTCGGATCACCACACCTAATAAGGTCTGAAAGGTGGTTTCTCCTTCGGTTTTCTTACAACATCATCCATGTGTCTCCCGGCTTTCTCTCGCCATCGTCTCCTCATACGGTGCTTGGAGTTCCTTGTTGCCTTGTTTACCGTTCCACAGCCTCCTAGGTGAACGCCTCTTGGTCTGAGCGTCACACTCCATCTATCAAGATCAATCTTGGCTTCAACCGTTCATAGATTTGATCTTGATTCTTCAAAGAGCCATCCGCTCTAATCCCACTTATTATAAGACTCCCGGCTTCCTCTCGGAATGCCGCACCTATCCATGGTACAATGTGATAGTCCTCTTCTTCTTGGACCATCACCTAACTTGGTGCTTCAACGGTCTTCTTCAACACTCCCCCTCAAGCTTGGTTCGAGTATGCGAAGAACCAAACTTGACAAGGAAGACCGTTGCATAATTTGGAGCTCACCCCTTCTTCAACACTTCCCTTCAAGACTAGCCCGTTGCCAAGGGACCACTCTTGCAAAGGAAAGAGCACTAAGCTTGATTATGCCAATGATGCCGCCTCATCTTGGACTATCTATCCCACTTGCCAATTAGGACAAGCTTTCGTCTACTAGCCATTTTGGATTAGGCCGCAAAGGACATCATCTACCTCCACATAACACCACCATGAATAGCTTGCTTGAGCCTATACACACTTCTTCTTGTAGATTGCTCCGCTTGGATCACCACATTGCTGAGTATGATCACCACTCTCTCAAGACCTCCTGGATCAAGTGATTCGGCCTCAAGAGAGGATGAAGACCATGTGGAAGAATATGACCCTCCATAAGCACCATTTAATCAGTACCTTGGAGCAACTACTTCTTGGACCATCTGAATCTTCCGCTTGTTGAAAGATTCACCAATGAAAGATAGCATTAGCCTATGAGATTGGTTTTGGAAGTCATGAACTTCTTGGAAATGAATCTTGCAGAGTTTGATTCGCCTGTTACTGAGGCTGAGAATTCGCCAAGAGCTTCACTGAGTCGTTGTTGCTCTTCTTCTTCTCAGAGCAACAATCGCTCTTACCCTCTTCCTCTGAGGTTTCACCTCTCTCAGCAGCCTTACTCTTCTCCTCCTTAACGCTTGAAGTTACAAGCGAATGTGAGTTTCCAATCACCATAACTAGAATCAAACTCTCAAGAATCACAACACAAGCCCATCCAAAAACATTGCTTACTATCTCTTCACCGCCTCTTTTCCACAATTGATTTTCCTCTTATCAACTGTGTTTCTTTGATCAAAAATTATTGACCACTTCCTTTTCTTTGCAGGAAACATCTCAGCCTTGTGCTTCATCTTTGTTTCATGCAAGTCTTCTACGTGAACTCCTCTTATCACGTCTCTTTCGCAAGTCTCTTCCGGGTTAAAGATGTGAACTTCTCTTGTCACTTCTCTTCCGCAAGTCTCTTCCGGGATTCAACCTTCTTCAGCTTCCTCTCTCTAAGGTAAGCTTCTCCTTTTCTCCAAGTTTTACTATGAGGTGTCTCATATTTTTCTTGAAATCTTATGTGAACTAGATTCACACTTTCTTTGACTGTTTGTTGTACAGCCGGTTAATGCTTTGTTTTCACTTGGAGCTTGCTTGGATCACCATTTAAGGTCACCACCCAGCCTTCTCCTCTTCTAAACCATCACGCCAAAAACATTCTTCATATTCTAGATGCCTTATTTCCCACGCCATACATGCCAAAAACCATCATGCCATGACAAGCTTCTTCACGGATGAATGATTCTTAAAAAATCCTCTGGATCTTGTTTCCAAAGAGGATCACCAAGGAATTGATATTGATACAACCCCTTTTCAAAGTTTTGTATGTGGATCTAGACTTCACACATAAGAACCATAAAGAAAAATATTTACTCTCTCACACACACCCCCATTAATTAGAAAACGCATGGGAGGAACAAATTATTCCAGAAAATTTTCTCTCATGTGTTTAACAAAAGACCGAGCTCCTCAAGGCAAGGAGCCAAGGAGAGCCCAACGAAATCTCCCTCAATTTGTCATCATTTTCTAGTAACAATACACACCCTTAGTCCTTTCACAACTTGAAGATCTTATGATCTCAAGGATATTAATCTCAGAGTGAATAGAACTAAGAAAGTGTATGGTTATATATTAGAAGACTTTGTAGAGAGCTAGAAGAATAACAAGAGATTAGGCGCTAGATCACTCAACTTTTTCTGATACCATGTTGAAATTAAGAGTATGGAGGCTTAGGGATTGTTGAGAGAGTGATAGTTGTGGCGTGAGAATGATAAGGAGTTTGAGGTTTGGATACTAGGAGAATGTTTAGGATGAAGATGGTGGCGTGAGTATTGATGTAATGAGGGATTATTGTTTGAGAATGATGATAAGAATGATGATGAGAATGAGAATGATAATGGTTGATGAAATAAGATGAACTAAGGAGAAGCATGGCGCCAGAGAGCTAAAGCTCCACCAGCGCATTTAGGGAGATAAGCAAAGCTTCCTTTTACTCTTTTAATCTTCTTATTCTCTTATTCACAACACTACTTTACATTAAGTTTACATAGATATTTATAGAGAAGAGGTTACAAAACAACAAGAGAAGAAGGAAGAAGAAGCGTGAAGGATAAAGGAGAGAAGAAAGAAATTGGCGCCAAGAGGAGAGAAGGGAACCGCTCACTGTTTGCCTTCTGTTCATGCTGCGCCCATACCCTGCTGCTGACACCTCCATGCTTGTGTCCATGCCCCTCTCTGGCGCCCCATGCTCTCCTTTGCTTCCTCTTTTCCACTTAGTTAGTCTTCTAGTTAGTATGTAACAGTTTCCATTCTTCTAGTTACATCCTAACCAAGACTTCTTCTAGTTCCTTGTGAACTAGGTTTTCTTTCCCTCTTTTTTTTGTGTTTGAATTCTTCTATCATAGAGATCACATATTTTAACAGTTTCCTCGGCCTAGCAGGGTACTACTGGAAATTCGTCAAGGGTTTTGCAAGATTGTCTCAGCCCTTGACTCGTTTAACCAGGAAGGACGTTAAGTTTGTATTGTCTGAGGATTGTTAGGCAAGCTTCATAAATCTAAAGGTAATACTTACAAGCGCCCAGTATTAACCTTGCGAGAGCCGGAGGAGCAATATGTGGTTTATACGGACGCATCAATAATGGGTTTAGGCTGTGTCCTGATGCAAAAAGGCAAGGTGATTGCCTTTGCATCCAGGAAGTTAAGGAAACACGAGGGGAATTATCCAGTCCATGACTTGGAAATAGCTGCAATTGTGTTCGCATTAAAGATTTGGCGATCATACTTCTATGGTGCCAAAGTGCAAATCTTTACCGACCATAAGAGCCTGAAGTACGTATTCACCTAACCCGAGTTGAATATAAGGCAACAGCGATGGATGGAGTTGGTTACCGACTATGATCTGGATATTTCATATCATCCGGGTAAGGCAAACTAAGTTGCAGATACGTTGAGTCAGAGACGATTTGATATTAACGCAGATAAAGATCAGGAGAATCTTGTCAATATGATCGGGACATTGCATTTGAATGTAATGTCCACAGACGTGGAACCGTTGGGTCTCGGGGCAATTAATCAAGCGGACCTACTTAGTAGGATTTGCATTGCCCAAGGGAAGGACTCAAAACTTAACAAGGATGCCCAAAATGGGCAATCCGAATACCAGGTTGTGAAAAATGGCACGATCATGGTCAAAGGAAGGGTATGTATTCCGGATGATAGGGATTTAAGGGATGAAATCCTTAAGGAAGCTCACCACTCAAGGTTCTCAATCCCCCGGGACAGAACAAGATGTACCGCGATTTGAAGAGGTACTATCACTGGGTCGGAATGAAGAAAGATGTGGCAGCTTGGGTATCCAAGTTCCAAGTGGACTTCTACAGAACTTGCCTATGCCGGAATGGAAATGGGATCATGTTACGATGGAATTCGTGACGAGATTACCTATGGGAGGATCTAAACATAATGCAGTTTGGGTAGTGGTGGATAGACTGACAAAATCCGCACACTTCATCGCTCTCTCGGACAAGGATGGGGCTGAACAGATCGCGGCAAGATATGTTCAAGAGATAGTCCGACTGCATGGAATCCCGGTCAGTATTGTATCTGATCGAGATACTCGATTCACTTCCCACTTCTGGAAAGCATTCCAGAAAGCTTTGGGAACAAGGGTGAATCTAAGTACGGCCTATCACCCCCAAACGGATGGGCAGTTCGAAAGAACGATCCAAATGTTAGAAGACATGCTGCGAGCATGTGTTCTAGACTGGGGAGGAAACTGGGAGAAGTACCTGATGCTGGTAGAATTCGCTTACAATAATAGCTTCCAGGAAAGCATTAGAATGTCACCTTATGAAGCATTATACGGAAGACCATGTAGAACACCATTGTGTTGGACTCCGGTAGGGGAAAGGAGACTGGTTGGGCTGGACCTCATAGATGAAACGATGGAAAGGATGAAGTTCTTTAAGATCAAACTGAAGGAAGCACAAAACCGGCAAAAGAGTTATGCGGATAAACGCCGTAAGGAGTTGGAATTTGAAGTAGGTGACTTGGTGTACCTTAAGGCGGTAACGTACAAAGGGAAGGGGCGCTTCTCTAAGAGAAAGAAATTAAGTCCACGGTACCTTGGACCTTACAAGGTAATCCAAAAACTCGGGAAGGTCGCCTATAAACTTGTCTTACCACCGAGACTGGAGGCATTCCACAAGGTATTCCATGTCTCCCAACTTCGGAAATGCCTCAGTAATGAAGACAAGGTCAAAATCATTATACCAGCCGAGTTAAAGGAAAACTTAACAGTGGAAGCCAAACTAGTCCGAATCATCGATACAATGGAAAAAGGGACACGGAAGAAAAAGTTGAAGATGATTAAGGTGGTTTGGAACTGCGGAGGGTTTGAGGAGGCTACTTGGGAAATCGAAAACAAAATGAAAGCTGATTTTCCTAAGTGGTTTGCTAAGATGGGGGAATGGAAAGTGTCGGATTCGGGGACGAATCCCAATCAAGGGGGGGGAGACTTGTGACACCCGCGATCTTCAAAGGACCATGGGAAAGACCGGATCAAGCTAAGTCAGCTAAAAGTGTCCGAGCTAACTAGCTGGATTAGCTGGTAGGACTGAGACACTAGCTGGTTCAGCTAAGTGGACTGGGACACTAGCTGGGCAGCTAGGAACCCAGCTGGGTCGTGACTCGAGGGACTGACGGTTACGGAAGGCAGTTACTGAGTTAGGGCCGAACGGGTGTAACAAGGGACACGAATAAAGATACTGGTTCATTACCACGTTTCATTGCATCTGTCCGGTTACATTACTCGTCCCTTATAAATGCCGAATCCCAGACGCAAAGGGGGACGGACACACAATAAGACAGAGAAAAGGAGAGGCGATCACCCAGAGAATTCGGAAAGAACTTTTAAGGGATAATACGAAGGAAGGGGCGTTCGGAAAGTATTCGATCAGCGGTGGATTCAAACATGAAGGAAAACATCCTGATCATTTTGGAGACTAAGGTAAGTCCCTAATAAGCCTTATGCCGGACTTAGTCCAGCCTAATAGTCTCTTGGCTAGGGATTTCGGGAAAAGTGGGGATTACATGAAGCATGCATATGCATTAACCAGTATCACGGAAGTGAATGCGGAAAGTTTAACATGTTATCTTTCAGGTAACAAGGGTGATCGTGCAAAGGATGCTTAGGCGCGGATTCAAGGCCGAGAGGATGGGTGGTGATTTGGCTGGGTAGTTAGGATCGGACACATCTAATAGCATTATGCAAACTCGCTTGTTGTATCAAATCTTTTATTATATCAATAAAGCTACCTAGTTTCCTTACATTCTATCGTTTATGAAATCTCTAAAATACAAATCACATCATAAGCTCAAAGAAACGGAACTGCCTAAGGATCAGACCCTAAAAATTTGGTTAAGTAAAGAACGGAACGTCCTTGGAACCTCAAAGTTTGGGACGGGTCCTTTCAAACATCTTTTATGATCATTGAAGGGACTGGAGCAGCTATTGTACTGAGATTGCACACAAATTTCTTACAGAAACTTACCAGTCCATGATAACTCTTATCATGTCCTTCAGTGGTTGGGGTAGGCCACTCATGTATCATCTTGATATTCTCCTCATCAACCTTCAACTCTTGCGAACTGACAACACATTCTCTAATCGGAGGAAGACCTGTTGGGATATTTTCAAGATAAAAATCTGTAAACTTCCCTAAGAACTCTAGAGCAGGTTCTGGTGGTTGTTGTTGCTCTTGACCTGAAACTAAACCTTTCTTGAAGATCATGAGTAGTACTGTTTCTTTTGCCGCAAGTGACTTAGAAAAACTATCTGAAGTGATATAAAGGTTAGTCTTACTTACCTGGGTCATCTGGTCCATAGTGTTTTGCATTTCATACAATTCTTGTGAGGTTAGAGGCGCCATGTTGTGCTTCTTGTTGTTGTGTGTGAAACTACAGTAGTTGGTATGTCCATTGTGCACAGCCTCTTTACCAACTGCCATGGTCTTCCTAATAACAAGTGTTCTGCCTGCATAGGCACAACATCGTACACTACCTGATCGGCATACTTACCTATGCTGAAGGAGATATTGACTTGCTAAGAGATCTTGAGCTCCGTCTCATCATTAAGTCATTTAAGCTTGTATTGCCGATGGTATTTTGTCTTCTGGAACTCTAACTTATCAACCAAATACTTTCTAGCCACGTTAGTGCATGAACCTCCATCAATAATCAAACTACATACCTTGGAGTTGATGGTGCACCGCGAGTAAAATATGTTTTCTCTTTGTATGGTCTCTGGGTCGTAGAATGCACTAAGAACCCTCCTTATGACCAACAACTCTCCTGCATCCGGATTGTCTACAATCTCAACTTTAGACTCCACATGCGCTTCGTCAGCCTCATCTTGTGACTCATACTCACCATTCGGCTTGAGAATCATCTCCCTTTGATTTGGACATTCTCTTGCATAGTGTCCCTTGCCCTGACATTTAAAACATGTAATGTCATGAGATCTTTGAGCTGGAAACTTACCTTGCTCTGGGATCTTCTGTTATTAACTTGTCCTTGTCGAGCATCCTTGGCGGCAGAGGTGTTGAAATATGTGATCTCAAGAAGAAGAATAATTCAAACTTAAGAGAAGGAGGGAAGGAAAAAGAGAACTAGTTGTGAAGAAACTAGAAGGAGAACTAGTTGAGAAGGAACTAGAAGAAAAGGAAGCTGTTGGATCTCAACTAGACAATCTAACTAAACTAAGTGAGGAAGCAAAGAGATGTATGGGCACAAGCATGGGCGCATCAGAGCAGGGCATGGTGCGCGTCAGAGCAGGGCATGGTGCAACAAGACTATTGGAGCAGCTCACCCATCTCTCTTCCCTTCTTCACGCCCCTCCTCTCCTCTTCCTTGATTCTTCTTCATTTCAATGTAAAAAGTCTATAAATACATGTAATCTCTTGTAAAGAAGTGTGTGTGAATAAGAAGAAATATTCAGCAATCTTTCTCTTCCTTATTACGCCAATTCTCTCATCTCCATCCTTATCTCTTTCTAAACCTCTAAAATCAACATGGTATCAGAGCGGGTTTATCCTTCAACTGCTTAAATCTCACCTTATAACTCTTCTAGCACTCTACAAATCTTCTAATCTATAACAATACATCCTCCTAGTTCTATTCACTCTGAGATTAATATCCTTGGGATCATAGGATCTTCAAGTTGTGAAAGAACTAGAATTGTGTATTGTCACTAGAAAATGGAGACAAATAGAGTAGCAATCTCAGTCATGCTCAAAGGAAACAACTATCTCCTTTGGGCAAAAACCACTAAGACCATCCTTAGAGGAAGAGGACTTTGGCGATATGTTGAGCCAAAAGAGGTAGCGGAAGCTGTAGTGAGAAATGAAAAAGAAGAAGCTAAGGAAGAACAAGAGGAACAATACACGCTCTCTCTTCTTCAAAGCTCACTAGAGTCTTCCATCTTGGCGGCCTACTCATATGCCGATTCCGCCAAAGAACTATGGGATATACTCAAGGGAGTATATGGAAATGTCTCAAATATATCAAGAATATTTGAGGTGAAGAGGGCGCTGAATGAGCTTCAACAAGAGGAGAAGCCATTCAAGGAAATGGTTGGGGAGTATAGAAGCTTGTGGGCCGAGTTAGAGATTTTGAGGCCACACACAATCGACCCCAAGGAGTTAGGAGAAAGACGTGACCAAGACCAAGTGTTTGGACTTCTCTTGGCACTCAATGCATCCTACAAAGATCTTATCAAGCACATACTCAGATTTGAGAAGCTGCCAAGTCTAGCTGAAGTATGTGGCATGATACAAAGGGAGGAAGGGTCAAGAGACCTATTCCGTGCACCAAGTGAGGCCGCACATCTTGCAAAGAGGAATCTCACATTCGACAAGAGGGTTTTGGAATGTGAGCATTGTAAGATGAAGGGGCACACTAAGGAGAAGTGTTGGACTCTTTACCCACACTTAAGGCCTAAGCGGCTAAAGGAGAATGGAGGTGGACCTAGAGCCTTCATGGGAGTCACGCAACCTGTTGAAGAGATGGTCAGAAGATCCGAGTTTGAGGCTCTCATCAAGAGTCTATCCAAGCTCACAGAATCCGGTAAGAGCCTATTTAGCTCTAAAAGCTCCATTAAGAAGAATATGATCATTGTGGATTCGGGGGATTCTCATCACATGATTAAGGATCAAGACATGCTGAAAAATCTTGAGCCTTATCATGGAAATGTACAAATAGCCAATGGAAGCTCAGTTCCGATTGAAGGGATAGGAGAGTTAGAGCTTTTCACAAAAGAAACTAAAGCATTATACATGCCTAGCTTCTCATCCAACCTTTTATCAGTTCATAAAGCAACAAAAGATTTGGATTGTGTGGCAATGTTTGGGACTGACTTTGTGAAGTTTCAGGACCCTAAAACAAATCATGTACTCGGAGAAGGGAAGGTGGAGGATGGAGTGTATCTGTTGGAAACAAATAAACAAGAAAAGCTAAAAGCTCTTGGAGTGAAGGCGGATAAGGAAGTTTTTAACAAGAAGGAGATTGGAGATAGCTCATTATGGCATGGAAGGCTAGGACATCCAAGTTCAGCTATCCTCAAGATGGTCTTACCCAATCTCGTTCAAGAAGAAGAAGTTTGTGAAGCATGTGTACTAGGGAAACATTGTAGACAGTTTTTCCCCTCTTCATCTACAACTTGTGATGAAGCTTTTGGCATTGTACACTCGGATGTATGGACCGCCCCATGTAACTCAAGAGATCAATATAAATATTTTGTTTCATTCATTGATGACTACTCAAGATACACATGGATCACACTCTTACATTCAAAGGATCAAGTATATGAAGCGTTTACTAACTTCACCAAATATATCTCTACCCAATTCAAGACCAAAATCAAGATCTTAAGAAGTGATAATGGAGGGGAGTATGTGAGCAAACGATTCAAGGAGTTACTCAATAATCTTGGTATCATACACCAAACATCGTGTGCATACACTCCACAACAAAATGGGGTAGCAGAAAGAAAGAATAGGCATCTCATGGAAGTTGCAAGAACCCTCATGATTGCCAAAGGAGTACCTAAGTTTCATTGGGGAGATGCAGTAATGACTTCAAGTTACTTGATCAACCGGCTTCCAACGAAAAATATGGATAATAAATCACCATTTGAAGTGCTACACAAAAGCAAGCCAAGCGTGAACCATATGAAGACCTTTGGATGTTCTTGTTATATGTTTCTACCGGAGGGACAAAGAAGCAAGCTTGAACCTCGAAGTATGAAGTGTGTGTTCATTGGCTACTCACCAACACAAAAAGGATACAAGGTCTACAATCCGGAGACAAGGAGGGTCTATGTATCTAGAGAGGTGAGATTCAATGAAGAAGAAGGATTTTATGGAAACAAGAACCATGAAGCTCCGGAGGATGTGACTTCATTACCTATGGATTGGATGCGGGTTAATGACGCTCTAATAAATGAAGTACAAGGAGAGAGCGAATCATCTGAAACCAGAGTAGAAGATGAGGCACATGCGGAGCAAGATCAGAATTCTGTTGAAGAAGAAGCGAATGATGGTGAGGGAGAACTTGAGCCAACCGTACCCCTAAGAAGAAGTACAAGACAAAGGCGACAACGTGTTTACTATGGCTACAACAACTCTGCCATGCTCCAAGGGGAGTCTAGTGCGAGTAATCTTCCTTGTGTGATAAGAGAATGTCCTGTGCGTACGGCGAGCTTAGATCTCGATCCTATTGGCGACAGCATTCTCTTATCACAAGGGGGAGATAACACTCAAACTAGCACTATCACATATCCCATTGAGCTTTTTTGCTCGTTGGCATCCTTACCTATGGAGCATGAAGCTTTTCTTGGAAGAATCAGCAAGGAATCCATACCTAACTCATATGAAGAAGCGTGTGAGAATGGAGTATGGGTAAAAGCCATGGAAGAGGAAATGAAGTCCATGGAAAAGAACCACACTTGGTACTTGACCGAATTACCAAAGGATAAGAAATCAGTTGGGTGTAGATGGGTTTACACAATCAAGTATACAAGTGATGGGAAAATAGAGAGGTACAAAGCAAGGCTGGTGGCAAAAGGATACACTCAAATCTATGGGGAGGATTATACCGAGACATTTGCTCCGGTTGCTAAGCTCCACTCCATAAGAATCCTAATCTCAGTGGCAGTGAACTTGAAGTGGGATCTATGGCAGATGGATGTCAAGAACGCCTTCTTGCAAGGAGATTTGGAAGAAGAGGTATATATGGATCCACCCCAAGGATATCATAAGGAAGGCAACAAGGTTTGCAGATTGAAGAAAGCAATCTATGGGCTAAAGCAATCTCCAAGAGCATGGTACCAAAGGCTAAGCGCTTGTCTATTGGATAAGGAGTTCATAAGATCTGAAGCTGATCATACCCTCTTCACAAGGCAAAGTGAAGGAGTAGTAGTGGTGGTCTTGATCTATGTTGATGATCTAATCATCACAGGAAGTGATAAAGATGGAGTAGATCAAATCAAGAAACTCTTGAAGATCGCTTTTGATATAAAGGATCTGGGAGAGCTTAAATACTTCCTAGGGATTGAGATGACACGGTTTGAAGATGGGATGTTCATCTCTCAAAGGAAATATGTGCTGGATCTCTTGGAAGAAACTGGCAAGTTAGGATCCAAGCCGGCTAAAACTCCAATAGAAGAAGGCTACCAAGATAATCCTGAGGGGGAGCCATTGGAAGATATTAAGAGGTATCAAAGGATGGTGGGCAAGCTCATCTACCTCACTATCACAAGGCCGGACATTTGCTTTGCAGTGAACCGTGTGAGTCAACATATGCAAAAACCAACTATGCAGCATTGGAACATGATTGAGAGGCTGCTAAGGTACTTAAAAAACAGCCCTGGAAAAGGCATATGGATGAAGGCTAATGGAAACACAAAGGTTCAAGGATATTGTGATGCGGATTGGGCTGGAGATAAGCAAGATAGAAAGTCCACATCCGGTTTTTGTACCTTTGTGGGAGGTAATCTAGTCACTTGGAGAAGTAAGAAGCAGAAAGTTATAGCCTTATCAAGTGCTGAAGCCGAGTATAGGGCTATGAAGGAGGTGACAAAAGAATTGATATGGGTGAAGGCATTCCTAGAAGATCTTGGAATACATGAGGCTGAGGAGATGCTGTTGTATTGTGATAATCAAGCTGCAATACATATAGCATCCAATCCGGTATTCCATGAAAGGACCAAGCATATAGAAATGGATTGTCACTTTGTGAGGGGAAAGATTCAAGAAGGAATCATCAAACCCGCATTTGTAGCAAGTGGGGAACAGCTAGCGGATATCTTCACCAAGGCAACATCCTCTATCATTGGGGATCACATACATGGCAAGATCGGTCTAAAGGATCTTCACCGACCAATCTTGAGGGGGAGTGTTGAAATATGTGATCTCAAGAAGAAGAATAATTCAAACTTAAGAGAAGGAGGGAAGGAAAAAGAGAACTAGTTGTGAAGAAACTAGAAGGAGAACTAGTTGAGAAGGAACTAGAAGAGAAGGAAGCTGTTGGATCTCAACTAGACAATCTAACTAAACTAAGTGAGGAAGCAAAGAGAGGTATGGGCACAAGCATGGGCGCATCAGAGCAGGGCATGGTGCGCGTCAGAGCAGGGCATGGTGCAACAAGACTATTGGAGCAGCTCACCCATCTCTCTTCCCTTCTTCACGCCCCTCCTCTCCTCTTCCTTGATTCTTCTTCATTTCAATGTAAAAAGTCTATAAATACATGTAATCTCTTGTAAAGAAGTGTGTGTGAATAAGAAGAAATATTCAGCAATCTTTCTCTTCCTTATTACGCCAATTCTCTCATCTCCATCCTTATCTCTTTCTAAACCTCTAAAATCAACAAGAGGTGCCCATGCCGGCTTGCTCCAAGGAGTAAAGGCAGTTTTCCTCTTGATATGTTGTTTTGCCTGAACTGCTAGATGTAAGAGCTCCTCAAAGTCATGATAGGCTTGCCTCTCTACCTTTCTAGCAATTCTATCCTGTAGCCCATCAAGAAACTGTGCCATCAAAGTATCTTCAGCATCTTCAGTTTCTAACCGGTTTTTGAGAGTCTTAAACTCCTCAAAATATTCCTCCACTGACTTGTTTCCTTGAGAAAGTTTCCTAAACTTCTTTTGCAGCTCTCTATGATAGTAGGATGGTACATATCTCTTCCGCATGCTGAACCTCATATCTTCCCAAGTAGTGACCTGTCCATGTCTAAATCTTCTCCTCTCGGTCACATCACTGTCCCACCATGCTAAGGCATTCTTGGTGATTTAAGCGGCAGCTAGAGACACCTTCCTTGCTTCTGAGTAGTTGTAATACTCGAAGATGTATTCCATTCTTTTCTCCCAATCAAGGTAAGCCTCAGGGTTGTCACATCCAACAAATGTTGGAGCTGTAAGCTTCACATCCTTTCCTCCATGTCTCGGCTGATCCTCATCTAGGTCATGGACCCTGGCTCTCACTGGCCTTCTAGGTCGTGGGTTAAGATCAGGTGCTGGTGGAAGATCTTCATCCCATCCAAACATATCATCATCATTGTCCTCTTCACGTGGCTGCCTAGGCATAGGACTCTGACGTGCTGGTTCACCTCTCAATGGCTGTGGTTGTGCTTCCAATCGCATCAGCCAGTCACTAACTGTCCTTACGGCCTTAAGCAACTGATGCATGGTAACAGGTGGTACTTCTTCTCCCATAGTTCTTACAACTGTGAGTAACTAACAAACAGATAAAGTGCTAAGGAAATCTAAGATGTATCAAAAGCAAACTGAATTCAAAACCTGTAAACAATATATAGATTTTTTTTGTAATATGAAATAAAGCAATAAGACAGAAAATAATAGAAATATATAGAAAGAATTGGAGGGACACGACCTGAGAGTTAGGAACTTTTAAATCTCTGATACCAGATGATGTAGGAACACGCGGCGGGTTGTTCTCACGGGGATGTAGGAACAAATCGAAGGTTGTTCTCTCCGTGGTTAAGGTGGTGGTTGATTCAGCTAGCTGGCCGTACGACACTCTCTAGGTGGATCCATAGGTAAGGTGGGATAGAAAAAGATCTACAATGATGGGGAAGGTGATGGAAACACAAACAAAACAAAGAAAAGATAGTAGGAACAAACAGGGAGTAGTTCCTTGGATGGATCGATGGTGTTGCAATTAGCTGGCTGTACGGCTCTCTCTAGTTGGAACTGAAGGATGCGATTTGAAACACGAACAGGGGGAGGTTATAGAGGCCACATGAATCTATGATCTGATCCATGATAATTCTGGTGACACTCAAGTCCACAAGACCTCACGCACAAGGGAAAAGAAGGTGTCGGCTGCTCTCTTCTCCAAGAAGAAAAATTAGGGTTCTTTATTGATATAAAAAAGTGACTACAAAGCTGAGAAGAGAATTTATTAAATAGTCCAGCAGCTGTGGCTTATTGGCCAAAAATAATAAAGCAAAAGAAATACAAGGACTTATTCCAAAACTAAAATAGAAAATGTCTTAAAACTTAAAAAATGATAAACCCTGCAAAATAGAAAAGGAAACTTGTTTGAATTCAAATTGAAACATTTACCTGCGTCTTCCTGGGCCTTATGAATGCCTCTATGATCCGGTGTAGCCTCCAAGCCCACCTTAGCAGAAATCAAAAATACGGAAATCCCCATACAACCTTGTAGAACTAGCAAGAAGAAGATATCTTGTTTCTTGGGCTGCAAGCATATATACTCTTGATCTCTGTTGTTGATGAAGAGTCCTTGATGTCTTCTATCTTTAGGATAGTCTTCATCTTTTGCTTCCACTATGTCTTGGAGCTTGGTGATGCTGGTATCTTCTAGGAGAGCAAAATGAGTTTCTGGAGTGATATCCTTAGTGAAGAACTTCTCTTTGAGTTCTTCTTGCTGAAAGGGTGTATGTGGACTCTCCAGTGATGTGTTGAACTCCTCTCTTAAGCTTTTGGCTCTGCATCTGGTCCTTATTGCGTGCCTCATTATCGGAATACTCATCTCTTCTTCAGTTCCGATGTTGTTGGTCTCCAAGCCCTAATCATCTATAGCCATAACTTTTGGAAGCAACTTCTACCACGGTGACATTGGTAAATATTCTGCATTCAGCAGCAATGATCCGCACCAAGGCGGTAAGGGAGCCACAAAAAAAAAACACTTGCCAACAAAAACAACTGAGACAACCTAGCTAAACTCTTATTCCATAAATCCAGATCAATAAACTTCTCCCTACACCGATAACATTCAAAACAGTGTGAACCGGAAAGGGAAGAAGAGAATACCTGGTGGAATGAGATGTTAGGAGGTGTAGTTGGTCTGGCGGTGATAGGAAAGGAACTAGTTTCAGGAACCATCATAGCGATTATCCAGTCTGGCGAGCCGAATCTCAGCGACAGAGAGGAAAGAAACGCTCCAGGGTAAACATGAGGATGCCTCAATAGAACCTCAACAGCGGTTTGGGAAGATATTTTTTATAGGTTGAGCTTGTTCCAAACCTAAAAGGTGGTTTGAACTTGCGCTTGTTTGCGGTCGGTTAAGAGATGATCAAATAAATCTTGTACTGTTCTCGACACATGGAATCTTTGGCCAAACTTTGTGATATGTCGACTCCTTAAACAGAACATTAATCAAATTAAGATGAGGGTTGGACATGGATCAAATAGATTTTCGGGTTGGGCCGCCACCTAAGAACATTGGCCAAAAAAATTTTTAATGAGCCAAATTGGGTTGGACCCAATAAGGGAACCCCTAGGTTTTCTTTGGCTCTATCATTGGATGTTTGTCTGTGGCGGCTGAGCGGCAATTGTCTTATATTCGAGGAGTGGGGGCTTCGCTGAAGGTTGTGCCAATATAATTGCAATATTCCAGAGAATACGATATGTATAAGACAGAGTCGGTACTAGAGAAGAGTGCACACAACAGTAGAGATCCGCAGAGTCACGACAAGAGTATCATCAAAGGATACATAAACAGACGCTAAAACTCCTAGGCCTCGAGTCTGAGCCGATGAAGTGGATGGTTGGGAGATGGAGATGGAGATTGAGGATATAGGAGAAATGGGTTTGAAGATGGAGATGGAGCGATTCTTGAATCTGGAGAGAAGGGTGAGAGGGTCGGGCAGTTCAGGTGGCTTCGGTAAGGGAGGATCACCGTTGGCAACGGCTGGAACCATATCGTGGAGGTTGCTTAAAGATTTCTTGGTCTTAGGGCGTGGGAGTGATATTAAGGTTTTTTCAATCTAAGGTTATCAATTACCTAATTGCGTTGTAGCATAGAAGGGAATCAATCCAAATTGGAATCTAGTTTTAACACATTAAAAATATAAATCATGTCTTAATCTAAATGAATATGATCTAAATTAATAAATTAATCTTAATTTAAAATGCAAATAAACAAGAAAATATGTAAAAACGGTTTTTGAAATCAAATTAATAAATAAGATCCTTGGGAATGTTATACATGATCTAGACTAATAAATGTTAAGCTAATAGAATCTTAATCTACTTCTTAGAGCTAATCCAATGGTTCCAAGACATTAAACTAGACTAATTCATTCTCATGGTACTAATCACTTCACTAATAACCTTAAATATTCATAACTCTCGTTAAACACTATTTGATCAATGAGCATGAAAAATAAGTCTTCATAACCTCTAAAAATCCTAAAAAATTAATTCTCATTGGTTAGGATTGAAAAGAGTTTAAAAAGTTTGAATCAATCATTTCATCAAACACCTTGTGGGTGTGAGAAATGCCTAAAATCTAAACCAACAGTCTCTTGCTAATCTAGCATTAAATTCGACCTATCAAGCTTGAATATATGATTACAAGCCTAAACTCCACTAACCTAGCACTAATCAACCTAGATCTAACATCCCAAAAACCCTAATTAAAGACTACTCACTTATAGCCATTAAAACACAAAGTAAAGTGATTGATCTTTGCATAATCATAAGTATTAGAAGAATATAAATAAAGATTAAAACAAAATCCAACTTTATAAACTTAGAAATCCAAAAATCTACAATCCAAAACCATAAACAAGTTTAAAAATATAAGATAACCCTGAAAATTAGGGTGGAGAAGTATTTTTAGTGAATAAAGAAGCTTGGTTCAATTCTAAAATCGGACTGGTTCACAATCGGTTTAGGAGTTAATTTTTGTCAACTTTTCGGTCAATCGGATACCTCTGGTCGATGGCTCCATCGGACACCCTTGGTTGATGAGAATGGCCGATGGGCTCCCCAGACGTAATTCTTCAAGTCTCATCGGCCACCTCTGGCCGCTGGAGGTTGACCAGTGGAGGTAAACTTCACTTATCTCTCTAATCAAATATCTAAATCACTTGAAATTATTTTCTTGGAACTCCAACTCAATTTCGTACAACTTTGATGAAGCACTCTGGAGCTATATCACAATGTAAAGTCTCCAAATGAGTCGATATTTGAGATACTTAGGATTGGTTCTAGATCATCATTTATATTTTCTCACACCATTTCCTCTCCTTGTTGTTTTCTTCAGCTCCAAGACCTATATAAGAGTGTAACTCATGAAAATATGCATCTAGACCCTAAACATGTAATGAAAATGCAAGATAATGATAAAAACTCATTGCTAAAAAACATTAAAAACACAATATATCAAATTCCCCAAACTTATCTCTTGCTTATCCTCAAGCAAACAATAAGAAACCTATTGGGATGTGTAAGAATCGGGATTCAAACCAAAAAGTATCAAATGAAGGATTAAACACAATGTCCTTAAAGATAGTTAAATGGTGCAAGTACAAACATCTTACTCTCTAGTACTTCTCCATGCTCAGTGCAGTGCAAAAATCTAATACAGCCTCTAAGCTTAAGAAAGAACTCACAATCAAATCGAAGACATCTCTTTAACATTCATTAAGGTGCTTATAATGCGGTCTTGCTTATGGAAATCAAATCATTCTTCAATCGGTTTATGGGTTAAAAGCTTTTTGATGTGACTTCAAAAGAGTTTTCTTTAGGTGGTTTCTCTCAAATATAGGAGTGACAGTCAAATGAAAAATCAATCTAGGAAAGGGAACAATTGATGAATACAAAGCTCAACTCTAATTATTCTACCCCATCCCATTAAATGCATCCTATTTTCTATCCTTTAAACTTTATTATCATTCTCTTTTCAACCCCCATATCAATAGACTTTTTGTTCTTTTTCAATCCTCACCCTCATGATCAATCCTTTTTACTTAGTCTTCTAGGAAAACCTTTTAGTTCAACTCTTAGCTCTTTTATATCCCTTTAAACTTTTATTTCTTTTGCTCCATATACTTATAATTTGTTTTTTTCTGTTTTAACTTATGGTAGCTATACTTTCCTTCTTCTTATATACATGTGATTTGGAGCTTTTTGGTATATCACTTGGGTTAACTAGGGACTCTTTTGATATCAAAGATCAAGAGTTTCTTTCTTTCTTTTCCAACACCCAAATGACCACCTATTCTAACTACTCAAGTCTTTCATTCCCCACCTAAAGCTAGACATGCCATAGCTAGCCAAAAATGAGAGATAACCTTTGTCGTTCCCGATACTCTCAGGTTTTTTGTAAAATCATAGCATTATCAACAAATGACCTTGCTCATAGAATATATCAAAGGTTTTGAAAGAAATGGTCATGGTTAAGGGTAGGAGAACCATTCTAAAGATAAGAATAGCCATTCGGGTTAGCAAAGGGTGGTAAAATGGATAAGAGAACCCGAATGTGACCTTACTCAACCATGAGAATGCATTCAAATAACCATAAGCAAGAAAATTAAATTCAAGTTAAGTTCAAATTCATAGAGATGCTTCAAGAAATCAAGTGAGCTCTGCAAAACTAGAAGGTGCATTTCAAAAGGTGCAAAGTTCCAAGCATGGATTTTTCGTTATTTCAAAGATGTTCAAACAGCAAATAACTAAGTCTAAGGACAATGATCTTAATCGTAAGCATGAACTTCTACAAACCAAACATCCCATATGCAAATGAAAATAAAAATGCTTCTGCACTCAATCTTACTATGCAAATGAAACTACAAAAATCTTTTTGCGTTTTACAAATTTTTCTATTTTTTTATTTTTCTATGCAATAGATGTATGCATGAGACTCAAATATACAAAAATAAAAATAAGAAAACAAAACACAAGATTAAAAGACAGAAAACCCTCCCCCAAACTTGAATTACACCGTCTCGGTGTAACAGAAGTGAGAGAGAAGGTTAAAGCAAAACTAAAATGGCATATACATTGAAAAGAAAAGGACCATACCTTGGCCTTAGTCGAAAATCTTAGGGTGTGGAGTGAGTGGAGTTTGAGAACTCCTAAGATCAATTAAAGTGGTGGAATGAGCATTAGAGAAGCGTGTTCCGCCCTTTGAGTGTGACAGTGAATACCTCCTTCATCACATCTTCAAAGCCCTTTGAACCAGTTGCCTTAATCTCCGGTGTGAGAATTGCTTTAACCATAGAAAAGGGATTTGATATTCCCTTACACTTTACTTTGTACTGTAGCTCTCCATCAATACATTTCCAAGGGTGCAAGGTCATTGATGGAACCAATGAAGAGTGAACAAAGGTTGGATGGTGGTGTTTGTTCATTACCATCTTGTTCTTCTCAAAATTTTTCTTGGTTTCCTTCAACTTCTTGGCTTTACTACTTTCATCACAACCATCAAACAAGGAGAATAAATACTCTCCATCTAAAATTTTCTCATCAAGCACTAGTGTCTCATTCACAACCTTAATCTCATTCTTCCATTCTAACTCTTCATTGGTGATTGTTCCACAAAACTTGGTATAGGAAGGCTTGATTGGAAAAGTAACTGTAGGATTCACATTGATTAGAGTCACACACTTGGTTGAGAAGTTGATGCTTGCTCCCACGGTGTTGAGAAAGGGAGTTCCAAGAATGAGTGGAAGCTTATCTGGTTTCCCTCTATCTACTACTATGAAGTCTGTTGGGATTAAACAATATCCAATTTTAAGTGGATAGTCTTCATTCAAACTAAGTGGAGGCTTTGAAGAGGCATCAATATAAGTGATCAAAGAGGAGTACTCTTTCAATTCCTTGATACATACTATTCATCATCCCAAGTGACATGACATTCACACTAGCACCCGAATCACACAAGGCATTCTCAAATTTCATATTTCCAAGGGAACAAGCTATGAAGAATGTACCAGGATTCTCAAGCTTGGGAAGACACTTAGGTTCAACCAATGTGGAAGGTTGAGGCTTGAGAATTTACATAATTTCTTCTACTTTTGCCATGTTGGCTAAGATAGCTTCAATAAACTTTACATGAAGAGGAACTTGAATCAATCTACTCATGTGAGGCAAAGGGACTCTAATTGTGCTCATTTTAGCTTTGAAGCTTGAGAAGACTTTATTTTTAGCTTTGGTGAGTATTCTTCCAGGAAATGGGATTGTAGGTTCATAAGGAGAAAGTTCATCTTTTGGTGCATCTTCCTTTTCCACTCTCATAGGAGCTTTGCATTCTTCCCTAGTAATCACCTCTACATTTACTTCACTTTGATAAACCACAACAACATTATCCACTACATATAGAATTCTAGTGATTTCCTCCAAATCTCTTTTATGATCATTCTCATCACTTGTGAGGATAGCATTGAAAACTTTCTTAGGATTTGTTTCAGCTTTACCGGAAAGTGAGTCCTTTGGCCTATTGGATGATGATGAAACTTGAGCAACTCGATTGTCATGGCTTTTGACATGGGAAGCTAAGTGTTCAAACTTATTATTTAATTAACTGTAAGCTCCTTGCATCCCATCCATTCTCTTATTAATCTCAAAAGTGCATTTGGTTTGCCCTTCTAAGAGTTGTTTGAGGAGCAGAGTATTGGGATCTTCTTTGAGTGTTTGGAAAAGTTAAAGTGGTTGGATAGTATTTGGTATGAAGTTTTGGTTTTGGTTGTATGGAAGTGGAGGTTGGTAATTTGGGTTTGGTTGGAAGTTTTGATTGTGTTGGAAAGGTTAGTTTTGGTTTGAGTATTGTGGTTTTGGTTGAAAGTTTTGATTGGATTGGAAGATTGGGTTTGGATAGAAAGCTTGGTTTGGTAGTTTCAGATATGTTTGGTCCTGTGCGTTTTGAACATTGGGGTTACGGTATGATAGGTATGGATGGTTGCGGTAGCTTTGGTTGAAACCTTTGTTTTGAAATCCTCTTTGGTTGCCCACAAAATTAATTTCCACTTGTGTCTCTCCATTATCCTCTATTTAAACTCCCTGCTCAGTACGTACTTTTCTTTTCAACTAATCCTTTGAACCTAACATTGTCACCTATTAAACAAATGTAAAGTTTGGGAGTTATTAACAATTCCCTAATCCTTTTGCAACCAAACTTCAATCAATCCAAAGCTAAACAACGTAAACTTTCTAAAGGGACAACAATTCAACAATAATAGTCTATTGAAACCACAATCCTCATATTTTTCCAAGATACTATGCCCTCAATAAAATCGAATTTTTTCAAGTATAAACAATATATCCGGGCAAAGCCACCATCTCAAGTAATCTCAATTATCCAACAAATTTAACCACAGTATATTACCCAGCTCAAGAATTTCCATATATTCACTCTCAAAAGTGTAATTGATACTCTATTGGTTCAATTTTGGGATAATCAAACAAAACCCAGAATTTTGAGAATTATGGCAAAATTGTTACCTTGTGTGGAGAGTATAATGGCAAAAAATTAGGGAAAGAGGCAGGGATTACTCAAAAGACACTTGAAATTGATGAATTTTGCCTTTTAAAATCAATGAAATGAAGCAAAAATTGAAAGAGTTCTTCGGAATTATGTTTTGAAAGAAAAAGAAGAATAAATGTTGTAAAGTGGTGTGGGGCTAGGAAGAAGAAGGAAGAGAATATTAGGTATCTTGTGTTTTTTTTACTTACCTCGAGTCTCCCATTGGTGGTTGATGACCAATTGGATTGCTCGGTGGAAAGCTCAGGGCAAAATTAGGGTCTCCCATCGGTGGTTGATGACCGATGGGGATGGCCGGTGAGGGTCTCTCATCGGTGGTTGATGACCGATGGGGATGGCCAGTGGCAAGCTCACCCCTGTAATTAAAAGTTTAACACAAGACTTAATGAAAACAAAGTTGTAAAAATGAAGAAAAGAAAGATATGTACAATGATAAGATGAGAATGCCTGTCAAGCGCGCTCGTTTAACCTCATGAGCTCGACGTTCCTGCTTTATTTGGAATGAGGTTCAGAAAGGGGGATTGTTTTTCCCTCTCCAAGGATATTGCTTGCCATGTATGGCTTCAAAAGTTGACTATTTACCACAAAGTCTTCACCAGATTTGTTCTCAAGAACGATAGCTCCATATGGTCTCACTTCTTTGATAGTAAATGGGCCACACCAGCGGGATCTGAGCTTTCCGGGGAACAGTTTTAGCCTTGAGTTGAATAGTAAAACTTGTTCACCAGCTTTCTAGCTAGGATCTTCTTATCATGTAAAGCTTTGGTCTTCTCTTTGTAGCTCTTAGAACTCTCATAAGCCTCAAGTCTAACCTCATCCAACTCATGCAGTTGTAACATCCTCTTCTCTTGGTTTGTTTTTATATCAAAATTCAGAAGTTTAACTGCCCACATTGCTTTGTATTCTAGCTCCACTGGCATGTGACAAGCTTTTCTGTATAGCAGATTGAAAGGATTTATCCCTATTGGAGTTTTAAAAGCTGTCTGGTAGGCGCATATTGTGTCATCTAGCTTGGCAGACCAATCTTTTCTTGTTACGCCTACTGTCTTCTCTAAGATCGATTTTATTTCCCGGTTGGAGATCTTGAATTGTCCGCTGGTTTGTGGGTGATCCGGTGTTGCAACCTTATTCTTAACACCATATCTCCTCAAAAGGTTCTCAAAGTCTTTGTTGATGAAATGTTATCCTCGATCGCTTATCACAACTCGTGGGATGCCAAATCTTGGAAAAATTATTGTCTTAAACATCTTTAATACAACCTTGGCATCATTTGTTGGACTCGCTAAAGCTTCTACCCATTTGGAGACATAGTCAACTGCTACCAGGATGTACTTGTTACCATAGGATGACGGAAATGGTCCCATAAAGTCAATTCCCCATACATCAAAAATTCCTACCTCGAAAATGGGGGATTGAGGCATCTCATTCCTCTTGCTTATGCTTCCTTTCCATTGGCATGGATCACACCTTGCTACATATTCATGTGCATCTTTGAACATCAAGGGCCACCAAAATCCTGCTGCAAGGCTTTTTAAACAGTTTTGAAAGTAGAAAAATGACCTCCAACGTTCATACCATGGCAATGTTGCAGAATACCATTAACCTCTTCTTCAGCGATGCACTTTCGATACAAACCATCCTTACAAAGTGTGTACAGGTACATATCCTCCCAATAAAATCGGTTAATGTCCCTGAAGAATTTTTTTTGGCATAGGGGTTTAGCTTGATTGGATATTTTACAATATCTGCGTACCATGGTTCATCTTCTTTCATACTCCTTACTTCTTCTAGATTTTGCAATGTCTCATTAGTCAGCTCAAGAAGTCGAATTGCCATTAGTGTTTCTTCTGGTAGTTAATCATCTAAAGGGATTTCACAATCGACTCTCATCCTTGATAGATGATCTGCAACCCCCATTTTAAATCCCCTTTTTGTCTTTAATTTCCAAATCAAACTATTGGAGCAACAAAATCCATCTCAAGAGTCTTGGTTTGGCATCCTTCTTGGCCAGTAAGTACTTCAAAGCTGTGTGGTCTGTGTGGATTATTACCTTTGAACCAACCAGGTAAGATCTAAATTTCTCAAAAGCAAATACTATCGCGAGTAGTTCCTTCTCCATCGTAGCATATGTACACTGCGCATCATCGAGGGTTCTGCTTGCATAGTATATGACATGGAGTTTTTTATCCACTTTTTGCCTAAGAACCGCTCCTACTGCGTAGTCGCTTGCGTCACACACGATTTCGAATGGCAGGTCCCAATTCGGAGCTTGCACAATTGGAGCGCTGATTAACTCTTTCTTTATCCTCTCAAAAGCTTCCAAGCAATCATCATCAAACTGGAAAGTCACCTCTTTACACAAGAGGTGTGTAAGAGGTCTAGCTATCTTTGAAAAGTCTTTAATGAACCGTCTGTAAAAACCCGCATGGCCTAAAAAGCTTCTTATCCCTTAGTCTGGAGGAGCCAAACTCATCATCACTTCTATCTTAGCTTTATCCACTTCAATCCCTTGCTCAGAAGTTTTATGACCCAGAATAATATCCTCCTTAACCATGAAGTGGCATTTTTCCCAATTCAGTACAAGATTTGTCTCTTCACAACGTTGTAGAACCCTGCAAAGATTAGAAAGACAAGAGACAAACGAATCTCCATAGACAGATAAGTCATCCATGAAAACTTCTACCACATTTTCAATCAAATCCGCAAATATAGACATCATACAACGTTGAAAGGTTGTGGGAGCATTACACAACCCAAATGGCATTCTACGATAAGCGAAGGTATCATAAGGACATGTAAAAGTTGTTTTTTCTTGGTCATTTGGATGTATAGGAATTTAGAAAAATCTGGAATAACAATCGAGAAAACAATAGTGGGTATTGTTCGTTAATCTTTCCAGCATTTGGTCAATGAAAGGTAAGGGGAAATGGTCTTTCCTAGTGCATCATTGAGTTTACGATAGTCAATACACATCCTATGACCAGTTATGGTTTTCATTGGTATCAACTCATCTCTATCATTTTGACAACTTTGATTCCTCCTTTTTTGGTACTACATGAACCGGGAAAACCCAAGTACTATCCGAGATCGGGTAAATAATTCCCGCATCTAAAAGTTTAAGTATCTCTTTCCGCACAACATCTCTAAGGTTAGGATTTAACTGCCTTTGATGTTTAACAGAAGTCATCGACTCATTCTCCAAGTGGATCCTATGTGTACATAAGGTTTCCGAGATTCCTTTGATATCATCAAGTGAATAACATATAGTCTTTCTAAATTGCTTTAATTTTCCTAAAAGGGTGGAAACTTCTTCATCATTCAGTAAATCACTAATTATCACAGGTTAAGTAGAGTTTGTTCCAAGAAAAGCGTACCTTAGGCCTTGTGGAAGTGATTTGAGATCAACTTTAGGAGACTTAGTAAGAGATTAAGAGATTTAGAAGATGAAAGAGTAAGAGAATCAAGAGAATTAGAGAGAAGGGAGAGGTGCCATTGGCGGCCAAAAGTATAGAGAAATAGGTTTTATTAGGTTAAACTTTACAAAGGCTGCTGGCTCCCCTTTGATATGTTAAGGGGAAGCCCTAAATTGACTAGAAGACAAACTAGGGATTAAAACAAAATACATGTGCCAAAATAGAAAGATCTAGAACCTTATATTTTAACACGACTTTTGCACGATCCACAATCTTCAAACTTTTTCCTAATTCATCATAGAACCTAAACCCGAATTTTCAGATTTTGTACGCTTGGATTTTGCACAGATAAGTATGGTCCGTACATCCCGGATTATGCACAGACCTGTACAAACAGAAACTTCCAAACTCCTCTAATGATGCCTTGATGATATTTCCCTATGTCAATACTCCCCCTCAGGCTTAGCCGTCGGTGAGTAAAGGTTAAGCTTGGATACCCCATAGGCGTTACCTCGGTAAAAACCTCATCATAGAAAAAACCACTTAGGAAAAATCTATGATGAGAAAAAGAGCATAACGTCTATGGGTGTAGGGGATATGATCATGGGTGAGTTAGATCCACAAGACCTAGTTAGCTGTATATGCGGTTGCAAACCTTAAGACTTGCGGCTTTGGTGAAGATATCAGCTAGTTGGTTTTCACTTCTTGTGTAACATGGTAGAGTCACTCCTTCTTTCTCTCAAACTTTATGGCAGTCAATCTCTATGTGTTTTGTCCTCCCATGAAACACTGAGTTACTAGCTATGTAGATGGCCGCTTGGTTATCACAATGCATCATGATAGGGCTTGTGGTTTCAATGCCTAGATCTTTGAGTAGTGCCTTAAGCCAAACCAGTTCATTTGTGAGCTTCCTCATTGCCCTATATTCTGATTCAGCACTTGAGCATGACACTACTTTCTGCTTCTTAGACTTCCATGTAACCAAGTTCCCACCAATGAATGTGCAAAAACCTGTGGTTGACTTCCTATCCTTTGTGTCACCAGCATAGTCCGCATCACAATATCCCACAATCTCAGCATTCCCATTCTTTCCCATCCATATGCCTTGTTCGAGACTCCCTCTAAGGTACCTTAAGATTCGCTCCACCATACTCCAGTGGTATACCGTGGGTGTTTGCATGTGTTGACTCATCTGGTTCACAGCAAAGCACAAGTCAGGTCTAGTCATAGTCAAATAGATAAGCTTACCCACTAATCGACGGTATTGGAGAGGATCGGCATAAGGCTTGTGTAATGGGTCTTCTTCTTCTCCCTCAGTTTTCTCCCCCTTTCGCTTGACCTTGTAGCCATATTCAAGTGGAGTTTTGGCTGGTTTTGCTCCAATCTTTCCTGTCTCACTCAACAAATCAAGGGTATATTTCCTTTGTGAAAGAAATAAGCCTTCCGAAGAACAACAAATTTCAATCCCTAGGAAATATCTTAGTTCTCCAAGGTCTTTGATGTCAAAGATAGTCTTAAGAAAGGTTTTAGTGTTTTGAATACCTTCCTTATCATTGCCGGAAATGATAAGGTCATCCACATATACCAATACCAAAATAATTCCCTTAGAGCTTTGAAGGGTGAAGAGAGTGTGATCAGATTCTGATCTTTAGAAGCCTATGTCCTTAAGGGTAGAACTTAGTTTGTGATACCACGCCCTTGGGGATTGCTTTAGCCCATAGATAGCCTTTCTAAGCCGGAGTACTTTCCATGGAGCAATGGAATCTTCAAGTCCCGATAGTCGAGTCATGTACACTTCTTCCTCAAGTTCTCCTTGAATGAACACATTCTTCACATCCATTTGCCATAGCTCCCACTCTAGATTGGTTGCTAAGGAAAGGACCACCCGAACTGTGTGAAGTTTGGCTACCGGGGCAAAGGTATCCATGTAGTCATCTCCATATGTTTGTGTGAATCCCCATTTTGAGTTAACCGCTTTCTTTCCCGAAGGGAGATCAGCCTCATCCCATGTATTATTCCTCTCCATAGCTTCAACTTCATCATCTACAGCTTCTAACCGCTGTTTGCTAACTTTGGCTTCTTCATAACCCTGGGGAATCCATTGAGCTTCAATCTTGCCTAGGAAAACTTGATGAGTTGTTGGCAAAAGGTCAAGAGAACACACAACTTGAATGGGATGTGCCACGGCTATATTGTTGTAGTAAACCCTTGTTTGCTTTCGCCTTGTACTTCTCCTAAGAGGGACAACATTCTCTTCTTCTTGTTCTAACTTATGATCTTGGCTTTTCTGAATCATTTTTTCTTTAGCCTTCTGCTTCTCCTAAGAGGAACAAAATTCTCTTCTTCTTGTTCTAACCCATGATCTTGCCTTTCCGTAACCATTTCCTGAGTAACAACTTCCTCCACTTGATCTTGGTCTTGTTTCTTGTCAAGTGAGTTTGGTTATGGCTGAATTGTGTCGATTTCTTCCATGGTGTTAGAAGTGTCTGGAGTGTTTCCAAGGTCACAGAGAAGGTCTTTCAGACTTGCAGCTCTATCATTTGTTGAGTTTGCCAAATCTTTCAAGCTCTCCCAATCCTTCTTCTCATAGTACCCTTGGTTCTCAATAAACTTGACTTCTCTTGACACAACAGTTCGGTTCTTTGAGAAGTCTTAGCATTTGTAGCCCTTTTGAGTAGTGGAGTATCCTAGGAACATCCCTCTCGTGCTCTTGGCTTCAAGCTTGTCTCTTAATTCACCTGGCCTTAAGAGAAAACAAACACATCCAAAGACACATAAGTGATCAAGGGAAGGTTTAGTTTTATTTAATACCTCAAATGGTGATATGTCATTTAGGATCCTTGTTGGTATCCTATTGATGAGGTAGCATGCTGCCACGACCGCATCACCCCAGAATCTCTTTGGAACATTGGTGTAAAACATCATCGATCTTGCTACCTCCATGAGATGTCTATTCTTCCTTTCGGCCACTCCATTTTGTTGTGGTGTGTAAGGAAAAACAGTTTGATGTAAAATCCCATGTTTCTTCAAGTGATCTTTGAACTTGTGACTTGTGTATTCCCTACCATTGTCAGACCTAAGTACCTTAATCCTTGCATTAAACTGATTAGTCACATAAGATTGGAAGTTGAGATACAAACTAGAGGGCAAGACCATTGTCAAGCCAAAGACCGATTCCAAACCTAACACCCCAACTCAAGATGCCAAGGGAAAAGCTGTGGCAACTTCTTCTAGAAACAGGGATGTTAGATGTTTCAAGTGTCAAGGGAGAGAACACTACGCCAATGAATGCATTAACAAAAGCACTATGATCCTTATGGATAATGGCGAGATTGAAACAGAAGAAGAAGAGCTTGAAGAAGATGAGAGCTCTAATGCTGAGGAGATTGAGTTACCAGCAACAGGAGAATTGTTAGTAACCAGGTGATCATTAAGCATTCAAACCAAAGATGCTGACCAAGAACAACGGGAGAACTTGTTTCACACCAGATGCCTAGTACAAGGTAAACTTTTCAGCTTTATTATTGATGGAGGAAGCTGTACTAATGTGGCAAGTGAAGGTATGGTTAAGAAGCTAGACTTAGAAGTGAAGAAGCATCCAAATCCTTACAAGATTTAATGGTTGAATGATGATGGAGAAATGATCGTGAGCAGCCAAGTATTGGTTCCTTTAACCATAGACAAGTACACGGATGAAATCTTGTGTGACATCTTACCTATGGAGGCCGGTCACATTATACTTGGAAGATAATGGCAGTTTGATAGAAGGGTCATCCATGATGGGTTTACAAATCGGTATTCTTTTGAATACAATGGCCGGAAGACCATCCTTTCTCCATTGACGTCACAAGAAGTTCATCAGGATCAAACATGGCTGAGACAACAAGACACAACCAATGTGAGTGGCCCCCTAAACACACCACCTACAAACAAAAATGAAAGTTTGAGAAAAACCAAGAAAAAGGCCTTTGAGAGTAACCATGTGAGGCAATCAAACTTTTTTGTGAGGTTTAATGTGGTTAAGAGAGTTTTGTTCTCTAAACAACCCATTCTTTTGTTTGTTTTCAAAGAGGTTTTGGTAAAACTTACTAATTCAATTCCGAAAGTTCCGAGCAGTATTTCCTTTCTTTTGCAGGAGTTTGAGGATGTCTTTCTAGAGGAGAATCCCAAAGGACTACCACTTATCCGTGGGATTGAGCATCAGATTGATTTCGTGCCCGGAGCTTCACTTCCTAACCGTCCAGCATATAGAACTAACCCTGTGGACACTAAAGAATTTCAAAGGCAAGTAGAAGAGCTAATGGCTAAAAGCCATATCCGAGAGAGCATGAGCCCTTGTGCCGTGCCGGTGCTACTTGTTCCAAAGAAAGATAGAACTTGGAGGACGTGTGTGGATTGCAGAGCCATCAACAATATCACTGTAAAGTATCGCCATCCTATTCCTCGTTTAGATGACATATTAGATGAATTGTATGGTTCTTGCATTTTTCTAAGATAGACTTGAAAAGTGGATATCATCAAATTAGGATGAAAGAAGGAGATGAGTGGAAAACTGCATTTAAAACTAAGCATGGATTGTATGAGTGGTTAGTCATGCCTTTTAGATTAACCAATGCACCTAGTACCTTCAGGAGGTTAATAAATCATGTCCTTAGATCTTTTATTGGCATCTTTGTGGTTGTATACTTTGATGACATCCTAGTATACAACAAGAGCTTTGAGGAGCATATAGAACATCTTAGGGCTGTTCTTGAGTCGTTAAGGAGATAAACACTTTATGGAAATCTTAAAAAGTGTACTTTTGGAATAGATAACCTGGTCATTTTAGGCTTTGTTGTGAGTGCAGATGGTGTAAAGGTAGACTCGGAGAAGATTAAGGCAATTATGGAGTGGCCGAGTCCAACAAACATTAGTGAAGTTAGAAGTTTCCATGGACTTGCTGGCTTCTACAGGCGCGTTGTCAAGAACTTTAGCACCATTGCTGCCCCATTGACTGAAGTGATCAAGAAAGATGTTGGATTCAAGTGGGAAGAGGCATAAGAAGCTGCATTTTAATGCCTTAAAGAAAAGCTTACTCATTCTCCCTCCTTACCCTTCCTGATTCCTTAGGGATTGGTATTGGTGCTGTGTTAATGCAGGAGAAAAGACCAATAGCATACTTCAGTGAGAAGCTTGGAGGAGCAACTCTTAACTATGTAACTTACGACAAGGAGTAGTATGCTTTGGTGAGGGCCTTACGAACTTGGCAACATTATCTTTGGCCTAAGGAGTTTGTAATACACACAGACCATGAATCTCTCAAGTACCTAAAGGGGCAGAACAAGCTGAGCAAAAGACATGCCAGATGGGTTGAATTCATAGAGACTTTTCCTTATGTGATCAAGTACAAACAAGGTAAGGAAAACATAGTGGCTGATGCACTATCTTGGAGGTATGTTCTTTTAAACACTCTTGATGCTAAGATTTTGGGTTTTGAGCAAATCAAAGTTATGTATGAAACCGATTCTGAC
Organism: Nasturtium officinale; assembly: GCA_963854855.1. NCBI lineage: Eukaryota > Viridiplantae > Streptophyta > Magnoliopsida > Brassicales > Brassicaceae > Nasturtium > Nasturtium officinale. The sequence continues at coordinate 3,522,201 of OY978499.1, read as the reverse complement.
TTTGGTGATGCGTACAAGTTGTGTGAAAAAATTGCTTCTGGGCATTACTTTAGGCATGATGGTTTCCTTTTCTATGATAACCGTTTGTGTGTACCTAATTGTTCTTTGAGAGACTTGTTTGTTAGGGAAGCACATGAAGTCTTATGGGACATTTTGGCATTGCCAAGCCACTAAAAGTTTTGCAGGACCATTTCTTTTCGCCACACATTAGAAGAGATGTGGAGCGGATATGTGAAAGATGTGCAACATGTAAACAAGCTAAGTCCAAGGTTCAAAGCCACAGTTTGTATACTCCTTTACCTATTCCTTATCTCCCTTGGAATGACATCTCTATGGACTTTATTGTTGAATTGCCTAGGACTAGAACCGGAAAAGATTCTATCTTGTTGTGGTGGATAGGTTTTCTAAGATGGCATATTTCATAGCTTGCCACGAAACTGTTGATGCATTGCATGTTTCTAACTTGTTCTTTAAGGAGGTTGTACGCTTACATGACATGCCTAGAACTATAGTTTCTGATAGAGATACTAAATTTCTTAGTTACTTCTGGAAAACTCTTTGATCTAAGCTAGATACTAAGTTAATGTTTTCTACTATTTGTCATCCGCAAACTGATGGGCAGACTGAGGTAGTGAATAAAACATTAGGAACTCTCTTGCGTGCATTCATAAAGAAAAATTTGAAAACATGGGAAGACTACTTGCCTTATTGTGAATTTGCATATAAGCATTCTACTTCTAAGCTTTCTCCTTTCGAAATTGTTTATGGGTTTAATCCTACTTCTCCTTTGGATCTAATACCTTTGCATGAGTGTGAAAGAGTTAGCTTTGATGGAAAGAAGAAAGCCGAGCTGATACAGAAGATACATAAGCAAGCAAGACGAAACATTGAAGAGAAAACAAAGCAATATGTCAAGCATACTAACAAGGGAAGGCGTGAGAAGGTCTTTGAAGAAGGTGACAAAGTTTGGATTCACCTAAGGAAAGAAAGGTTCCCAGATGAAAGGAAGTCTAAACTTATGCCAAGGATTGATGGGCCTTTTGAGATCATAAAAAAGATTAGCAACAATGCCTACAAGTTAGATTTGCATGGTAAGTATGAAATAAGTAATAGTTTTAATGTTACTGACTTGATTCCTTTTGTTGCAGATGATCTAGATTTGAGGACAAATCCTTTTCAAGAAAGAGGGGATGATATGATCATGGACAAGCCAACACATAGAGAAGAAGAAGAAGATGCCTTGATCATCCCTAGAGGTCATATGACCCGTGCCAAATCAAGAAGACTTCAAGAAGCTGTGGGAACAACCCTAAAGATGTCTTGGAAGCAAGAGGAAGTTTGTCCAAGACAAATCAACCAAGAGATGCTCACTTCCATTCAAGCCATTCCGAGTTAATCATCATCAAGTGGCTTGAGTGTGCTCTTTTTTCCTTAGCTTGGTTTTATCCCAATGGGTTTTCCAACTAAGGTTTTTAATGAGGCCTCAAGTCCACTTACCCAATTTGATGATTAACTTGGCAAATTACATGAAGCCATGGACCAACTCAAGCATTTACTTTATGTTATAATCTAGACTATGGTTTTTATTTCATTCTTTAGTCCGCAAACTCTTTCAAATTCTATTCCAAGTCTTCAGTCTTTTTTCTAAGTTTTAGGATGAATTTTAGAGTTTCCAAAAGTCATTCTCGAAGGAGCTTGAGTCTGTTCAAGTCTCCTTCCCTATTTAAACTTGTATAAGCCTCATTCTAAGGCATCCGACTTTTTATCAACTATTTTGAGATTAATTTCTTTTGTTCCTTGAGAACATTTTCCAATTGTTTGGTGAGTCATATCTAACAATCTTTCGATCCTTCGGTGTGTCATATCGGAAGAATCAAACCTTGTCACCACCAAGTGTGTAATATCTTGGCGTAGCATTGAGGAATATCAGTGAACTTCCGCATCCATTGTGTGGCCATTAAATCCATTCAACAAGGAATCATTCCACATCTTCTTGTGTTATCATTCGATCCACAAACCTTGATAAACTTGAGTCTTTTGATTCGTTTATGCAAGGATCTATCAAACAAATTCATCCATCTTCTTTGTCTTCCACCTTCTTGTGTTCTACCATCGAATCTGCCAAGTCTTGGGATTGATCCTCCATCACTCATTAAGTCACCAAGTCGATCGGTTGAGTTGACAAAGTCAACAGAACGCACCACCCACTTCTGGCGGCACATGAGAGTGCGTGTGGTGGCTCTGTTAGCTGTCTTTGGATCTTCGGACTCATCTCGGCAATACGATTCTAATGATGGTCTTGATTTTACTAGATTCCATACAGATAAAAAGATATAGCCATTTAGAGATTAAAGTTCTAAAGGAAGAAAAGTTGGAACTCACCAGATCGGAGTTGATGGTTTTAGCGACGGTTGTGGATGATTAAGTGGATGTCTGCACAACAATTTCCAACTATTATCACTATTAATAACTATCTCCACTAGGATTCACAATAAATTTCCAAGAAAACCATTAAAGCTCACCTTAGAGCAATAATGGAAGGAGAAGAGGAAGAGGAGTGAACAGTTGTGGTGGCTGCACTCTGACCGAGACGGCTGAGGGTTTTTAGGGTATCCCTCAAAATATATGCCCTTCTTTTATACACATTTTCCATCCTTCTAGGGGTTGACACTATATTGGACTCGGTTTGGGCCTCGATTCCTTCCACACGTTTTGTGCTGCTACAATTCTTCCCCACTACAAAAGAATTAGTCCTTGAATTCAGGTCCTGCTGAATCTATTGATTTCCTCCTTATAGAGTTGAGGGTAGTCTAGCATAAATTGAGCCTCACACTCCCAAGTTTCCTTCCGAACTCTATCTCTTTCCCAACAAACTATAACCATCATGATTATTTCCCCTTGTACTTGTTTTTCTTGGCGCTCCAAAATTTTAATGGGTTGACTAAACGTGGTCATGTTACTTCTTATGTCATATGATGGCTGCGGCAAAATAAACTCTGGTTCTCTGAGAAGTTTTTCTTAGAACGGATACATGAAACACCTTGTGAAAATCTTTCAGCTCTGGTGGTAAAATTAGGTGATAAGCCACAGCCCCAACCCGCTGAACGATAGGATATGTCCCATGTATCACGGCTTAAGCATCTTCAGCTTCTTTGTCTCATATCCTCCTTGAAATGTCCTCATCTTTACGTAAACAAGATCATCCACTTCAAATTCCAATTCCTTTCGGCGTTTATCTGCATAACGTTTTTGACGGTCGTGAGATTCTTTTAGTTTAACCTTGAGCATTTCCACTTGCTCAGATGTTTCCTGGATTCAATCGTCCTCAAAGATATTGTGCTCCCCCACTTCTGTCTAACACAGTGGTGTACGACATTGTCTACCATACAGGGCCTCATATGGTGCCATCCCAATACTCGAGTGGTAACTGTTATTGTAGGCGAACTCTGGCAACGGTAAGTGTTTACCCCATTTTTCCTCCCAGTCTAATACACAAGATCTTAACATATCTTCTAGCCCTCTCCGACTGACCATCTGTATGTGGATGGTATGCTGTACTCATATGAACTTTTGTTACCAAAATATTCTGGAACGATCGCCAAAAATAGATGTAAACTTTGTGTCCCGAACTGATACAATACTAACTGGTACCCCATGCAATCTCACGATAGTATCAATATAATTATGTACTAACTGCTCTGCCCTGTCTACTTTTTAATAGCTAAGAAATGAGCAGACTTTGTGAGTCAATCTACGATAACCCATATAATATTGTCCCACCAACAGATGGTGGCAACCTAGTGACAAAATCCATGGTCACCATATCCCACTTCCACTATAGCATAGACAAGTTCTATAGTAATCCGCTTGGTACTTTGTGTTCTGCCTTAACCAACTGATAAGTCTAACATTGAGATACACATGAGACTACGTTCTTTTTCATCCCACCCTAATTATAATACCGCTTCAGATCATGATACATCTTTGTACTGCCCGGGTGGATAGAAAATTGTGAGTGATGAGCTTGTTGTAAAATTTCCTTTCTTAAATGTTCGTCTTCAGGCACACATATACTCAATTTTGGTATAGATATGTCCCATTAGTAGCTGTGCGATATCCTGCAACCTTTTTGTCAACTAAGGCCATATTCGTTTACCTGTCGCTGGCGACAGCGACCAGCGACTGTTTGTTTCGTTGTCGCTGTGTCCAGCGACTGATCGCAGCGAGCAGCGACTAGAATTTCCAGTCGCTGAAAAATCGAGCGATTAGTTTTGAATCGCAGCGATCAGTCGCTGGTCGCTGTTGCCAGCGACATGTAAAGGAACAACAATACATGTCGCTGATCGCTGTCACTGTCGCTAGTCGCCAGCGACAGGTAAACGAACATGACCTAAGTTGCCCAATGTCTTGTCTTTTCTCTGAGCATGTTGTATCTTCCATAATATTTCTGTTTGGTTCAATGCCCCTAGACCCGATGATTCTCCCTCTATGTAATAACATTCAATCTAAGACATGCAAGTGCTCCAATCAATTCTTGGGTCTATTTATTACTGGATACCTCTCTCCGACGCCTGCTTAGTGTGTCTGTCACCTGATTGGCTTTACCCTGATGGTAAGTGATCTCTAGATTATAATCTGCTAAAAATTCCATCCATCTACGTTGTCTCAAGTTCAAATCCCACTGTGTGAATATTTATTTTAAACCTTGGTGATCAGTGAAGATCTGAACTTTTTTTCAATAAAAGTATGCTCTCCAAATCTTTAACCCAAATACAACTGCTGTCAGCTCGAGGTCATGGGTAGGATAATTAACTTCATGGAGCCTCAACTGACGTGATGCATACACAATTATTTTTTCCTCTTGCATCAAAACACAAACTACACCAGATCTAGACGCATCAAAATAGACCGAATATGATATCCCTAGCCTTGGAAGTACCAACATTGGAATCTGGGTTAAATGTCTTTACAGCTCCATAAAACTCTTGGAACAATCATTCATCCACTCAAACTTCACATTGCTAGTTAACCAAGTCATTGATTTAGCAAGGCTAGCAAACCCATTCATAAACTTCCGGTAATATTCTGCTAATCCCAAGAAACTATGAATCTATGTGGCATTTTTGGGTGTCGACCACTCAGTGATTGCTGAAATTTTCTCTAGATCTACAGCCACTCCCTCTCCAAAAACAATGTGCCCCAAAAATTTAGTCTTCCTCTGCCAAAAGCTACACTTGCTAAGTTTTGCAAACAACTTATGCTCCCTTAACTTGTTGAGTCGCAAACTCAAATGCTCGATCTAAATGGCATAACCACAAACTCATAGTGACCATACCGCGTTCGAAATGCCATTTTCCACCACATCCTCCTAAGCTATTATTATCTGATGGTACCCTGATGCTAAATCAATCTTATAAAACCATAAGGCCCCTGCAACTGATTTAATAACTCGTCAATTCGCGGCAATAGATACTTGTTCTTGATAGTCACCTTATTCAGAACCCTGTAATCTATGCAGAGTCTGAAACTTCCATCTTTCTTATTTACAAACAAGACTAGTGCTTCCCAGGGCAAACTGCTTGGTCGGATAAACTCTTTATCAGTTAATTCCTCTAGTTTCTTGTTTAATTCGGTCATTTCTGCTTACGCTGAACGATATGGTTCTCGTGATATTGGTATCATCCCTGGCTCCAACTCAATAGTAAGAGCATCACCTCTTGCCGGAGGTGGTCCTCTCAATGGTGTAAATACATCATTGTACTCTCTAACCACTGGTATAACAGTAAGATCCTTTTCCTCTTTGTTACTTGTAATAGCTGTTGAAATATGTGATCTCTATGATAGAAGAATTCAAACACAAGAGGAAGAGGGAAAGGAAACCTAGTTCACAAGGAACTAGAAGAAGTCTTGGTTAGGATGTAACTAGAAGAATGGAAACTGTTACATACTAACTAGAAGACTAACTAAGTGGAAAAGAGGAAGCAAAGGAGAGCATGGGGCGCCAGAGAGGGGCATGGACACAAGCATGGAGGTGTCAGCAGCAGGGTATGGGCGCAGCATGAACAGGAGGCAAACAGTGAGCTGCTCCCTTCTCTCCTCTTGGCGCCAATTTCTTTCTTCTCTCCTTTATCCTTCACGCTTCTTCTTCCTTCTTCTCTTGTTTTTTGTAACCTCTTCTCTATAAATATCTATGTAAACTTAATGTAAAGAAAGAGTTGTGAATAAGAGAATAAGAAGATTTAAAGAGTAAAGGAAGCTTTGTTTATCTTCCTAAAGGCGCCGGTGGAGCTTTAGCTCTCCGGCGCCATGCTTCTCCTTAGTTCATCTTATTTCATCAACCATTATCATTCTCATTTTCATCATCATTCTTATCATCATTCTCAAACAATAATCCCTCATTACATCAATACTCACACCACCATCTTCATCCTAAACATTCTCCAAGTATCCAAACCTCAAACTCCTTATCATTCTCATGCCACAACTATCACTCTCTCAACTATCCCTAAGCCTCCATACTCTTAATTTCAACATGGTATCAGAGCAAGTTGAGTGATCTAGCACCTAATCTCTTGTTATTCTTCTAGCTCTCTACAAAGTATTCTAATCTATAACCATACACTTTCTTAGTTCTATTCACTCTGAGATTAATATCCTTGAGATCATAAGATCTTCAAGTTGTGAAAGGACTAAGGGTGTGTATTGTTACTAGAAAATGATGATAAATTGTGGGAGATTTCGTTGGGCTCTCCTTGGCTCCTTGCCTTGAGGAGCTCGGTATTTTGTTAAACACATGAGAGAAAATTTTCTGGGGTAATTTGTTCCTCCCATGCGTTTTCTAATTAATGGGGTGTGTGTGAGAGAGTAAATATTTTTCTTTGTGGTTCTTGTGTGTGGAGTCTAGATCCACATACAAAACTTTGAAAAAGGGTTGTATCAATATCAATTCCTTGGTGATCCTCTTTGGAAACAAGATCCAGAGGATTTTTTAAGAATCATTCATCCGTGAAGAAGCTGGTCATGGCATGATGGTTTTTGGCATGTATGGCGTGGGAAATAAGGCATCTAGGAGATGAAGAATGTTTTTGGCGTGATGGTTTAGAAGAGGAGAAGGCTGGGTGGTGACCTTAAATGGTGATCCAAGCAAGCTCCAAGTGAAAAACAAATCATTGAACAGGAAGTAAAGTGGCTGGTGATCAAATGAAGACATCCAGCAAGAAAGAAGAGGAAGCATTAAACCGGCTGTACAAAAAACAGTCAAAGAAAGTGTGAATCTAGTTCACATAAGACTTCAAGAAAAATATGAGACAGCTCATAGTAAAACTTGGAGAAAAGGAGAAGCATACCTTAGAAAGAGGAAGCTGAAGAAGGTTGCATCCCGGAAGAGACTTGCGGAAGAGATAGTAAGCAATGTTTTTGGATAGGCTTGTGTTGTGATTCTTGAGAGTTTGATTCCAGTTATGGTGATTGGAAACTCACATTCGCTTGTAACTTCAAGCGTTAAGGAGGAGAAGAGTAAGGCTGCTGAGAGAGGTGAAACCTCAGAGGAAGAGGTTAAGAGCGATTGTTGCTCTGAGAAGAAGAAGAGCAACAGCGACTCAGTGAAGCTCTTGGTGAATTCTCAGCGTCAGTAACAGGCGAATCAAACTCTGCAAGACTCATTTCCAAGAAGTTCATGACTTCCAAAACCAATCTCATAGGCTAATGCTATCTTTCATTGGTGAATCTTTCAACAAGCGGAAGATTCAGATGGTCCAAGAAGTAGTTGCTCCAAGGTATTGATTAAATGGTGCTTATGGAGGGTCATATTCTTCCACATGGTCTTCATCCTCTCTTGAGGCTGAATTACTTGATCCAGGAGGTCTTGAGAGAGTGGTGATCATACTCAACCAGGTGGCGATCCAAGCGGAGTAATCTACAAGAAGAAGTGTGTATAGGCTCAAGCAAGCTATTCATGGTGGTGTTATGTGGAGGTAGATGATGTCCTTTGCGGCCTAATCTAAAATGGCTAGCAGATGAAAGCTTGTCCTAATTGGCAAGTGGGATAGATAGTCCAAGAGGAGGTGGCATCATTGGCATAATCAAGCTTAGTGCTCTTTCCTTTACAAGAGTGGTCTCTTGGCAACGGGCTAGTCTTGAAGGGAAGTGTTGAAGAAGCAGTGAGCTCCAAATTATGCAACGGTCTTCCTTGTGAAGTTTGGTTCTTCCCATACTCGAACCAAGCTTGAGGGGGAGTGTTGAAGAAGACCGTTGAAGCACCAAGTTAGGTGATGGTCCAAGAAGAAGAGGACTATCACATTGTACCATGGATAGGTGCGGCATTCCGAGAGGAAGCCGGGAGAGTCTTAATGATAAATGGGATTAGAGCGGATGGCTCTATGAAGAATCAAGATCAAATCTATGAAGGGTTGAAGCCAAGATTGATCTTGATAGATGGAGTGTGAAGCTCAGACCAAGAGGCGTTCACCTAGGAGGCTGTGGAACGGTAAACAAGGCAACAAGGAACTCCAAGCACCGTATGAGGAGACGATGGCGAGAGAAAGCCGGGAGACACATACGAGTAGCTATGGATGATGTTGTTAGAAAACCGAAGGAGAAACCACCTTTCAGACCTTATTAGGTGTGGTGATCCGAGAAGCAGCGGGAAGTGGCGTCCAACGGATAGAGTATACTCCCAAGAGTCATCAAGAGGAAGCCAATGACAATGTGAGTATTCCGTGAGCTAGAAGATGTCATCCGAGGAGCTTGAAGTCAAGATTAAGTTTGAGACAAGAAGCCCGAGGAAACATGATCTGAGTGAAGCTTAGAGAAAACAAAGCCTAATCCACAAGGAAGAGTAAAGGCCATGGGATTCAGAATCCTAGGTCTCATTGAGGTTAGGAGTCATCAAAACTGTCTTTGGAGCAAGCAAGGATCAGCTAGCGGATATCCTCATCATGGCATCATCTTCTATCAATGAGGATCACGTACATGGCAAGATTGACCTTAAGGACACCTACCGACCAATCTTGAGGGGGAGTGTTGAAATATGTGATCTCTATGATAGAAGAATTCAAACACAAGAGGAAGAGGGAAAGGAAACCTAGTTCACAAGGAACTAGAAGAAGTCTTGGTTAGGATGTAACTAGAAGAATGGAAACTGTTACATACTAACTAGAAGACTAACTAAGTGGAAAAGAGGAAGCAAAGGAGAGCATGGGGCGCCAGAGAGGGGCATGGACACAAGCATGGAGGTGTCAGCAGCAGGGTATGGGCGCAGCATGAACAGGAGGCAAACAGTGAGCTGCTCCCTTCTCTCCTCTTGGCGCCAATTTCTTTCTTCTCTCCTTTATCCTTCACGCTTCTTCTTCCTTCTTCTCTTGTTTTTTGTAACCTCTTCTCTATAAATATCTATGTAAACTTAATGTAAAGAAAGAGTTGTGAATAAGAGAATAAGAAGATTTAAAGAGTAAAGGAAGCTTTGTTTATCTTCCTAAAGGCGCCGGTGGAGCTTTAGCTCTCCGGCGCCATGCTTCTCCTTAGTTCATCTTATTTCATCAACCATTATCATTCTCATTTTCATCATCATTCTTATCATCATTCTCAAACAATAATCCCTCATTACATCAATACTCACGCCACCATCTTCATCCTAAACATTCTCCAAGTATCCAAACCTCAAACTCCTTATCATTCTCATGCCACAACTATCACTCTCTCAACTATCCCTAAGCCTCCACACTCTTAATTTCAACAATAGCTATGGTGACTATAAATGCTTCACATCCCCTCTCCACTAGCCTCTCCCTATGTAACATAGAGATAATTAGCACTCCAATGCTTGTCCTAATACCTTGGAATATGATCTTTCCTACTGATCTTGGAATATGCACTTTAGCCCTTGGACAAACTAACACTACTCGATGACATGTCAACCAATCCATTCCAAGTATTACAATCATTGTGGTTTAACTCCATCTCTGCTAGGTCTCCAATGAGCTCAACTCCTTCGAGTTGTACTAGCACACCTTGATGAAAACCTGTAATTCCTAACTTTTCCGTACCAGCGGTCTGAATCTATTTGGTCTTTGGTTCAAATACACCCTTGAAAGACCAACATTTGACCAAATTTAGACTCACAAAACTATGCGTAGCTGCAGTGTCAAACAAGGAAACGTGACCCCAACTGATGAGGCCCAAGCCACATCCGATCCGGAGGATAGCCAGCCGGATGATGCTGGGATAGACACGGACGAAAGCCAAGGAACGTTGCCAAATATGCCGGTATCGGTCATTGACCGCGCATACTCAAGGCCATACCAAACAAGGATGAACATGGTGATTGCCCAAGGATTGAAGGAAGGCAAATGGCAACAACCCAAGCTGGCAACCGCGGCAAACATCAAGGACCAAGTCCTTAGCGTTTTCACCTTGACCCGGTGAAAACGCCCCACTAAAGACGTTTGGGAAAGGAACACTCTTTTTTCCTTGATCGGGTTTTATCCCTAAGTGGTTTTCCCATCAAGGTTTTTAACGAGGTTCTCGACCCGGACGCATTAGGACCGAGCCGATCATCACCTTACCCGTCCATGGTCCGCATGATTGTCGTCCGGCCCTAATCTCTATCCCTTCCTGTTTTCTTGTTTTTACCGTTTTACTAAGAACTTAAGTTACTGTTTTACGGGTATGTAAACACCCAAGGACACGCTGGTCCTTTGTAAGGGGCTTGTTGCCCTATGTTTTTCGCCTATATAAAGGCGTGTAACCTCCCCCTTTGAACCCAAATTTGAATGAATGCAATTAGCTTAAAGCTTGCTCTCGAATCTCAAGTAGTTTAAACATCGTTGTCCTGGAAGCTCAGCTCGGACTCCGATCAGTCGTATCACGGCATTGTCCAAATACCGTGTGGCCGGCTTTCGATCCATTGTTACTTTCCATCTATCCATTTTCCCTTCGCTCCATCCTTTCCACTCTCCAAACGCTTACCTCCATCCTCTTCCATCTCTACCTTCATCCAACCTTCCCGCCGTCCAAATCCCGCCTTGACACCACCACTTTACCATTCCGTTTCCCCCGTCCGTACCGACGAGGACCCGTACCGCGGCCTTTCCGCCAACCGAGGTACCGTACCGGTACACGTACGACCGGCTCCTTCCCGGTCTCGACCCGATTCAGCCTGTTTCCGAAGCCAACGTTCCTGGAGCGTATCACCAACCCTAATCAAAACTGATCCTAAACGAGTTTATTGACTAAGCAAAATTCACAGTTACTGCATATACATTGATAAATATATTACCAAACACATACCAGCTATTGGCTCACCTACCTCGTGATCTCTGATAGCAAAACATTCGTGGAGCGATGGTTTGGCCCTTGGCCGGTGGTCCAAGTAGTTGCTGCTTATTCTTTCGACAATCCCTGATCAAATGACCAACCTGACCACAGTTGAAACAACTCTTTGATTCCATTACCCTCTGCGAACAATATCTTGCTATATGTCCAACCTGACCACAATTATGACACTTAAGACAATCTTCTGAAAGGTGGTAATAGCAAGAAGGATACTGAGGTGGTCTCATCTGCTCCAATGATCTCATCAATGTGTAATGCGTCACCACCTGTTTTGGTTGAGTCCCTCTGTGAAGTCTCTCCTCCTCAGCTAAGCCCGCCTCCTGAATAGCAGCCTTCTCTACCAGTTCCACCATACACCATACTATGATAATCCTTCAAAGTACAACGGTTACGAAGCTCTACCCGTAAGCCCTTCATAAATCTCCTTATCAGCCCTTGTTCATCCATAAACCTGCCAGCAAACCTGCAAAGCTGGCTGAACTCAAGTTCATACTCTCTTACTGTCCTTGTACCCATTCGGATATCCTGAAGCGCATTTTCTTTTTTGTCCATAGTCTCACGTGGGAAACAATTTCTGGTGAAATCCATCTTGAAGTCATCATAAGTCAGCTTGTAACGTCCGCAGTTACTCTCAACAACTCCCTCCCACCAAACCAGAGTATCTTCCTTCAGATACTAAGTAGCCAAGTCAAGTCGATGCTCCTCTGGGCACCTCATATGGTCCAAGTTGCGATCTAACTTCCTTCTCCAATTATATGCAGCGGTGGCATCAACAGATCCTCCAAACAAATCAAGACCTATATCTCTCATCTGCCTCATCAGCTCCCAATAACATGGTCCCTGAAGATGTCTGACAGGTGCTGGTGGATAAGGCACTTGGTCAACAACTGGTGGCACATTCTGTTGCATCCTAACACCCTGTGATGCACCCTCAGCATCAGCACCCTTGTGCAACTGATCTCAAATCTCTGACGGTACCTCATAAGTTCCTCCAACAATGCAGCAAGACCAGCAACCTGCTCGGGCTGAACTACGGCTGGCTGAAGGATAACTGATGGGATGACAGCTGGCTGAGGGATAATTGGCAGAATGACAGCTGGCTGAGGGATAAATGGCGAGATGACAGCTGACTGAGGGACAACTGGTGGAATAACATCTGGCTCGCGTGGCAAGGCAGCCTGACAAACAATCTCCTGTGCTGCTATCCATGCAGCTTTCTGCGCTGCAGCTCGAACTGCCTCCTGAGTAGCTTGATGTATAGCAACCTGTGCAGCTTCTCTAGCTGCATCCTGAGCTATCTGTCTCATAATCTCAATGTAGACCTGCTCTACAACACTTGGAGCAACATTCATCTCATCCACCCTCAGCTTCTAACTCACGGGTTCTGGTAGCAACTCTACTGACTCGAGCATCTCTCTTTGGTCACATGTGCAAGGAAAATAAGTTTCTCAAAATCTCACGCATATCAATACACTAACGATAACAGAGCATTACGGAATATAATGATGTTATTGTATTTTAAAACAGCTACCCATATAGTAAAACTTTTTAAAATTATCAAAAACTGTTTTATTACAGTACTTAACACTGACTCTCGGGTTAAAACCAATTTAATAAACCTCTCTCTGATACCAAAATGTAACATCCGTCTCATCTCCTCTCAAGTATAGCATATCACGAATCATAAATGTATACTTACGCAATAATAAAATTTCCAAAAATAAATAATTTTATTATTAAAATCTAATTGAAATCGTTAAATATCCAATAATTAAATATAAATCCAAATAACCGAAACATAAATCCATATAACCAAAAAATAAATGTCATAAACTGGTTTGCATAATTTCAAAATAAAACAAGGAAATCTCCAAAACTAGCACCACTGTTCCGTGTAACCGACTATTCGTCATGTGCACCTGGAAGTAAAATAAAGGGTGAATAACAGGGGAGTTACTCAGTGAGGTATGGGATGCTAGTGACAACACACTAGTTGAACCCAGCTTACACCATCTGTTGCACTCCAGATAGGCGGTTAAAAGCACCAAGTCGGCGGTACGGTTGGTGGTTCAACAAAGCGGTTCGAGAACGGAAGATAGGCCAACTTAGGGGATTTACTCAACCCTAAAGCTAACCAAAGAGTGGAATAGAGATATAGAGGTTGTAAAGGAAAGTATAACCCTCATGATACAACACCTAAAAGCGAGTTCCAAGTCAAGACTCAAGAAGAGCTCTAAGGTGGTTCGTTCACAAGCTTAAGCAAACTCTAAAGGATTGACTCGACCAAAAGATAACTAAGAGAGTGAGAAAGGAGGATAGGTTTTAAAAGGTGAAGGATTAGCCTCACGATTCAGCGCCGGAGAGTGAGTTCCTAGCAACAAAATGGTAGAGGTATCACGGTGGTTCGTTCAATAGCTACTACTTGAAGAACTAGAGAGTAACTAAACAAAATACTTAATTCAATATGTAAAATATAAGCATTACAAGCGAGGTTCAGTCTTCTTAAACATGCTGCCAATTTAGGTTAAGGTTCACAAAGAGAAAAGGCCGAATATTAGAATACATACACAATTGGGCTAAAGTTAAAGACAGACAAAAGCAAGTAAAAAGGAAGGGAAGGAAGTCAGTCTTGGGTTGGGTCTTCCTTGGATAGAATCATGGTCGAGTAGCTAACTCCTGATGTTGGAGAGTCCTTGGTCCTTTGTGAACTGACCGGCCATGATGCATTAAGTTTCCTTGCTTCATTAAAAAACCCTCGGTAAACCTCTTTGGGATAAACCCGAGTGGGGAAAAATGCAATTCTATTGATGGCTTTTGCTAGGTCCTTATCAAGTGATAGTTAAGACACTAAAGACTACTTCTTGAGCATCCTGATGAGCGTCCTGATCCGGGTCTTCGTTCATTGGCCATTGTCCATAAGCTCCGCGGTCTAAGGCTTCTTGGAGGAAAGAGTTGAAAAGCATCCTATAATATTTGGCTTTGGTCCTCTTGATGTTTCCAGTCTGGAAAATAGGCACCGTTAAGCTTTGATCATGCATGCGTCCTATGATAGGTTGGGATAAGCTGGTTCTATGTTGCTATGTTCCACGGGACACAGGATGGTACCGGCTCATACCACAGTACGAGGTATGGTTTGGTCAGGATCTGTGATATGTGGGACAGTGTCCGCTGTATGTGGGATGGTGTCAGGACAGCCCGGTACCGTGCTGTCTGGTTCCTTGGTACGTGGATCCATATTATCTCCTCCTTCTTCTAAAGGTTTTGTCCTCAAAATTGGTTCATCCTCTGCAAGAAAAGGGGCTAAGTCAGTTACGTTGAATGCAGGGGAATTCTTATACTTACCTAGGAGTTCTAGGCAGTAGGCGTTGTCGTTGATCTTCTCAAGGATGTGGATAGGTCTGTCTCCTCTTGGGGAAAGTTTGTCCTTTCGGTATTGGGGAAACTGCTCAGGCCAAAAGTGCAGCCAAACCCACTCGCCAACATCATAGGAAGCCTTCCTCCTGTGCTTGTTTGCCTGCCAGACGTATTGCTCCGTCCTCTTCTTGATGTTATTCCAGACCTTCTTGTGAATGTCTTTGATAAACTTGGTCTTGTTGGTGCCAAACATGTGTCCTTATCTCCACATAGCAAAGGCAGGAGGTCAAGTGGGGTTAAACGGTTTAACCATAGAAAATTTGGAACGAGGAAGTCTTGGTTGCCAAATAGACTGAGTGGTTGTACGTGAACTGCACATACGACAAGCATTGAAGTCAATAATGCTTGTTCTTATTAAGGACGGCCCATAGAATAGAACCCAGCATTCTATTAACGACTTCAAATTTCCCATCAGTCTCAGGATGGCACATAGTAGAGTAGAGCAATTTGGTTCCATACTTCTTCAATCAGGTTCTCCAGAAATGGGTTAGATACCGAGGTTCACGGTCGGAGACTCTGGTTTGGGGAACTCCATGGAGCCGGATGATCTCCTTAAAGAAGATTTCTGCGGTCTTGGATCATCCAACATATCGGAGAAAAGAATGAAGTAAGCCATCTCGAAGAACCGATCGACCACAACCATGATAGAGTCATTTCCTTCCAGCATGGGCATTCCCATGATGTAATCCTTAGATAGGTCGACCCACAACTTGGTCGGGATGGGCAGAGCCATGTAGAGGCCATTAGGTTGGTCTCTGGCCTTGGCGACACGGTAAGCTATGCATCTGGCACATAAGCGTTCCACCGTTTTCTTCATTTTGGGCCAATAGAAGTGCCCTCTGAGAACGACCAAGGTCTTCTGGACACCAAAATGTCCCATTAGTACTCCTCTATGCACTTCTTGGACGAGGAGGCCTTCATGCACATAGTAATCCTTGTATTCTCCCTTGCCCCGGTTGATGAATTTGACACTCAGACTCAAGTCAGAGGATTATTGATCCTTGATTCCTTCAAATCTGAGGACCTTAGCTTCAACAGTGGTGATCAAGGAATGTCACCTGGATAGTGCAACAGCCACCACATTCTCTTTGCCCTTCTTGTACTTGATGCTGTAGGAAAAAGTCTTTATGAACTTCAACCACTTGGCGTGTTTTCTCTTTAATATGGTTTGTCCTTGGAGATGCATGAGTGTCTCATAGTCAGTATGAATGATAAACTCCTTGGCGAGGAGGTAGTGTTGCCATGCTTCTAAGGCTCTAAACAAGGCATATAGTTCCTTGCCATTGGTAGGGTAATTGAATGTGGCTCCTCCTACCATCTCACTGAAGTAAGCCACATGAAGAGGCCCAACCCTCCTCCGACCAAGAGGACGACTCCCTGGATGATTCCGACTCGGACACGTCCGGAAGCCAAGGGCCCTTACCCCATGTACCGGTATCAGCTATTGACTGCATCCAATCCAAGCACTATCAAACAAGGGTCAATCTCATCATCAGCCAAGGACTAAGGAAGAATGCATGGACCAAACCTGCACTTAAAGAGAAGACCAAGGTGAAAACACACCTCTAAAGACGTCTAGGCTTAAATACTCTTTTTCTTGTTGGTTTTTATCCCTAAGTGGTTTTGCCAACAAGGTTTTAATGAGGTTTATTGTCATGTCCCCTATCCTAGATAGGATTGCGAGACGAACCCTGGTACGTAAAGATGTGCTGATCAGGTCATACGACCTTGGAGTCAGCGTACCATGGTTTGGATCAAGGGTTAGTACATCAGGAAATCGAGATTTAGCCTGGATACGATGGGGACAAGTAAAGGGTAGCTGGACGAGTGATATGTAAACTGTGCTCAGTCCGGATCAAGCTCGGTCAGCTAAGTGTAGCTCACTTGGAGTTAGTCAGCTAACGGGAGCTGATAATCTAGCTCGGTCAGCTGGGGAAGCTTGTGGGAAACTCAACTCAGCATGGTGGAGTATTCGGGTTTGGACCAGTGTGGAGGGACTGGAGCGGTTACCGATCTTGTGCCGGGCCGTACCAGCAACAAACAGACTATGATCAGATCATGGACGATCTGATCGGACTAGAAGACTTAGCTTGAGCTAGCAAGCTCTTGTGCATCTAAAAAAGGAGAAAACCCACAAGACGGTTAAGGGATTGGACGCAAAAAGGCGTCAATGGGGAAGAAGGACCCGTTCGTCCTTCCCTTTGTACCGGTTTGCCTATTGGCAGTTCTAGTTGATTCTTCCCTATAAATATAAGGTCTTGGGCGCCAGGAAGGGATGGGAATTCTTGAGGGAAAAAATCTGGACAAAAATCTGAAAGAAAGATAAAGAAGGATTAAGAGACCATCGGTCCGATCCTTTATCATTCTTGGAAGAGAGAGAGAGAGAGTTTGTCTGTTGAGATAGATGCTCTTTCAAGTGATAGAATAATCAAAAAGAATTCAAACTCAAAGAAAGGAGGGAAAAGGAAACTAGTTAAAGAAGAACTAGAAGGAAAAGGAAGCTATTGGATATTAACTAAACAAGCTAACTAGGAAGCAAGAAGGTATGGGTGAAGGTATGGGCGCAGCATGGGTGAAGTATGGGCGCTGGTGACTGTTGAGACACTGTTGGAGTAGTTTGGCTTCTCATCTCCCATGTTTCTCCTTCCTTGCACGCCTCTCTTGTTATATGATTCTCCTTTCTTCTTCTCTTATGTAAAAAGTCTATATAAACTCATGTAAACCTATTGTAAATGTAGAGAAATAAAAAAAAGAATAAGAACACAAGAAATTTCAGAAACTCTCTTTCTCTCTTATCTCGCCATTCTCCTCCATTCTCCTTCATTCTCTATCATCTCCTAACTTAAATTTCTACATGGTATCAGAGCGGGTTGAGTGTTCAAGCGCTTAACCTCTTTTAATTCTTCTAACACTCTACAAATCTTCTAATCTATAACAATACACTTCCTTAGTTCTATTCACTCTGAGATTAATATCCTTGAGATCATAGGATCTTCAAGTTGTGAAAGACTAAGATTGTGTATTATTACTAGAAAATAGAGACTAATAGAGTAACAATCTCAGTTATGCTCAAAGGAAACAACTATATTCTTTGGGAAAAAACCACTAAAACCATCCTTAGAGGCCAAGGACTTTGGCGGTATGTTGAGCCAAAGGAGGGAACGAAAGTTATTGTGAGAAATGAGAAGGAGGAAGCTAAGGAAGAGCAAGAAGAACAATACACTCTTTCTTTACTTCAAAGCTCATTAGAACCAAACATCTTGGCAGCATACTCATATGCGGATACTGCCAAGGAGTTATGGGATATACTCAAGGGAGTATATGGAAACATCTCAAATATATCAAGAATATTTGAGGTGAAGAGGGCGTTGAATGAGCTTCAACTAGAGGAGAAGCCATTCAAGGAAATGTTTGGAGAATATAGAAGCTTGGGGGCCGAGTTGGAGATTTTGAGGCCACAAACTCTAAACTCCAAGGAATTAGATGAAAGGCGTGACCAAGATCAAGTGTTTGGACTTCTCTTGGCACTCAATACATCTTACACGGACCTCATTAAACACATACTAAGATTTGAGAAGCTGCCAAGGCTAGCGGTAGTATGTGGGATGATACAAAGAGAGGAGGGGTCAAGAGACCTATTTCGTGCGCCAAGCGAAGCTGCACAGCTTGCAAAGAGGAACCTCACATTTAGAGACAAGAGGATGTTGGAATGTGAGTATTGCAAGATAAAGGGACATGCAAAGGAGAAATGTTGGATTCTCCATCCGCATTTGAGGCCTAAGCAACTAAAGGAGAGTGAAGATGGGCATAAAGCTTTCGTGGGAGTGGTACAAAAGGTTGAGGATACTGTTAAAAGATCCAAGTTTCAAATTCTCATCAAGAGCTTAGCTAAATTGAGAGAATCTGGTAAAAGTTTTCTTAGCTCTAAAGGCGCCATAAGGAAGGGTGAAGTTATTGTGGATTCAAGTGCCTCTCATCACATGATCAAGGGTCAAGACATGCTAAAAAACCTTAAGCTTTATCATGGAAATGTACAAGTAGCCAATGGATGCTCAGTCCCGATTGAAGGTGTAGGAGAGCTAGAACTTTTCAACAAAGAGACTAAAGCATTGTACATGCCTACCTTCTCATCTAACCTCCTATCAGTCCATAAAGCTACAAAAGATATGGGTTGTGTGGCATTGTTTGGGAGTGACTTTGTTGAATTTCAAGATCCTAAGCCAAAACATGTACTTGGGAAAGGGAAAGTGGAAGATGGGATTTACCTCTTGAATGTCAATAAACAAGAGGAGTCGGCTCGCGGAATGAAAGCAAATATGGAAGTTCTTGATAAAAAGAAGATTGGAGATAGCCCATTATGGCATGAGAGGTTAGGACACCCAAGCTCAGCCATTCTAAAAAAGGCCTTACCCAATCTTATTCAAGAAGAAGTAGTATGTGAAGCTTGTGTGCAAGGGAAGCATTGTAGACAAGTTTTTCCGAGTTCATCTACAACTTGTGATGAAGTCTTTGGCATGGTGCACTCAGATGTATGGACTGCTCCATGCAACTCTCGTGACCAATACAAGTATTTTGTATCATTCATTGATGATAAGTCAAGATATATATAGATAACTCTTCTACCTTCCAAATATCAAGTCTATGAGGCATTCATAAACTTCATGCACTACGTCACTACCCAATTCAAAGCAACAATCAAAGTCTTGAGAAGTGACAATGGAGGAGAGTATGTGAGTAATCGATTCAAGTCATTACTCAACCAACATGGCATTGTCCATCAAACATCATGCGCATACACTCCACAACAAAACGGTGTAGCTGAGAGGAAAAATAGGCATCTAATGGAAGTAGCAAGGACTATCATGATTGCCAAAGATGTACCCAAATTTCATTGGGGAGATGCGGTGATGACTTCAAACTACTTGATAAACCGACTTCCAACCAAGAACTTGCAAGATAGGTCACCGTTTGAAGTGTTGTACAAGAAGAAACCGAGCTTACATCATCTCAAGGCGTTTGGATGTAAGTGCTTTATGTTTCTACCAGAGGGTCAAAGAAACAAGCTTGAACCTAGAAGCATGAAGTGTGTTTTCATTGGATACTCACCAACTCAAAAAGGATACAAGATCTACAATCCGGAGACAAGAAGGGTCCATGTGTCTAGAGAGGTGAAGTTCAATGAAAAAGAAAGCTTCTATGGAACTAAGAATCAGGATACCCTTGGAGGTATGGTCTCATCGTCTTTGGATTGGATGCTGTTCAACGAAGCACCAATAACAAGGGATGATATACAAGGAGAAAGCGCATCATCTGAGAACATCATGGAAGGTGAAGATGCAGTTGATACACATATTGAACCAGATCATGATCCTGCTGAAGAAGAAGAGGATGTTGAGGGAGAAGAACCTGAGCCAATCATAACTCTAAGAAGAAGTACAAGACAGAGGCGACAACGTGTTTACTATGGTTACAACAACTCTGCCATGCTCCAAGGAGAGTCTAGTGCGAGTAATCTTCTTTGTGTGATAAGAGAATGTCCTGAGCGTACGGCGAGCTTAGATCTCGATCCTATTGGCGACAGCACTCTCTTATCTCAAGGAGGAGATAACACTCAAACTAGCACTATCACATATCCCATTGAGCATTTTTGCTCGTTGGCATTATTACTTATGGAGCATAAAGCTTTTCTTGGAAAAATCAGCAAAGAATCCATACCTAACTCATATGAAGAAGCGTGTGAGAGTGGAGTATGGGTAAAAGCCATGGAAGAGGAAATGAAGTCCATGGAAAGGAATCATACTTGGTACTTAACCGATTTACCAAGGGATAAGAAGCCAGTTGGGTGTAGATGGGTGTATAAATCAAATACACAAGTGATGGGAGGATAGAAAGATACAAGGCAAGGTTGGTAGCAAAAGGGTATACTCAAATCTATGGGGAAGATTATACCGAGACATTTGCTCCGGTTGCTAAGCTCCACTCCATCAGAATCCTAATCTCGGTGGCAGTAAACTTGAAGTGGGATCTTTGGCAGATGAATGTCAAGAACGCCTTCTTGCAAGGGGATTTGGAAGAGGAAGTGTATATGGATCCACCCCAAGGATATCATAAGGAAGATAACAAAGTTTGTAGATTGAAGAAAGCAATCTATGGGCTAAAACAATCTCCAAGAGCATGGTACCAAAGGCTAAGCGCTTATCTTATGGAGAAGGGGTTCATAAGATCTGAAGCGGATCATACTTTGTTTACAAAACAGAGTGAAGGAGGAATGATTGCAGTCCTAATATATGTTGATGATCTAATTATCACAGGGAGTGACAAAGAAGGGGTTGATCAAACCAAGAAAATCTTGAAGGACGCCTTTGATTAAAAGACTTGGGGGAGCTTAAGTACTTCCTAGGAATTGAGATGACACGGTTTGAAGATGGAATGTTCATCTCTCAAAGGAAATATGTGCTTGATCTCTTGGAGGAAACCGGGAAGCTAGGATCCAAACCAGCTAAAACTCCAATAGAAGAAGGCTATCAAGATAGTCCTGAGGGGGAGCCTTTGGAATACATTAAGAGATATCAAAGGATGGTGGGCAAACTCATCTATCTTACTATCACAAGGCCGGACATTTGTTTTGCAGTAAACCGTGTAAGCCAACATATGCAAAAGCCAACCACACAGCATTGGAACATGATTGAGAGGCTGCTAAGATATCTAAAAAATAACCCCGGAAAAGGCATATGGATGAAGGCTAATGGAAACACAAAGGTTCAAGGATATTGCGATGCAGATTTGGCTGGAGATAAGAAAGATAGGAAGTCCACGTCCAGCTTTTGTACCTTTCTAGGAGGCAATCTAGTGACTTGGAGGAGTAAAAAGCAGAAGGTCATAGCCTTATCTAGTGCTGAAGCCGAGTATAGGGCTATGAAAGAAGTAACAAAAGAGCTTATTTGGGTAAAGGCATTCCTAGAGGATCTTGGAATACATGAAGCTGAAGAAATGTTGTTGTATTGCGATAATCAAGCTGCAATAAGGAAAGATTGTCACTTTGTGAGGGGAAAGATTCAAGAAGGAATCATTAAACCTGCCTTTGTAACAAGTGAGAACCAACTAGCTGATATCTTCACCAAAGCAACCTCATATGTCACTTGTGATCGCATCCTTAGCAAGATCGGTCTAAAAGACCTTCACCGACCAATCTTGAGGGGGAGTGTTGAGATAGATGCTCTTTCAAGTGATAGAATAATCAAAAAGAATTCAAACTCAAAGAAAGGAGGGAAAAGGAAACTAGTTAAAGAAGAACTAGAAGGAAAAGGAAGCTATTGGATATCAACTAAACAAGCTAACTAGGAAGTCAAGAAGGTATGGGTGAAGGTATGGGCGCAGCATGGGTGAAGTATGGGCGCTGGTGACTGTTGAGACACTGTTGGAGTAGTTTGGCTTCTCATCTCCCATGCTTCTCCTTCCTTGCACGCCTCTCTTGTTATATGATTCTCCTTTCTTCTTCTCTTATGTAAAAAGTCTATATAAACTCATGTAAACCTCTTGTAAATGTAGAGAAAAAAAAATAAAAGAATAACAACACAAGAAATTTCAGAAACTCTCTTTCTCTCTTATCTCGCCATTCTCCTCCATTCTCCTTCATTCTCTATCATCTCCTAACTTAAATTTCTACATTGTCCGTGGGAATCAAGGCGTTCAAGATGGATACAAGATAGAGGGAGAAGGAGAAGGAGCAGGAGAAGGAGAAGGATCTTACACCGGGAAAACGTACACCTAAGGTGAGTGGTGTGAACTGCGAACCTACGGACATAGCCGGCGGATCGATCCATTCGTGCGTATGATCCAGTCTGTTCAGTGTTTCACATCCTTCTCCGATTTGTTCCATATTCTGCTTCATCCCTTTTCTTTTTCTCTTTTATGTTTCATGTAGACTGTCTATGAGACAGGAAGGCGTTAAACCTCGGCCTTGGTCGGTTTAGGAATACAAAGTCCTTGCCCATCGGCCGGACTGTTGTGGATCGAGATTTATATGATTGTGACCGAGTTGATGAATTCTGTTGTTACCAGTTTCTCTTCTATGTATATCTAAGATGGTCATTTTCTGGCCTAATGCGGCATCATAGCCTAGGATCGGATCCATCCATGCAATTGATTGATTTTATTGATAATAGATTTAATCAAGTATTTTATGTGTTGGATTCAGATGTCAAAGTTGGCCGTGGAAAGGACACGTGAGGACTGCAGCCGTGGATGGGACGTGTGTGTAGGAAATAATTCGTTTGTAGCAATGGATTTATGTAGCCTAATGTGCAACTTAAACAATTATGTTTAGCCTAAGGTGCAACTGAATGATGATCGTCCGAATACTATGTATGAACCACACTTGATATATATATATAAAGATCGATTTGCCCTTATTCAGCTGATTGTCTATGTCTGATTGCATGAATCTCGTTTCATTGAAAAAATACTTATAAATATACTAACCTTAAAATTGGACTTAAGTAGAACAATCTGACTTAGTGTTTAAGGTAAAACCGCGGTCTGGTAGGATTGAGGAATCCAAGATCGGGCCTTATAAGTTGGTATCAGAGCATGCTTGATTCTAGGATTTGTTGGGGGTTATGGTGCACACACGTTTGGCTGTTGGGGACTCGCGGTAAGGCTATGGGTTTATACTTGTTTTAATTGCTTGTTTTGCATAACTGTAAAGTCTGAGTAGGGGTTGTGGATTATGTTATGAACTAACCTCTTATGTGTGTTGTATACGCCTAAGGGTACTAAGAGGAAATCAAGGAAAGGAAAGAACACCACTGGAGGATCTGGAGCGGTTGAGATTGATATGGTTAAGCCAAAGCAGTTGTTGCCATCTCCTGATGAGCCGGTTAACAACGAGACCAGACTGCCAGAGGAACCAATTCTACCTAATGAAGCACTTGTGGACATTCTTAAGGATCAAGATATGCTTGAGCGAGAGGGAGATTCTGAGTCATCCCATGCTGGTGATCATGATGATCGGGACGGCACTGCAGGTGTTGGCAGGGTTGGACCCAGGGTCACGGTGGTTGAACCGTCCATGAGGGATGTTCTGGAAGCCATGAAAGCCATGGGTGATCAGTTGATCGCTCTGACTCAGACCTTTACCCATTGGTAAACTCGTCTGTGGGTCAGGCTAATCTTCAGGGTTGCACAGCTACACGAACAACCGGCACGCGGACCCAACATACTGCAGAGTTGGTGGAGATCGATCCACCAGTGGGAAGGTCACATAAGGTGGACTACCTTAAGGTGCTAGAACATATATCCAAGTAGGGAACCAAGCACTTTGCTGGAAGTGTTGATCCCATAGAGGCCGACGAGTGGGGGAGCAGATTGGTTCAAAATTTCAGCTCAACTCGTTGCCCTGAGGAGTACAAGAGGGATATAGAAGTCCACTTCTTAGAAGAGGATGCTCACAACTGGTGGTTGGCCTTGGATAAGAGGACCAATGGCACCACTGAACGTTTTGCGGACTTTGAGGTTGAATTCAACCATAAGTACTTTCCTACTGAGGCGTGGGATCGTTTAGAGTCAAAGTTTTTGGACTTAACCTAGGGACGCAAGACAGTTCGTGAGTATGAAGAAGAATTCAACCGGCTCAGGAGGTATGTGGGAAGGGAGCTGGAGGACGAGGCGGTACAGGTCTGAAGGTTCATCCGAGGCCTAAGAGCGGACCTAAAGACCTACTGTTCAGTCTGCACCTTCCATACCATCTCTGAGCTGGTAGAAAGGATGGCAATCCTGGAGACTAACCATTCTGAGGAAGCGAAACAAAAGTCACGGAGTCACAAATCCACTGCTGAGTCTAGTGGTGACCGGAAGAGAAAGAGAGACTCAGCCGAGGAGGGTAAACCCCAAGTGGTAAACCGGAGTGCTTTAGTGTGGAAAACGCCATGGTGGTGACTGCTGGAAAGCCATGGGAGCTTGCACCCACTGTGGGAAGATGGATCATTCAGCTCGGGACTCTCCAGGACCAAGCTTTAGCAGTTGCATGGCCACTTGTCATGGATGTAGTAAGACGGGACATTACCGCAGGAACTGTCCCAAGAACCTGTCCAGATCGGAGAGAGATCGTGGTGAGGCGAGTAAGCCTAATCAGAACCGGCGTCAATCATCTGTGCCAAGGATGTACGAGCTGTCCAAGGATACGGATGAGGCTTGACAATTCCGATTGAACACTAGTAATAGTTTTATAAACTTGATCTTTTAAATTCAATAGATTGCATGGTATGGAATCTAGAATGGATTAGGATACTTTGAATGGACCTTGTGTATGGAGCTTAAGTATTGGTGGTGTGGAAACACACGTACTATTTGACTCTGAAGCTACACATAGCTTTGTTAGCCCAGGATTGATTGGAAAAGGTTTGTTCCAAGTTAGAATAGGGGATATACCTTGCAAAGTGAGGGCGGCTGGAGGCCAAGTTATGCACTCACTTGGGCTGATATAGGACATCCCGGTATTGATCGCAGACAGGGAAATGCCTGTGGATCTGATTGTAGTCCCCCTTGAGAATCACGAGGTGATATTAGGCATGGGCTGGCTTGGAAAGTATTGGGCTACTCTAAACTGTCACCGGGGAAGAGTGCAGATTGAAACAGGGTGTGGACATCCGGTCTGGTTCCAAGGGATTTGTTCGACTCCTAGGTTGAAAATGGTATCAGCAATCCATGCGGAAAGGATGCTGTTGGATGTTGTGAAGCTTATTTGGCTACCATCACCATTAAGGAGGTCGTAGGGGGTGGTGACCCGGATGGGATACCGCTGGTCAGAGAGTTCGAGGATGTGTTCAGGTCACTACAGGGTATTCCCCCTGATAGGGCATACCCATTCAGGATAGAACTAGAACCAGAGACGGCCCCATTGTCCAAAAGTCCATACCGCATGGATCATGCCGAGATGGCCGAGCTAAAAAAACAACTTGAGGAGTTGTTGGATAAGGACTTTATACGCCCTAGTGTATCACCTTGGGGAGCACCAGTCCTCTTTGTAAAAAAGAAGGATGGAAGCTTCAGGCTGTGTATTGATTATTGAGGATTAAACTGGTTGACCGTGAAGAAAAAGTATCCATTACCTCGGATTGATGAATTGTTGGATCAACTCAAGGGAGCAAAGTGGTTCTCCAAGATAGACCTGGCATCTGGATATCATCAGATTCCGATTGAGCCAAGAGATATTAAGAAAACGACTTTCCGGATGCTGTACAGTTATTACGAGTTTGTGGTCATGTCGTTCGGACTGACCAATGCACCAGCTGCTTTCATGAACATGATGAATGGAGTGTTCCGCCAGTACTTGGACGAGTTTGTGATCATCTTCATTGATGATATACTCGTGTACTCAAAGACAAAGGCGGATCATGAAAGACACCTCCGAGCGGTGCTGGAACGCTTGAGGGATCAGAAACTTTTTGCTAAGCTAAGCAAATGCAGTTTTTGGCAGAAGAGCATTGGGTTCCTAGGACACATAGTGTCGGACCAGGGTGTATCCGTTGATCCAGAAAATATTAAGTGTATATAGGAATGGCCACAACCAAGGAAAGTTACGGAAGTGAGAAGTTTCCTAGGTATGGCTGGTTATTACTGGAAGTTTATCAAGGGGTTTCCGAGTGTGGCTCAGCCCATGACAAGACTGAGTGGGAAGGATGTGAGGTTCACATGGTCGGACCAACGTGAGAAGAGCTTCTCAGCACTGAAGGATATGCTGGCCTGTTCACCAGTCCTTGTCTTACCCGAAGCAGATCAGCCTTATATGGTATACACGGATGCATCAATCAATGGGCTTGTGTGTGTCCTAACACAGCACGGGAAGGTAATAGCCTATGCATCTCGCCAACTGAGAAAACATGAGGGGAACTATCCGACTCATGAACTGAAGATGGCAGCTGTGGTTTTTGCCTTAAAAATATGGAGGTCTTACCTTTATGGAGCAAAGGTAAAAATACTTACGGACCATAAGAGTCTAAAGTATATTTTTACTCAGCCTGAGTTGAACCTTAGCCAGAGTAGGTGGATTGAGTTTGTTGCAGATTATGATTTTGACTTAGCTTACCATCCCGGTAAGGCTAATTTAGTGGCAGATGCCTTGAGCCGCAGACGAGTGAATGTATCAGCTGAAAGGGAGGTTGATGAACTTGAAGGGAGGGTGAGGACATTGCGGCTCACCACTCTAACGGGTCATAACGAACCCTTAGGGTTGGAGGCAGTGAACCAAGCTGATCTCCTCACCAGGATCCGTCAAGCACAATGCTTGTATGAGAACCACAAAAGGTTGCTGCTAATGACAAGACTGAGTACCAAACAGCGAGTAATGGTACCATCTTGTTCAATGGCAGGATTAATGTTCCTAATAATAAGGAACTGAAGGAAGAGATTATGAGGCAAGCTCATAAGTCTAAGTTCTCGGTGCACCCAGGGTTGAACAAGATGTACCGAGATTTGAAGAGGTTTTACCATTGGGTGAGGATGAAAACTGATGTGGCCGAATGGGTGGCTAAGTGTCCCACTTGCCAACTCGTCAAGGCTGAGAACCAAGTCCTCAGTGGCTTACTTCAGAATCTGCCTATTCCGGAGTGGAAGTGGGATCACATCACAATGGACTTCGTGACCGGTTTTCCTACGACTCGGAATAAGAAGGATGCAGTGTGGGTCGTGGTCGACCGTCTACCAAGTCAGCACATTTTCTCCCTATACGAAAATAGTATAGAGTTGATGAGATTGTAAGAATCTACTTGGATGAGATAGTGCGGTTGCACGGGGTGCCGGCAAGCATTGTCTCAGATAGAGATCCGAGGTTCACATCATACTTCTGGCAAGCTTTTTAAAAAGCTTTGGGAACTAGAGTAAATATGAGCACGGCATATTATCCTAGAACGGATGGTCAGTCCGAGAGGACGATCAAGACCTTGGAATATATGCTAAGGGTGTGCACTTTAGACTGGGGAGAGTCTTGGGAAAAGCACTTGCCCTTGGTGGAGTTTGCTTACAACAATAGCTTCCACACAAGTATTGGCATGTCGCCATATGAAGCTTTGTATGGAAGGCCTTGTAGGACACCCTTATGCTGGACCCAAGTGGGGGGGGGATTGTAGTATGTTGGGTCCTGAAATTGTGGAGGAAACCACGGAGAAGATTCGTATAGTGAAAGACCATATGAAGGCAGCACAAGACCGTCAGAAGAGCTATGCTGATCAGCGTAGGAAGTTCTTGGAGTTTTTGGTTGGATATCTTGTGTATCTCAAGATGATCACCTTCAAAGGTCGGACTAGGATTTCTGGAAAAGAAAGAAACTAGGTCCGAGGTACTTGGGTCCGTTCAAGATTATTGAACGAGTGGATGCAGTGGCTTACAAGTTGGACTTGCCGTCTAAAATGGATGCTTTTCACAATATATTCCATCTATCCCAACTCGGGAATTGTTTAATGGACCAAGAGATTGTGTTGCCGGATATTCCTGATGATCTAGGTACGAACCTCAGTTTAGAGACAAGGCCGGTTCGGATTGTGGATCGATCAGAGAAGGTAATGAGAAAGAAGACCGTTTCCATGGTCAAAGTGGTATGGGAATACAATGGTAACGATGTTATCACTTGGGAAATGGAGTCAAGGATGAAGGCTGAGTATCCAGTATGGTACAGTCAGTTTATGCACAAGGGAAACTTGGATTCGGGGACGAATCCATTGTTAGTAGGGGAGACTTGTCATGTCCCCAATCCTAGATAGGATCGTCGGACGAACCCTGGTACGTGAAGATGTGCTGATCAGGTCATACGATCTTGGAATCAGCGTACCATGGTTTGGATCAAGGGTGAGTACATTAGGAAACTGAGACTTAGCCTGGAAACGATAGGGACAAGTAAAGGGTAGCTGGACGAGTGATATGTAAGCTGTGCTCAGTCCGGATAAAGCTCGGTCAGCTAGGTGAAGCTCACCTGGAGTTGGTCAGCTAACAGGAGCTGATGGTCTAGCTCGGTCAGCTGGGGAAGCTTGTGGGAAACTCAACTCAGCATGGCGGAGTGTTCGGGTCCGGACCAATGTGGAGGGACTGGAGTGGTTACCGATCGTGTGCCGGGCCGTACCAGCAACAAACGGACTATGATCAGCCCTTGGACGATCTGATCGGACCAAAAGGCTTAGCTTGAGCTAACAAGCTCTTGTGCATCTAAAAAAGGAGAAAAAGCGCAAGACGGTTAAGGGATTGGACGCGAAAAGGCACCAATGGGCAAGAAGCACCCATTCGGCCTTCCCTTTGTACCGGTTCGCCTATTTGCAGTTCTGGTTGATTCTTCCCTATAAATATAAGGTCTTGGGCGCCAGGAGAGGGATGGGAATTCTTGAGGGAAAACTCTGAAGAAAAATCTGAAAGAAAGATAAAGAAAGATTAGAGACATCGGTCCGATCCTTTATCATTCTTAGAAGGGAGAGAGAGAGAGTTTGTCCGTGGGAATCAAGGCATTCAACATGGATACAAGACAGAGGGAGAAGGAGAAGGAGAAGGCGAAGGATCTTACACTGGGAGAACGTATGCCTAATGTGAGTGGTGTGAACCGCGAACCTATGGACATAGCCGGCGGATCGATCCGTTCGTGCGTATGATCCAGTCTGTTCAATGTTTAACATCCATCTTCAATTTGTTCCATTTTATGCTTCACCCCTTTTCTTTTTCTCTTCTATGTTTCATGTAGACTGTCTATGAGACAAGAAGGCACTAAATCTCGGCCTTGGTCGGATTAGGAATACAAAGTCCCTGCCCATCGGCTGGACTGTTGTGGATCGAGATTTATATGATTGAGACCGAATTGATGAATTATGTTGTTACCAGTTTCTCTTCCATGTATATCTAAGATGGTCATTTTCTGGCCTAATGCGGTATCATAGCCTAGGATCGGATCCATCCATGCAATTGATTGATTTTATTGATTATAGATCTAATCAAGTACTTGTGTGTGTTATGTGTTGGATTCAGATGTCAAAGTTGGCCGTGGAAAAGCCAAGGACCCGTGAGGACTGCAGCCGTGGCTAGGACGTGTGTGTAGGAAATAAGTCGTTTGTAGCATCGGATTTATGTAGCCTAATGTGCAACTTAAACATTTATGTTTAGCCTAGAGTGCAACTGAATGATGATCGTCCGAATACTATATATGAACCACACTTGATATATATATATATATAAAGATCGATTTGCCCTTATTCCGCTGATTTTCTATGTCTGATTGCATGAATCTCGTTTCATTGAAAAAAATACTTAGAAATATACTAACCTTAAAACTGGACTTAAGTAAAACGAACTGACTTAGTGTTTAAGGTAAGACCGCGGTCTGGTTGGATTGAGGAATCCAAGATCGGGCCTTACATTTATGACCCAGACGCATTAAGTCTGAGCCGGTTACATTCCTTGCCGACTAATGGCTCATGGAATACCGTTCGGCACTAATCCCTATCTTTTCCTCTTTCTTACCTTTACCCTTGTAAGAACAAAGTTTAACTGTTTTACCAGGCATGTAAACCCCAAGGACACGCTGGTTTTTTGTAAAGGTTAGACGCCCAAATGTCTAGCCTATTTAAGAACATGTAACCTCGACCTTGAAAGAAAAAATTGAATAAAACATATTAGCTATACGCTTTTCTTTTGAATCTCAGTTAGTTTAAACATCGAAAATCCTTAAAGCTCTATTTGGACTCCAATCAGTCGTAACACGGTGTCGTTCAACCACCGTGTTACCGGCTTTTGATTCATCTTGTTCTTATCCCTTCTCACTTATCACTCGTCCATTCCACTGTCGCTCTCACTTCATTCCTTATCATCATCCTGACCATCGATCCTTTGTTGTTACCGTTCCTTACCATCGACCCTTGCCATCGTATCACTTACCGCCTCCGCATCCATCCGTACCACTCTGATTACTTGTACCGAGGAACTTCGACTCACATTGGCATTGGCGTATCAAGATTTTCGTACCATTTGACAGATCTCTCGATACCTTCCTTGACTGCATCGGCAACTGGTCATCGAGAGACCATACCACAACCGTGATAAACTACCGAGAGAAGGCCCTTACTGCATCGGATATTAGCTATCGAGGAACCCTCACCACAACGGAGGCAAGCTATTGAGAAACCCATACCGCATCGGGAACCAACTATCGAGATAACCTGACTGTGACTCGGTCCGTACCTTAACCCTCACAGGCTACTAGGCCGTACTGTATCCATCCTTCGCCTGTCCGTCAAGGACCCAACTGGATTAGTAGTGGAGTTACCGTTCCGGGAGCATATCAGCTGGTATCAGAGCTAAGCTCCACTCCCAGATTGTATCTTTCCTTAGCTATTATTGTCTTTTGTTTTCCTTCAAAATATCTTTCAAAACGTATTTCCCCTCTAAGCTTATAAACAACTTAAGATGTCTTAAAGCCTTGCGCTTGTTGCTAGTCCTTGGCCGAACAGTCGATAGACTAAGTCTTAATCCACAAGTTACCATTGTTGCCCTAGTGGGACTCGAGGTTGAAGACGAGTACGTGGGGACCTCACACGTTTAACAAGCCCAACTCGTTTGTCCTCTAGCCAAACCGCATATAGTTTCTGTCCTTTCCTTATCATTGGGATTCATCTCATTAGTGGGACAGTGATATGCGAACAAATCTTGTCCTTTTCCTTTATTTGTTTCCACCATTCCTTTTGTTTCAGCAACATTTGAAAACTTATACCGTCTGTGCGCTGACTTTTGGCTTCTAGCTAACGGTCCTTGACTTTATCATATCTTATCCTTACCGCTTTAACTTTTACCACAGTAAACCATTAGCATTCACAACATGATTGTCTTATTGGTAGGTACCGTCTGAGGTTGTATGAGCATCGACCCAACGTTTGTACTGGCTGCACACGGCAACTCTGACGGCCGTACCCCACCACCTCCGACCTGTCTCAGTCCGCATCATTAGTAGGCTCCATCAGCCTAACGTACTGGGCCACCATTCCCCGACCCGGACATCACCACCAGTTTAACCCTTCTGGTCCCAGTACATCAGAAGGACCTCCACCGTCTTTACCCCTCCGTCCGTACGAATCACCCTTGCAGGTAAGACCTTACTGACTCCGACCCTGACATTGATCCACGTACCGAGGAACCAGCCGGTACGGTACCAGGTCAGGATGGTACCATTCCATGCACCGAGGACACCATCCCCCATACCGTAGACCCCAACCATACCGCTATTGTGCCAAGGTTCCATCCGGTACCGGCTACCATGCTGGACCACATGGTATCATGGAACCAATCCAAACCATAGGCCGTATACTTCATCAAGCCCTGGCCATTTGATGTGCTGCAGTACTAGAACCAGCTCAGCATGGAGATCAGGACATCTAAATCAGTTCATCCGAGGTTCACAATTCCGATCCTACCGACCGAGCTGTATATCGGATCAACCCGCGTACATCCGGAAAGGAGCTAAGGATGGATCCACGACCTAAAGACCAATTTGGTCATACCACTGAGCGTATTTCCCGGCCAACTCGTCAAGCTAGGAATAACAGTTGAGTCAGATCCAACTTGGATCAAGAGGATTTCGATTTGGATCACATACTATCTCTTCTGGCCCATTTGGTCCATAGCGCATGATGTGATCATTAGAAGGCATCATGAACTAGACCAAGAAGAGATCAACAATGAAAATGTCTTACTCATTCCAGATATTTCAATGACTCGTGCTAGATCAAAGAAGCTCGAGGAATCTGTCACTAGAATGCTTAAGTCTGTTGAAGAGCAAGAAGAACGCCATTTTCCAATTCTCAATCATGAAGCCTTCATTTTTATGGAGTTCTCTCCAACAATCTGATCAACAATCTAGCAAAGGCTGTTGTGTGTGTCTTTTTCCCTAACTTGGTTTTTCATGTTAAGTTTTTAATGAGGCCACAACTGTCCTTACCATATGCTAATTGTTAGTCCATTTTAGTTATTTGAGTTCTATATTTGTTTTTACGTATTTTTCATATTATGTTTTGTTTTAAAACTTGTTGTGTGTTGCACTTAGGCGTGGGAGACATGCTTTTATGTTTTTTTGTTATTTCCAAGGACTTGTGCATATACAAGCTCCTTGTTTAAGTGCCTGGCAAAACTCTTTGTGGAGCACATCATTTTTCAATCAAAAACTTATTTCTTTCTTCTCTAAGTCTTTATGAGATTTGGGGTTTGCTGGTGTGTAATATCCAGCCTTGGGTTCTCTGATTTAGTGTGTCATATCTAGATCAGGTGTCTTCGAGTACCAAGAGAACAATCCATCCCTCCTGTGACCCACTTCATTCCACATCCCTTGGGAAGTTTGAGTCTTTGATTCACTTCTGCAAGGATTATCCTTGTTCCATCCATTCCAGATCCAGAGATTCATCCTAGGAATTTATCAAGTGGTATCAGAGCAAATCTCTGGAAGGAAGTTTCTAAACCCTCTCACTTCTCCTATCATTTTTGAAATTTTCTTTCAATCTATGGTTCCTAAATTTAGATCTGTTACTAACCATTTCAATCTGTTCTGATTTGATTTCTGGTCGTAATTCTTTGTTAAGTTTTGAGTCTGATTCGCTTTTGAGCTTGGTTAGGTTGAGTTTCTCTATGTTTCATGTGACTTTGGTTTATCTGACTGTTGGTCTTCACAAAATTTTTGTGGAACAAATCTGTGCATGTTCCTACATGTGAAAACTCTTCATGAATATGTTTCTGTCTGCAAATTGATCTTTTGTTTTTTTTTTCTTAAAATCTTTTAGCCAGGTTCTGTGTCTTCTGTTGTTTGGATCAACATGACGGGAATGAAGAGGAAAGTAGCAACTCCAGCAAACTGTTCTATGAAGCCATGACTGCTCAGTTTCAACAAATGATGAAAGCTACAATAGATGAGTTTAGAAAAGAGCTTAGGCAGAAATCTGCGAAGTATGGACAGGGAAGGAGAAGAGCAACACAGCCCGAAAACTCTAATCATAACCATCAGAATGAGGAAAGGCAGAGAAGAAGGAGAGAAAAGCAACCTGAGAAATCTCACAATACAGATCAAGAAGAAGCTGATAGTTAATATGGAACACGAAGTTCATCATCTGATAATAGTCAAAGAAAACAGAGAAGTTCTAGACAAGGAAGAGGTTACCACAGAGATGAGCTTGCTGGTTTAAAGCTTAAGATTCCACCATTTCATGACAAGACAGAACCTGATGCATACTTAGAATGAGAAAAGAAGATAGAGCTCGTTTTTATTGTCAACATTACACTGAGGCTAAGAGAGTGCAAGTTGCTGCTACTGAGCTTTATGATTACACTTTAAGCTGGTGGGATCAGCTTGTTACTTCTCGAAAGCGCAACAGAGATTATCCAGTGGAAACATGGCAAGAAATGAAGACTATTATGTGAAAGAGGTATGTTCCCAGCCACTATCATAGAGAGCAGCAATATGAGGAACTTGAAGAAATGCTACACAAAGCCATTCTGGTAGAACAACAACTGAAGAGAAAGGGTAGCTCTAGACCAGGCTTTGGTTTTGGGCGAACATGCTTTCACAAAGAGGAGAAACCAATTTATCAGAAAGAAATCAAAACTTCTCCATTCAAGAAAGAGGATGACAAACTAAACATTCTCTTCAGGGATAAAGGAAAGAAAAAAGCTGAAGCTACCAGAGCCCGAGATGTTAAATGCTTCAAATACCAAGGAAGAGGACATTATGCTAATGAGTGTATTAATAAGAGAGTTATGGTATTACTGGAGAGCGGAGAGTTTGAATCTGCTGTTGAGACACTAGGATACTCAGAAGCAGAAGAATCAGAAGAGGAACCTATGAAGAGAGAATTGTTAATTGCTAGAAGAGCTTTGAACTTGCAAACCAAGGCTGAAGAACTTGAGCAAAGAGAGAACCTGTTTCACACCCACCGTATGGTTTAAGGAAAGCTTTGTAGTCTAATAATTGATGGAGGAAGTTGCACCAACGTGGCTAGTGAGACAATGGTCGAGAAACTTGGTTTAAAGGTTAACAAGCATCTCAAACCATACAAACTACAATGGTTGAATGAAGGAGGGGAAATGAAAGTGAACAATCAAGTGATTGTACCAATCATCATTGGCAAGTATGAAGATGAGGTTCTCTGTGATGTCTTACCAATGGAAGCAGGACATATCCTTTTGGACTGACCTTGGCAGTCAGATCGAAAGGTTATACATGATGGTTTAACTAACAAGCATTCTTCTGAGTTTAATGGCAGAAAAACCGTGCTGGTGCCCATTACACCTAAAGAAATCCATCAAGATCAACTCCAAATCAAAAGCAGGAAGAAAAACAAAGAAGTATCAGTGGAAACTAAAAGCAAAACAAACAATATCTATGCTAAGGCTGGTGATATCAAAAGAACTATCTATGCTAAACAGCCTGTCTGATTGTTTGTTTATAAGGAAGTTTTCCTAAGCCTGACTGACCTTGCACCGGAACTTCCGAGTGAAATGTCTTCTTTGTTACAGGAGTGTAAAGATGTCTTTCCAGAAGACAATTCCCAGGGCTTACCACCAGTACGTGGGATTGAACACCAAATTGACTTTGTTCTTGGTACAACACTTCCCAACCGACCAGCCTATAGAACCAATCCCATTGAGACTAAAGAACTGCAATGACAAGTTGAAGAACTTATGAAGAAGGGACATATCAGGGAAAGCTTAAGTCCATGTGCCATGCCAGTGCTGCTAGTGCCAAAGAAAGATGGGAGCTGGAGGATGTGTGTTGATTGTAGAGCCATCAACAATATCATTGTAAAGTATCGACATCCTATTCCTAAATTAGATGATATGCTTGATGAGTTGCATGGGTCTTGCATTTTGTTTAAATTGATCTTAAAAGTGGCTATCATCAGATTAGGATGAAAGAAGGTGATGGATGAAAAACCGCATTTAAAACTAAGCATGGTTTATATGAATGATTGATTATGCCTTTTGGGCTAACAAATGCACCTAGTACTTTCATGCGCCTAATGAATCATGTTCTTAGAGCTTTCATAGGAGTATTTGTTATAGTTTATTTTGATGATATATTAATTTACAGCAAATGCCTAGAGAAACACCTTGAACATTTGGAGTCTGTTTTGAGTGTGCTGAGAAAGGAAGAGCTATATGCGAACTTAAAGAAATGTACTTTTTGTATAGATAACTTGGTTTTTTAGGTTTTGTGGTAAGTGCATATGGAGTTAGGGTGGACGAGGAGAAAGTAAAGGCCATCAAAGACTGGCCAAGTCCAAAGCCAGTAGGCAAAGTAAGGAGTTTCCATGGGCTTGCTGGATTTTATAGAAGATTTGTGAAGGACTTCAGTACAATAGCAGCCCCCTTGACTGAAGTAATCAAGAAAGATATTTGTTTCAAATGCGGAGAAGCACAAGAAGCTGCCTTTCAGTGCTTAAAAGAGAAGCTTACTCATTCTCCTCTGTTAACACTTCCTAATTTTACTAAGACTTTCGAAATAGAATGTGATGCCTCAGGAATTGGAATTAGTGCTGTTTTGATGCAGGATAGGTGGCCTATAGCATACTTCATTGAGAAGCTCGGTGGAACAACTCTCAACTATGCAACTTATGACAAAGAATTGTATGATTTAGTAAGAGCATTGCAAACATGGCAGCACTATCTATGGCCTAAGGAGTTTGTTATACACACTGATCATGAGTTTCTCAAGTATCTAAAGAGACAGAACAAGCTCAGCAAGAGACATGCCAGATGGGATGAATTCATTGAAACTTTCCCATATGTGATCAAATATAAACAAGGTAAAGAAAACATAGTTTCTGATGCATTATCCAGAAGGTATGTTCTCTTGAATTCTCTTGATGCTAAACTACTTGGATTTGAACAGCTTAAGGAAATGTACGAAACTGACTTAGATTTTCAAGAAACTTTCAAATCTTGTGAGAAATCTGCTACTGGTCACTATTTTAGGCAGGATGGGTATCTATTTTATGAAAATCGATTATGTGTGCTTAACTGCTCTTTGAGAGATTTGTTTGTTAGAGAAGCTCATGGACGAGGATTGATGGGGCATTTCGGAATTTCCAAGACTCTTAAATGTTTGCAGGATCATTTTTACTGGCCACACATGAAGAGAGACGTGGAAAGAGTTTGTGGGAGGTGGGTCATTTGTAAACAAGCTAAGTCTAAGGTTCAGCTTTATGGTTTGTATACTCCTTTACCTATTTCTATGCATCCTTGGAATGATATTTCTATGGACTTTATTGTGGGATTGCCTAGGACCAGAACAGGGAACAATTCTATATTTGTGGTTGTTGACAGATTTTCAAAAATAGCTCACTTCATAGCATGCCACAAAACTGATGATGCACTACATGTATCCAATCTGTTTTTTAAGGAAGTAGTTCATTTGCATGGATTGCCTAGGAGTATAGTATCAGACAGAGATACTAAGTTTTTTAGTCATTTCTGGAAAACTTTATGGTCTAAACTTGGAACTAAACTGCTATTCTCTACAACATGCCACCCATAGACTGATGGCCAAACTGAGGTAGTAAATAGGACTTTAGGAACACTCCTGCATGCATTCATTAAAAAGAATTTGAAATCTTGGGAAAGATGTTTGCCACATGCTGAATTTGCTTATAATCATGCCATACATTCTGCTACTGAGTTTTCACCTTTTGAAATTGTTTATGGATTCAATCCTATCTCACTTTTGAATCTAATGCCTTTACCTCTGAATAAAAGACTTAGTGTTGATGGGAAAAAGAAGGCAGAGACGGTGAAACAGATTCATGCTGAAGCTAGAAAGAACTTGGAGAACAAAAATAAGCAGTATGCTAGACAAGCTAACAAAGGCAGGCGAGAGATTATCTTTGAAGTAGGAGATCCTGTTTGGGTTCATTTGAGAAAGGAGAGGTACCCAAATGAAAGGAAATCAAAGTTGATGCCAAGAATTTATGGTCCCTTTACGGTAACACGGAAAATTAGCAACAACGCTTATAAACTTGATCTACAAGGTAAGTATAATGTTAGTGATACCTTTAATATTTCTGACTTGGCTCCTTTTATTGCAGATGATCTAGATTTGAGGACAAATCTTTTTCAAGAAGGAGGAGATGATGTGATAATGAGAAGGCAACATGAACCAGACAAAGAAGAGATCAACAATGAAGATGTCTTAGTCATTCCAGAGGGTTCAATGACTCGTGCTCGATCAAAGAAGCTCAAGGAAGCTGTCACTGGAATACTTAAATATATTGAAGAGCAAGAAGAACGCCATGGTCCAATTCTCAATCATGATGCCTTCACTTTTATGGAGTTCTCTCCAACCATCTGATCAACAATCTAGCAAAGGCTATTGTGTGTGCTCTTTTTCCCTAACTTGGTTTTGTCCCACTGGGTTTTCCAAGTTAGGTTTTTAATGAGGCCACAACTGTCCTTACCATATGCTAATTGTTGGCCCATTTTAGTTATTTGAGTTCTATATTTATTTTTAAGTATTTTTCATGTTATGCTTTGTTTTTAAAACTTATTGTGTGTTGCACTTAGGCATGGGAAATATGCTTATATGTTGTTTTATTATTTCCAAGGACTTGTGCATGTACAAGCTCCTTGTTTAAATGCCTGGCCGAAACTCTTTGTGGGGTACATCATTTTTCAATCAAAAACTTATTTCTTTCTTCTCTAAGTCTTTCTGAGATTTGGGGTTTGCTGGTGTATAATATCCAGCCTTGGGTTCTCTGATTTAGTGTGTCATATCTGGATCAGGTGCCTTGGAGTATCAAGAGAACAATCTATCCCTCTTGTATCCCACTTCATTCAACATCCCTTGGGAAGTTTGAGTCTTTGATTCACTTCTGCAAGGATTATCCTTGTTCCATCAGTTCCAGATCAAGAGATACATCCTAGGAATTTATCACCGCAGGGCATATTCATGATCGGACCGACCCTTTTGATCCATTCATGGATTTTGATGATCTTAATTTCTCTAAGGCAATACTTCTTAAGCTTTCTAAAGACTTGGGTCAAGTAGAGATGCATCATGTACGTGAAAGTCATCTGAACCATCCCACGGACATCCTTCTGTTCATCCATCTCCTTACCGTGGTTCATACAGCAAGATACATCGAATCTGGACAAGTAGCTGAACGGTCAGATTGACCAGTCTTCCTTGTTTTCCCCACCATTGACTGACCTTCAAAATTCTTGTCAATGTTGTCATTTTCTATGCATTATCTTCCGCACAATCTCTTTGACTACTAAGTAGTATAAATATGTAAACTCTGCAATTTATTCAATCAATCCAACTTTTCTTTCATTTTTGAGTTTATCTCTCTGTTCTTTGCTGAACATTTCGTGGTTTACTTGGTGAGTTATATCCAAGCAAACAAACTCTCTATTTCGTTGGACATGTACATTAGATCAGGCAACAGATCGAGAACACTTCTTTGTTGGACTGATGCATCACATCCAGCAACATCTAAGCACGGGAATATCAAAGTCTCTTCTGCAACCTTTGTGTGACCGTTCAGTTCATCAGTTCTTCCTTTGAAGTTCATATTAAATCCTTACCGGTTGAGTGATCCTATCACAGGGTTCTTCACGTGGTATCAGAGCCACTCTTCCGGTATTTTATTTCCATTTTTCTCATCTTCCATTTTCTTCAATCACTTCTTCTTCTACCTATCTTAAATCTGGGCCCCTCATTACCATCCATAGAAAAAAAGATCTACGAATTTAAAAAAAAAAAGAGAAAAGAAGTTCAAAAGTTGAATTGTGTGGATTGGTGGTGGAAGAGAAAGCCTGCTGGCTGAGGAGAAATCCAGCCTTTGAGGTGGTTAAAACGGATTTTTCACATCTAATCTCTTATATTTCTATCTTAAAAACTCTCTTGTTTGCTTGGATTGACCATTGGGTTACTTGATTTGATCACTTACAACTTTGAGAGAAACTTGTTGAGTGACCATTAGAATTCTGAGAGAAACACTTGAGGGGTGAGATCAAACACTTGAGAGTGTGAGGGTTTTTTATCTACTAATCTTTGTGTTTAAGCTTTTCAGGAAACCATGAGTAGTGAAGATGAAATGAGCCGACCAGAAAACTCTTATGCTGGTTTATCTAACTTGCAGATGCGAGCTTTGAATGATAATATTATTAACCTTGTGAATGCAGGTTTAGAACAAATCCATCAACGACTTGATGAGATGCAGGTTAGTCAACAAACCCAAGCCAGAACTGGAGCATGACGAGGCCGTCCAAGGAGGAACCATCGCAGCCATGATGATGAGGAATACCAAGAGAATGATACTCTTCCATCAACCAACCTAGGAGAGGTCTGCGAAACCAAGATCCAGGTGATGACAATCCTTTTGCTAGGGGAAAAAGAGTTGATAAAGGCTTAGGAGTTTTGAAACTTAAAATCCCAACTTTTGATGGTAAAAATGATCTTGATGCTTTCTTTGAATGGGAAAGAAAAATAGAACTTGTGTTCGATTGCCAAAATTTCTATGAACTTAAAAAGGCTATATTGGCTGCTACTGAATTTACTGGTTATGTTATTAATTGGTATGATCAAGTTGTGACTAGCAAGAGAAGGAATGGAGGCCAACCAATAGCTTCATGGGATGAACTAACAACCTTGATGAGGAGACGGTTTGTTCCATAACACTACCATCGTGACCTTCACCAGAGGCTGAGACGATTGCTGCAAAGAACCAAGTCCTTAAAAGACTACTTCCAGGAAATGGAGATCCTGATGATCAAGGCCGATGTAGATGAGACATTAGAAGCAACCATGGCCATATTTCTTGCTGGACTCAACCGGGACATCCAAGATCGAATGGAGCTTCAGGACTATGAAAGTCTAAACCAGATGTTGCACAAAGACATTCTGATCGAGCAACAAACCAAGAGAAAGAGCTACTCCAAACCGGTCTTTACTCCCAAATCTAGCTATCAAGACAAAGGTAAGTCTTCAAACATAACAAATTTGTTTAAAACTAATGTTTCTGCTCATGTTGAAAAGGAAAACAGTGGAGACTTCCAGCCGTCCTAGAGACATCAAGTGCTTTAACTGTCATGGATTAGGACACTATGCCAACAAATTTCCTAACCATTGAGTGATGATTGTCATGGAGAATGGTGAGATGGAGTCCAAGGATGACATAGAGGACAAGGAGGATCTTGGACCAATCCTTAATGAGGAAGAACCATTTGAATATCCACATCATGGACCACTTCTTGTTGTTAGGAAGCCTTTGGATGACACACTTGGTCCCATATTCAATGAGGTGAATGACGATCTAGCCAGTAACTTTGGTTCGACCTTTGAAGCTGATTAATGTCCGATCTTTGATGAAGAGGACATCCTTGATTACCCAGCTCACAGTTCCCTACTTGTCATCCAAAGATCCTTGAGTGTTCAGCCCAAAACCAATGAAAGAGAACAAAGGGAGAATCTCTTTCATTCTCGTTGTCTAATCTCTGAAAAAGTTTGTTCTTTGATCATTGATGGTAGTAGTTGCACTAATGTTGCTAGTGACATTCTTGTCAGGAAAGTAGGGCTTGTGACAAGGTCACTGACTCGACCTTTCAGGTTGGAATGGTTAAATGAAGATGGTGAGCAGTATGTGAAGGAATAAGTCACAGTCCCTCTTACCATTGGTCGATATGAGGATGAGGTTGTTTGTAATGTCCTTCCCATGGATGCATGCCACATACTTTTGGGTCGACCTTGGCAAATTTAACAAAACGGCCATACATGATGGGTTCACCAACCGACATTCTTTTGATCATAAAAGAAAGAAGATCATCCTAGTTCCTTGGACTCCTATGGAGGTCCACCAAGATCAGGTCCAGCTTAAGAACAGTCGAGACGAAGTGACTAAAATGGACCAACCTGAAGCATCTCAAAGAAACTCCAACTTCTTTATCAAAGAAAGTCAGGTAAGAAAATCTCTTTTCTCTCAAAAGCCATTTTTTTACTTGTGTACAAAGAATCTCTTAAGGCTTCTTCTTCTGCTGACCTTGCACAGGAGATTCCGAGTAAGTTGCGAGATGTCTTGCAGGATTTTTCTGATGTTTTTCCAGATGAGTATCCCAAGGGATTGCCACCCATACGAGGCATTGAACATCAGATAGATTTTGTTCTGGGTGCATCTCTACCGAACTGGCCAGCTTATCGTACCAATCCAATGGAGACCAAAGAACTACAGAAACAGATTGGAGATCTTCTTAAGAAAGGCTATATCCGGGAAAGCCTCAGCGCCTGTGTCGTGCCTGTTCTGCTTGTGCCAAAAAAGGATGGTTCATGGCGTATGTGTGTGGACTGCCGTGCCTACAACAATATCACGATAAAGTATAGGCATCCTATTCCTAGGCTTGATGACATGCTAGACGAATTTCATGGTTCTACTGTCTAATCTAAAATTGATTTAAAAAGTGGTTATCATCAAATTCGCATGAAAGAAGGAGAAGAATGGAAAACTGCATTCAAAACAAAAGTAGGTTTGTATGAGTGGCTAGTCATGCGCTTTGGTCTCACTAATGCACCTAGCACCTTCATGCGTTTGATGAACCATGTTTTGAGGTCTTTTATTAGACATTTTGTTGTTGTTTATTTTGATGATATTCTTGTTTACAGCAAAAGCCTTGATGAACATAAAGTGCATTTGAGATCTGTTCTTGAATTTCTTAGGCTTTGTTGTAGGTGCAGATGGACTTAGAGTGGTCGACGAGAAGATCAAAGCCATTCGAGATTGGCCTAGTCCATCAACTGTTGGTAAGGTGAGGAGCTTTCATGGCCTTGCTGGTTTCTACTAAACGGTTGTGCCCAATTTTAGTACTATAGCAGCTCCAGTCACTGAGGTGATCAAGAAAAACATTGGGTTCA
This sequence comes from Nasturtium officinale, assembly GCA_963854855.1. Lineage (NCBI taxonomy): Eukaryota > Viridiplantae > Streptophyta > Magnoliopsida > Brassicales > Brassicaceae > Nasturtium > Nasturtium officinale. Next base: position 3,479,555 of record OY978499.1, on the reverse strand, counting down.
GATGGGAACAAGCTCAAGAAGAGGCATTTCAGATCCTTAAAGGGAAGTTAACTCAACCCCCTTTACTTTTTCTTCCAGATTTCACTAAAAATTTTGAGATTGAATGTGATGCTTCCGGAGTGGGTATTGGTGCTGTTTTGATGCAGGATAGGAAACCCATTGCTTGCTTCAGTGAGAAGCTTGGAGGTGCCACACTGAACTATCCCACTTATGATCAGGAGCTGTATGCTTTGGTGAGGGCTCTCCAAATGTGGCAGCATTACCTTTGGCCGAAGGAGATTGTGATTCACACCGACCACCATTCATTGAAATACCTTAAGGGCCAGCAGAAGTTAAACAAGAGACATGCTCGTTGGGTCAAGTTCATTGAGACCTTTTCTTATGTGATCAAGTACAAGCAAAGTAAGGAAAATATGGTGGCTGATGCTCTATCCCGTAGGTATGCTCTTCTATCAGCCCTTGAGACAAAGTTACCTGGTTTTGAATTTATTAAAGATTTATATGCAACTGATCAGGATTTCAAAGAGGTTTTTCGAAAATGTTTCAAGGTGGCTTATGGAAAATACTATCAAAATTTTGGATTTCTGTTATAAGATAACCGTTTGTGTGTTCCCCAATGTTCTTTGCGGGAGTTGTTTCTCAGGGAAGCTCATGGAGGAGGCCTTATGGGACACTTTGGAGTTAAGAAAACATACAAGGCAGTTCATGATCACTTCTACTGGCCAAGTTTGATGAAGGATGTAGAAAGGATTTGTGGCCGATGTGTAACTTGCAAGAAATCCAAGGCTAGGGCATCCAACCAAAGTTTGTATTCGGCTCTACCCATTCCCTCTCATCCTTGGGTAGACATTTCTATGGATTTTGAACTTGGTTTGCCTAGGACTAAATCTGGACGAGATTCCATTTTTGTGGTGGTTGATAGGTTCTCAAAAATGGTACATTTCATACCTTGTCATAAGTCTGATGATACTGTACAAGTTGTTGAACTGTTCTTTAGGGAAATTGTTAGGTTGCATGGAATGCCTAAGACAATTGTCTCTGATTGATGTTTTCCACAACTTGTCATCCACAGACTGATGGTCAAACTGAGGTTGTGAACCGAACTTTGTCTGCATTGCTAAGATCATTAGTTAAGAAAAATCTTAGGCTTTGGGAAGAATGCTTGCCTCATGTTGAGTTTGCTTATAATCAGGCTATGGTTTCAATCCATTATCTCCACTTGATCTCTTGCCTTTGTCTTTGAGTGAAAGAGTTAGTACAGATGGCAAGAGGAAGGTGGATACAATCAAGAAATTGCATGAACAAGTTTGAGCAAATATTGAAACTAAGACTGAAGTATACAAAAGATATGCCAACCAGAAACGAAAGGAGGTTGTTTTTGAGGAAGAAGATCTTGTTTGGGTTCACCTAAGGAAGGAATGATTTCCGGAGGAAAAAAAATCCAAACTCATGTCCCGGGTCGATGGCCCATTCTGGATCCTTATTTAAATCAGTGACAATGCTTATCAGCTTGATTTGCAAGGTAAGTATAACATTTCTTCAAGCTTTAATGTTCCTGATCCTTCTCCTTTTCTTATAGATGATCCGGATTTGTGGACAAATCCTTTTGAAGAAGGAGGGAATGATGTGCGACAGTACATAGAACCAGCTCAGCATGGAGATCAGGACATCTTGATGAGTTCATCCAAGGTTCACCATTCCAATCCCACCGACCGAGCCATCTATCGCATCAACCCGCGTACATCCAGAAAGGAGCTAAGGATGGATCAATGACCTGAATAAGAATTTGGCCGTACCACAAAGCGTATTTCCTGGCCAACTCGTCAAGCTAAGACTAACTGGCGAGTCTGAACCAACTTGGATCGAGAGGATTTCGATTTGGATCACAACCTATCTCTTCTGGCCCGTTTGGTCCATACTGCAGGGCATATTCATGATCGACCAACCCTTTTGATCCATTCATGGATTTTGATGATCTTAGTTTCTCTAAGGCAAGATTCTTAAGCTTTCTGAAGACTTGGGTCAAGTACAGATGCATCCTGAACGTGAAAGTCACGTGAACCATCCCGTTGACAGCCTTCTTCTGTTCATCCATCTCCTTACCGCAGTTCATACAGCAGGATACATCGAATCTGGACAAGTAACTGAAGAGACAGATTGACCAGTCTTCCTTGTTTTCACCACCATTGACTGACCGTCAAAATTCTAGTCAATGTTTGTCATTTTCTATGCATTATTTTCTGCACAATCTCTTTTGTCTCTTTGCCTACTAAGTAGTATAAATATGTAAACTCTGCAGTTTATTCAATCAATCCAACTTTCCTTTCATTTTTGAGTTTATCTCTCTGTTCTTTGCAGAACATTTCATGGTTTACTTGGTGAGTTATATCCAAGCAAACAAACTATCTATCTCGTTAGACCTGTGCATCAGATCAGGCAACAGATCGAGAATGCTTCTTTGTTGGCCTGGTGCGTTGCATCCAGCAACATCTAAGCACGGGAATATCAAAGGCTCTTCCGCAAACTTTGTGTGACCCTTCAGTTCATCAGTTCTTCCTTTGAATTTCATATCAAATCCTTACCGGTTGAGCAATCCTATCAAAGGGTTCTTCACCATTCCTACCATCCAGCTGGCAACATCAAGCGGATCAAGGCCAAACGCTATAGAACGCTCTTCAATGCCTACCTTCAAGATGCCATTGATCGAAGAGTTTATGGGCAATGGATGGTGAACCAAGATTGGCAGTCTATTTAAAGAGGCTGAACCTCGCTTGTAACCTTCAGGCTACTATTGAATATTGAATGCATTTCTACTTAGTTGTTTCCTTCTAGTTCTTCAAGTTGTTGCTGTTGAACGAACCACCAAGTGAGTTCTTCCGAGTTGTTGCTAGGAACTCGCTCCCCGGTACTGAATCGTAAGGCATTTCCCTGGCTTTTCAAACATTTTCTATCTTGTTTACTCCTTTAGTTGTTTCTAGGTCGAGTAGATCTTTAGAAGTAGCATAAGCTTGTGACTGAACCTCCTTTGAGCTCTTCTTGAGTCTTGACTCGGAACTCGCTCAAGGAGTTGTATCGTGAGGCTTCATATCCTTGCTTACAACCTCTATCCTTCCTTTCCTCTTTTCGGTTGTCTTTGGGTCGAGTCAATCCCCATAGTTTAACCCTCATCATCTGTTTGAAAACCGCTCTTGAGCTTCATCGACCGTACTGATCTCCTCACGGGTTAAACTGGTATCAGAGCTCTAAAGGCTCCTGAAAATCCTCACCCACGGTCAAGGCCCTCTTACCGCCATTAAGAAAACCTTACCGAACAGTCAAGAAACTCGACTGCCCGTGTGAACTGATGGAGGCACCTCCCAGAGCACCCGATATCGGTAACTTTCTTACCGACCTCCAGGCACAGATCCAGCACATGGCCGAGCGCCTCAACCTAATGGAGGCTCATCCCATACCCGACATACCTCCAGACCCAGTCCAAGGATATGGCCCTCATCCCAGCCCTATCCCCGTACCACCAGCATGATGAGGCCCTGATGCAGTCTTCATTCCCGACAAAGACATCGAGGATCCTGACCATAGATGGATCCAACCTAGAAGACGAATGCGATTGAACGAAGATGGTCCGGATGACCGACACTTATGTCCGCGCATTTCCAGCCTCAAATTGACTACCTCGACCTTTGCCAGCCGAGTAGACCCAGAGGCTTACCTCGACTGGGAGCGACGTATGGACCATATCTTTAGTTGCTATGCCTACGACAAGCAGAGGAAGATCAACTATGCCGCCGCACAACTGACAGACCACGCCTTAACTTGGTGGGATCAAGATCAGTCGGAAAGACGTAGGAACCACAAAGGCCCCATCCCAACCTGGGAAGTAATGAAGTTTTTAATGAGACGCCGGTACGTATAGCCTCTCTTCCATAGAGACCTTCAACGACAGTTCTGCCATTTGACCCAAGGAGGCAAATCCGTTGAAGAATACTACGAGGAGTTTGAACATCTCTGGAACCGGTTCCAACTGGACAAGACCAAAGAAACTTTGATGGCCCAGTTCCTAGATAGTTTACAAGACCGTATCGTCCGAAAGGTAGAACGCCAATCCTATGGAGGATTTGAGGAGCTACTGAACATGGCCATTTAAGTTGAGAGCCAAGTCAAGAAGAAAAACGCCAATCTCAACCGATCGTGCCCTCAAGGAGTGCCAAACTGGACTCCTAACATAAAAAACTTCAAGCCACCCACCACGGTGATTGATTCGCGTTTCAAACCACGGCCACCAGAAGCCAAGCCAGCCATTCCAACGAGGGCTGACCCTAACCCCTTACGCACCATTGATATCATCTGCTAAAAATGTTAAGGTCACGGCCACTTTTTAAAGCACTGTCCAAACCAAAAAGTTATGATCATCATGGCCGAGGACGACTACGAGTAGTAAGAGGAGACTGAAGAGCCAGAAGACGAGCCAGCAGAGGCCCCAGAAGCCATCACTGAATACCCTGATGAAGGGGAGTTGCTCATAATCAGGCAAATTCTCAGTACCACACCTTCTAACGCGGATGAGACCCAAAGAGAGACAATCTAACGCGGATGAGACCCAAAGAGAGACAATCTTCCATACTCTTTGCATGGTAAATGGGAAGATATTTGGGTTGATTTTTCACGGTGGCTCGTGCACTAACGTTGCAAGCTCACACATGGTTGCCATGCTCACTCTTCCTACCACTAAACATCCTCATCCCTATAAACTTAAATGGTTGAACGATAAGTCTCTTATTCAAGTTAATGAGCAAGTTATGATTCATTTTAGTATCGGTCAATACAAGAACCAAGTCCTTTGTGATATGGTCCCAATGCAAGTTAGCCACGTTCTTCTTTGATGCCCATGGCAGTTTGACAAGGATGCTACGCATAACGGCCGAACTAATCTTTATTCTTTCACCCATGACCACAAACGGATTAGTCTTGCTCCTCTTAAGCCAAATGAGGTGAATGGGTTGCAGCGTAAGGTATCGAAGGATCCTAATGCCAAGTCCAATTTCCTCACCAACACTAGTGTTGTAAGGAAATCCTTGAGCCAGGATAACCCTGTGGTGCTGATGGTTTTCAAGGATGTGCAGGATGTAGGTACCACAAAGCCTCCCCTACCAGAAGAAGTCAAAGGGCTCATAGGGCGCTACCAGGACGTGTTTCCAGAAGAAATCTCGGATGGTTTATCTCCCTTACGAGGCATAGAGCACCAAATTGACTTCATATCTGGTGCTCCACTTCCAAAACGTTCGGTCTACAGAGTAAACCCCGAAGAGGCACACAAACTAGAGAACCAAGTGCAGGAGCTGATGAACAAAGGATACGTTCGGGAGAGCTTAACCCTTTGTGCAGTACCAGTTCTCTTAGTGCAATAGAAGGACGGGATATGGCGGATGCATGTTGATTTCCGAGCCATCAACAACATCACCATCAAGTGTAGGCATCCAATACCACGGCTTGATGATATGCTAGATGAGCTTAGTGGGTCAGAGATCTTCTCTAAGACCGACCTTAAGAGCGGTTACCACCAAGTCAGAATGAAGGAAGGAGATGAATGGAAGACTACCTTCCAGACCAAGCAAGGTCTCTATGAATGGCTTATGATGCCATTCGGGTAATCAAATTCCCCTCAACCTTCATGCGACTAATGAACCATACCCTCCGATCCTACATCAACAAGTTTGTTGTAGTTTACTTTGATGATATTTTGATTTATTCCCAGAACATTGAAGACCACTTAGGTCATTTGAATTTGGTTTTAAACACACTTCGGCAAGAAGGCTTATATGCCAACTTAAAGAACTGTGTCTTTTGTGCTAATGAGTTAGTTTTCCTAGGATTTGTTGTGAGTTCGCAGGGACTCAAGGTTGACAAGGAGAAGATTAAGGCCAGTAGCATATTTCAGTGAGAAGATAGGAGGAGCCACGCTCAACTATCTCACCTACGACAAGGAGTTGTACGACTTGGTTAGAGCCCTAGAGGAATGGCAACACTTTCTCCTTGCCAAAGCGTTTGTCATCCATACCAATCATGAGACATTCAAACATCTAAGGGGTCAAACTAACCTCAAGAGAAGGCATGCCAAATGGCTGGAGTATATAGAGACCTTTCCCTACAGCATCAATTACAAGAAGGGCAAGGAAAATGTCGTAGCTGATTCACTGTCAAGGCGCCATACCTTGATCACCACAGTTGAAGCCAAAATCCTTGGCTTTAAAGGAATCAAGGACCAGTACTCCACGGATTCCGGCCTAAGTGATAAGTACCTCTGTTGGAATATGTGATCTCAAGAAGAAGAATTCAAACTCAAGAGAAGGAGGGAAAAGGAGTGAACTAGTTGTAAAGGAACTAGAAGGAGAGCTAGTTGATAAGGAACTAGAAGAAAAGGAAGCTGTTGGATATCAACTAGACAAACTAACTAAACCAAGTGAGGAAGCAAAGGAGGCATGGGCGCTACAGGGAGAAAGCATGGGCGCTGCAGGGAGAAAGCATGGGCACCTAATGGAGAAGGCATGGGCGCCTAATGGAGAAGGCATGGGCGCCTAATGGAGAAGGACTCACCTCTCTTCCTCTTTGTAACTTCTATATAAACACATGTAAAACTCTTATAGAAAACATGAATACAAGAAAAAAAATCTTATTACATTCATTCTCTCTAAATCCTCTCATCATTCTAAACACTATATAATCATCTAAACTCTTAAAATCGACAAAGTTCTTCATGGTATCAGAGCGGGTTTATCCTTTAACCGCTTAATCTTCATCTTATAATTCTTCTATCACTCTACAAAGCTTATAATCTATAACAATATATCTTCCTAGTTCTATTCACTCTGAGATTAATATCCTTGGGATCATAGGATCTTCAAGTTGTGAAAGAACTAGAATTGTGTATTGTTACTAGAAAATGGAGACAAATAGAGTAGCAATCTCAGTCATACTCAAAGGAAACAACTATCTTCTTTGGGCAAAAACCACTAAGACCATTCTTAGAGGAAGAGGACTTTGGCGATATGTTGAGCCAAAGGAGGCAGCGGAAGCGTTAGTGAAAAATGAAAAAGAAGAAGCTAAGGAGGAACAGGAGGAACAATACACGCTCTCTCTTCTTCAAAGCTCACTAGAGCCATCCATCTTGGCGGCCTACTCATATGCTGATTCCGCCAAAGAACTATGGGATATACTCAAGGGAGTATATGGAAATGTCTCAAATATATCAAGAATATTTGAGGTAAAGAGGGCGCTGAATGAGCTTCAACAAGAGGAGAAGCCATTCAAGGAAATGTTTGGGGAGTATAGAAGTTTGTGGGCCGAACTGGAGATCTTGAGGCCACAAACTATGGACCCCAAGGAGTTAGGAGAAAGGCATGACCAAGATCAAGTGTTTGGGCTTCTCTTGGCACTTAACACATCCTACAAAGATCTTATCAAGCACATACTCAGATTTGAGAAGCTGCCAAGTCTAGCGGAAGTATGTGGCATGATACAAAGGGAGGAAGGGTCAAGAGATCTATTCCGTTCACCAAGTGAGGCCGCACATCTTGCAAGGAGGAATCACACATTCGACAAGAGGGTGCTGGAATGTGATCATTGCAAGATGAAGGGGCACACTAAGGAGAAGTGTTGGACTCTTCATCCACACTTAAGGCCTAAGCGGCTAAAGGAGAATGGAAGTGGACCTAGAGCCTTCATGGGAGTCACACAACCTGTTGAAGAGATGGTCAGAAGATCCGAGTTTGAGGCTCTCATCAAGAGCCTAGCCAAGCTCACAGAATCCGGTAAGAGCCTATTTAGCTCTAAAAGTGCCATTAAGAAGAATAGGATCATTGTGGATTCAGGGGCTTCTCATCACATGATTAATGATCAAGACATGCTGAAAAATCTTGAACCTTATCATGGAAATGTACAAATAGCCAATGGAAGCTCAGTTCCGATTGAAGGGATAGGAGAGTTAGAGCTTTTCACAAAAGAAACTAAAGCATTATATATGCCTAGTTTCTCATCCAACCTTTTATCAGTTCATAGAGCCACAAAAGATTTGGATTGTGTGGCAATGTTTGGGACTGACTTTGTGAAGTTTCAGGACCCTAAAACAAATCATGTACTCGGAGAAGGAAAGGTGGAGGATGGAGTGTATCTGTTGGAAACAAATAAACAAGAAAAGCTAGAAGCTCTTGGAGTAAAGGCGGATAAGGAAGTTTTTGACAAGAAGGAGATTGGAGATAGCCCATTATGGCATGGAAGACTAGGACATCCAAATTCAGCTATCCTCAAAATGGTCTTACCCAATCTCGTTCAAGGAGAAGAAGGTTGTGAAGCATGTGTACTAGGGAAACATTGTAGACAGGTTTTTCCCTCTTCATCTACAACTTGTGATGAAGCTTTTGGCATTGTACACTCGGATGTATGGACCGCCCCATGTAACTCAAGAGATCAATATAAATATTTTGTTTCATTCATTGATGACTACTCAAGACACACATGGATCACACTCTTACATTCAAAGGATCAAGTATATGAAGCGTTTACTAACTTCACCAAATATATCTCTACCCAATTCAAGACCAAAATCAAAATCTTAAGAAGTGATAATGGAGGGGAGTATGTGAGCAAACGATTCAAGGAGTTACTCAATAACCTTGGTATCATACACCAAACATCGTGTGCTTACACTCCACAACAAAATGGGGTAGCAGAAAGAAAGAACAGACATCTCATGGAAGTAGCAAGAACCCTCATGATTGCCAAAGGAGTACCTACATTTCATTGGGGAGATGCAGTAATGACTTCAAGCTACTTGATCAACCGGCTTCCAACCAAAAATCTTGATAATAAATCACCATTTGAAGTGCTATACAAAAGCAAGCCAAGCGTGAATCATATGAAGACCTTTGGATGTACTTGTTATATGTTTCTACCGGAGGGACAAAGAAGCAAGCTTGAACCTCGAAGTATGAAGTGTGTGTTCATTGGCTACTCACCAACACAAAAAGGATACAAGGTCTACAATCCGGAGACAAGGAGAGTCTATGTATCTAGAGAGGTGAGATTCAATGAAGAAGAAGGATTTTATGGAAACAAGAACCATGAAGCTCCGGAGTATGTGACTCCAGTATCTATAGATTGGAGGCGGGTTAATGATGCTCCAATAAATGAGGTACAAGGAGAGAATGAATCATCTGAGAATATCATAGAGCAGGGAACTACGGATGATATACTGGAGGAATCAAACCAGAGGTTATCTGAAGCAGAAGAGGATGTGGAAGAAGAACCAAAATCAAGTATACCTCTAAGAAGAAGTACAAGACAGAGGCGACAACGTGTTTTCTATGGCTACAACAATTCTGCTATGCTCCAAGGAGAGTCTAGTACGAGTAATCTTCCTTGTGTGATAAGAGAGTGTCCTGAGCGTACGGCGAGCTTAGATCTCGATCCTATTGGCGACAGCACTCTCATATCACAAGGAGGAGATCACACTCAAACTAGTATTATCACATATCCCATTGAGCATTTCTGTTCCTTGGTGACATTACCTATGGAGCATGAAGTTTTTCTCACAAAAATCAGCAAGGAATACATTCCTAGCTCATATGAAGAAGCATGTGAGAGTGGAGTATGGGTGAAAGCCATGGAAGAGGAAATGAAGTCCATGGAAAGGAATAATACTTGGTACTTAACCGACTTACCAAAGGATAAGAAGTCGGTTGGGAGTAGATGGGTGTATACAATCAAATACACAAGTGATGGAAGATAGAAAGGTACAAGGCAAGGTTGGTAGCAAAAGGGTATACTCAAGTTTATGGGGAGGACTATACCGAGACATTTGCTCCGGTTGCTAAGCTTCATTCCATAAGAATACTAATCTCAGTGGCAGTGAACTTAAAATGGGATCTATGGCAGATGGATGTTAAGAACGCATTCTTGCAAGGAGACTTGGAAGAAGAGGTGTATATGGATCCACCCCAAGGATATCATAAGGAAGGCAACAAAGTTTGCAGATTGAAGAAAGCAATCTATGGGCTGAAGCAATCCCCAAGAGCATGGTACCAAAGGCTAAGCGCTTGTCTTTTGGAGAAGAAGTTCATAAGATCTGAAGCGGATCATACCTTGTTCACAAAACAAAGTGAAGAAGGAATTGTTGCTGTATTGATATATGTTGATGATCTAATCATCACAGGAAGTGACAAAGATGGAATAAATCAAATCAAGAAGATATTGAAGGCCGACTTTGATATAAAGGACCTAGGGGAACTTAAGTATTTCCTAGGGATTGAAATGACACGATTTGGAGATGGAATGTTCATTTCTCAAAGAAAATATGTCCTTGACCTCTTGGAAGAAACAGGGAAGCTGGGATCCAAGCCGGCTAAAACCCCAATAGAAGAAGGCTACCAAGAAAATCCTGAGGGGGAGCCATTGAAAGATATTAAGAGGTATCAAAGGATGGTGGGCAAACTCATTTACCTTACTATCACAAGGCCGGATATTTGCTTTGCAGTAAACCGTGTGAGCCAACATATGCAAAGACCAACCATGCAGCATTGGAACATGATTGAGAGGCTGCTAAGGTATCTGAAAAACAATCCCGGGAAAGGCATATGGATGAAGGTTAATGGAAACACAAAGGTTCAAGGATATTGTGATGCGGATTTGGCTGGTGATAAGATGGATAGAAAATCCACATCTGGTTTTTGCACCTTTGTGGGAGGCAATCTAGTGACTTGGAGGAGTAAGAAGCAGAAGGTCATAGCCTTATCTAGTGCTGAAGCCGAGTATAGAGCTATGAAGGAGGTGACAAAAGAGTTAATTTGGATAAAGGCACTCCTAGATGATCTTGGAATAAATGAAGCTGAAGCAATGCTATTGTATTGTGATAATCAAGCTGCAATACATATAGCATCCAATCCAGTCTTCCATGAAAGAACCAAGCACATAGAAGTTGATTGCCACTTCGTGAGAGGGAAGATTCAAGAAGGAATCATCAAAACCGCCTTTGTAGCCAGCATGGATCAACTAGCAGATATCTTCACTAAAGCAACCTCAGCCATTACTTGTGATCACATTCATGGCAAGATCGGCCTTAAGGATCTCCATCGACCAATCTTGAGGGGGAGTGTTGGAATATGTGATCTCAAGAAGAAGAATTCAAACTCAAGAGAAGGAGGGAAAAGGAGAGAACTAGTTGTAAAGGAACTAGAAGGAGAGCTAGTTGATAAGGAACTAGAAGAAAAGGAAGCTGTTGGATATCAACTAGACAAACTAACTAAACCAAGTGAGGAAGCAAAGGAGGCATGGGCGCTACAGGGAGAAAGCATGGGCGCTGCAGGGAGAAAGCATGGGCACCTAATGGAGAAGGCATGGGCGCCTAATGGAGAAGGCATGGGCGCCTAATGGAGAAGGACTCACCTCTCTTCCTCTTTGTAGCTTCTATATAAACACATGTAAAGCTCTTATAGAAAACATGAATACAAGAAAAAAAATCTTATTACATTCATTCTCTCTAAATCCTCTCATCATTCTAAACACTATATAATCATCTAAACTCTTAAAATCGACAAAGTTCTTCAACCTCAAGTGAGGTAAAGGCAAGTACAAGGAGTACTACACTCATGAAGGTTTCCTCTTTAAAGGAAAACGGCTTTACGTTCCCAAATGCTCCATTCGTGACCTCCTGGTCCAAGAAGCGCATGGAGGAGGGCACATGGGGCATTTTAGAGTCCAGAAAACATTAACAGTACTGAGAGGCCACTTCTATTGGCCTAAGATAAAGAAAATGGTGGAGTGTTTCTGTGCCCGTTGCATGGTCTCTACATGCTGTTGCCTATACCAACCGAGCCTTGGATTAACCTATCAATGGACTAAATGATGGGAATGCCCACGCTTGATGGCAACAATTCCATCATGGTGGTAGTTGACCGCTTCTCAAAGATGGCCCAATTCATCCCATGTTCCAAGACCCTAGACGCTCCCAAGAAGGCCGATACCTTCTTCAAAGAGATCGTCCGGCTGCATGAAACTCCCTGGACCATTGTTTCCAATCGAGAGCCCCAATTCCTTGCCTACTTTTGGAAGACTCTATGGAGGAAGTTCGGAACCAATCAGCTCTACTCAACCACTTGCCATCCTCAGACTGATGGTCAGACCGAAGTCATAACAGAATGTTGGGCGCCCTCCTAAGGGCCGTTTTAAACCGCAACAAGCACACATGGCTACAATGCCTGCCCTACGTGGAGTTTGCATACAACCATTCTGTCCACTCCGCGACCAAGGCATCTCCGTTCAATATCATTTATGGATTTCAGCCCCTAACCCGACTTGACCTATTGCCCCTGCCGGCAGAAGACAAGGACAGCATGCTTGGCACTAACAAATCTACTTTCATCAAAGACTTGCACCAAAGGGTCTGGGAGAACATCAAGAGGTAGACGGAGCAATATGCCCAACAGGCGAACAAACACCGCAAATGAGTTTCTTACGAAGTTGGCGAATAGGTTTGGCTGCATTTCAGCCAGAACAGTTTCCCAAACACCGGAAGGATAAGCTCGCCCCAAGAGGAGATGGCCTGTTCCGCATTCTTGAGCAGATCAACGACAATGCCTACCGGCTATAGCTCCCTGGTAAGTATAAGGTTTCACCCTCATTCAATGTTACTGACTTAGCTCCTTCTCTTGCAGAAGATGAGCCAGTTTTGAGGACAAAACCTTTAGAAGAGGGAGGGAATGACATGGATCCACGTACCGAGGAACCAGCCGGTACGGTACCAGGTCAGGATGGTACCATTCCATGCACCGAGGAAACTGTCCCCCATAACCGTAGACCCCGGCTGTACCACTATCCGTGCTGAGGTTCCATCCGATACCGGCTACCATCCCTGACCACATGACATCAGGGAACCAATTCCAATCATAGGTCGTATACTTCATCAAGCTCTGGCCATTCCTACCGTCCAGCCTGGAAACATCAAGCAGACCAAGGCCAAACGCTATAGGACGCTCTTCAATGCCTACCTTCAAGATGCCATTGATCGAGGAGTTCATGGGGAATGGACGGTCAACCAAGATCCACAACAGGATGATCAGTTGGACACGAATGAAGCTATCTTCAGTGTCCTTACCATCATTTGGTAAGGACCTCATCAAGACGCATAGAGAATTGTACTCTTTTTCCCCATTCGGGTTTATCCCAAAGAGGTTTACAAGGATGGGTTTTTAATGAGGGAAGGAGACTTGGTGTATCATTGCCGGATTGGTTGGACTTAAGCATCACAACAATGATTCTATCCAAGGAAGACCCAACACATTTGCCTTCCTTCCTTTCCCTTACTCGCTTTTTGCTTATATCTCCTTTAGCCCAAATTACGCGTGTTGTTTAGCATTAGGCCTTGTCTTTTTGTGAACCTTAACTTACTTTGGCAGCCTATTTTAAGAGGCTGAACCTCGCTTGTAAGCTTCAGACTACCATTGAATATTGAATGCATTTCTGTTTAGTTGTTTCCTTCTAGTTCTTCAAGTTGTTGCTGTTGAACGAACCACCGAATGAGCTCTTCCGAGTTGTTGCTAGGAACCCGCTCCCCGGTGTTGAATTGTGAGGCATTTCCGTTTCTTTTCAAACCTTCTTCTATCCTGTTTACTCCTTTAGTTGTTTCTAGGTCTAGTAGATCCTTAGAAATAGTTTAAGCTTCTGAACGAACCTCCTTTGAGCTTTTCGTGAGTCTTGACTCAGAACTCACTCAAGGAGTTGTATCGTGAGGCTTCATATCCTTGCTTGCAACCTCTATCCTTCCTTTCCTCTTTTGGGTTGTCTTTGGGTCGAGTCAATCCCCTTAGTTTAACCCCCATCATCCGCTTGAAAATTGCTCTTGACCTTCATCGACCGTACTGATCTCCTCGCGGGTTAAACCGCTTATTTGGAGCATGTCACACCCTGATGACTTTACTCCAGTGTCCGTACCTTGCCATTTGTATGACCCTACTGTACAGACCATGGTCAAACCAGTAGAAGAGTTGCCTCGTCTGATCAAGATAAGCACAATACTGGCCGCACTCCATGCTCAGCTCGAGCAACTCACCCAACGTATGGCACGCTATGACCTCCAGCCAGATGTTCATCCGTATTCCCTGAATCCTCCTAACCATCCCTCAGATCCACTACCTGAAAGACCCATTCCAGGATATCCATCTGAAGATGGGTTCAACCCATTGCACCCTCGACGAGGCTATCCCAGACGACGAGAATGACCAAACATGATGTTGAAATATGTGATCTCAAGAAGAAGAATAATTCAAACTTAAGAGAAGGAGGGAAGGAAAAAGAGAACTAGTTGTGAAGAAACTAGAAGGAGAACTAGTTGAGAAGGAACTAGAAGAAAAGGAAGCTGTTGGATCTCAACTAGACAATCTAACTAAACTAAGTGAGGAAGCAAAGAGAGGTATGGGCACAAGCATGGGCGCATCAGAGCAGGGCATGGTGCGCGTCAGAGCAGGGCATGGTGCAACAAGACTATTGGAGCAGCTCACCCATCTCTCTTCCCTTCTTCACGCCCCTCCTCTCCTCTTCCTTGATTCTTCTTCATTTCAATGTAAAAAGTCTATAAATACATGTAATCTCTTGTAAAGAAGTGTGTGTGAATAAGAAGAAATATTCAGCAATCTTTCTCTTCCTTATTACGCCAATTCTCTCATCTCCATCCTTATCTCTTTCTAAACCTCTAAAATCAACACATGATATGGATCCACGCACAAAGGAACCATCCGGTATGGCACCAGATCAGGATGGTACTATTCCATGCACCAAGGACACTGTCCCCCGTACCATAGATCCTGGCCATACCGCTATCCGTGCCAAGGTTCCATCTGGTACCGGATACCATCCCGGACCACATGGTATCATGGAACCAATCCCAGCTATAGGTCGTATACTTCATCAAGCCCTGGGTATTCCTACCATCCAGCCGGGCAACATCATGCGGACCAAGGCCAAACGTTATAGGACACTCTTCAATGCCTACCTTCAAGATGCTTTGGAACGAGGAACTCATGGGCAATAGACGGTGAACCATGACCCAAACCAGGATGCAAGAGAAGTCATCTTCAGTGTCCTTACCATCACTTGGTCAGGACCTCATCAAGACGCCAAGAGAATTGTACTCTTTTCCCCCATTCAGGTTTATCCCAAAGAGGTTTACCGGACTAGTTTTTAATGAGACAAGGAGACTTGGTGCATCATTGCCGGATTGGTTGGACTTAAACATCACGACAATTATCTTATCCAAGAAAAGCCCAACACATTTGCTTTCCTTCCCTTTTATTTAACTCGCTTTAGTTGTTTCTCCTTTAGCCCAAATTGCGCATGTTGTCTAGCATTGGGCCTTGTCATTTTGTGAACCCTTTAACCTACATTGGCAGCCTATTTAAATGGCTGAACCCCCACTTGTAATCTTCAGACTATTACTGAATATTGAATATATTTCTGCTTAGTTGTTTCCTTCTAATTCTTCAAGTTGTTGCTGTTGAACAAACCACCGAGTGAGCTCTTCCGAGTTGTTGCTAGGAACTCGCTTACTGGTGCTGAATCGTGAAGCATTTCCCTTGCCTTTCAAACCTCTTATATCCTGTTTACTCCTTTAGTTATTTCTAGGTCGAGTAGATCCTTAGAAGTAGCTTAAACTTGTGAACGAACCTCCTTTTGAGCTCTTCTTGAGTCTTGACTCGGAACTCGCTTAAAGAGTTGTATCGTGAGGTTTCATATCCTTGCTTGCAACCTCTATCCGTTCTTTCCCTCTTTTGGTTGTCTTTGGGTCGAGTCAATCCCCTTAGCTTAACATATCATCAGTTTGAAACTGCTCTTGAGCTCTACTGACCGTACTGATCTCCTTGCGGGTCAAACCGCCCATTTGGAGTGTATCAATTGGTATCAGAGCTCGAAAGGCTCCTAAAAACCCAGAGGTGGTGTTGTTCTTAGCTCGTCTTGCTTGCTTAATAAGTTTTAATCTATCTGCGTCTTAGTTATTTTGTACTCATGAACTAAAACCTTGAGAAAACCTATAAAAATTGAGTTTTAGTCAAAACGTCATTAGATCTGTATCTCCTAAAGTATTCCTAAGTGTTAGAGGCTTGACCAAGTGTCCAGACTCCATAGCTTATCAATCGACATTGCTGTTCATTCAAGCCTAAGAAAGACGCATCCAATTCCGGTCCAAGGAACCAAGCCTTGTGATTGGTTGGATCCGCCCTTGAGAGGCCCCACTATCTTTGTTGCTTTGTGAACATTTGAATGTGTGTTTATTATTATTATTTCCACTGTTATTCTGTTTGTCTGAGCATTAAATTCGTTGTTTGTTCTGTGCGAGGCTGTCCCCGGTCGTACTATCCTTACTTCTGTGTACCGCCAAAAATTATCTACCGACAAATGCACCAGGCGCAGACTGACCGCTGACATCATGTTCGTACTGCCCCCATAACTATCTGCAAAACCTCACCGTGGGTAACTAACCCCTTACCGTGCATCGGTAAAACTTTTTGGGCATCGAGGAATCCTTAACGCCTAACAAGAAATCCTTATCGGCCATCAAGAAAATCTTACCGAACTGTCACAAAACTCGACTGCCAGCAGGAACTGATGGAAGCACCTCCCAGAGCACCCACTATCGGTAATCTCCTTACCGACCTCCAGGCGAAGATCCAGCACATGGCCGAGTTCCTCAACCTAATTGAGGCTCTTCCTATACCCAACCTCCCTCCGGACCAAGTCTAAGGATATAGCCCTCATCCCGGCCCTATGCCCATACCTCCACCACGATGAGGCCCCGACGCAAGCTTCCTTACCGACAAAGACATCGAGGATCCTAACCATAGATGGATCTGACCCAGAAGACGCATGCGACTGAATGAACAAGGCTAGGATGACCGACACTTATGTCCGCACATACCCAGCTTCAAGCTGACTGCTCCGACCTTTGCTGGCCGAGTAGATCCGGAGGCTTACCTCGATTGGGAATGGCGTATGGACCATATCTTCAGTTGATATGCCTACGACGAGCAAAGAAAGATTGACTATGCCACCGCATAACTAACCGACCATGCCTTAATTTGGTGGGATCGAGACCAGTCGAAAAGGCGTAGGAACCAAGAAGGCCTTGTCCTAACTTGGGAAGTGATGAAGTTTTTTAAGAGATGCCGGTATGTGCCACCTCTCTTCCCCAAAGATCTTTAACGACGGTTCCGTCGTTTGAACCAAGGAGGTAAATCCGTGGAAGAGTACTACGAGGAGTTCGAACACCTCTAGAACCGGCTCCAACTGGATGAGACCGAAGAAATTTTGATGGCCCAATTCCTAGACAGCTTACAAGAACATATCGTCCAAAAGGTCGAGCGCCAATCCTACAGCGGATTTGAGGAGTTACTCCACTTGGCCATCCAAGTTGAGAGCCAAGTCAAGAAGAAGATGACCAGTCTCAACCGACCACACTCCCAAGTAGTGCCAAGTTGGACTCCTAACGTCAGCAACTTCAACCCACCCACCGCGGTAATTGATACCTGTTTCAAACCGAACATCAGAAACCAAGCCGGCCATTCCACCAAGGACTGATTGTAACATCTTCGTCTCGTAAAAATGGGGGCCTGGACATTTTGGTTGTAAACAGCCAGGATAAAGGTACAAGGAAAATAAACTCTTGATCTGGAGAAAAAGATCACAACGGACCAAATGACTTAGCCATGTAATAGAGGTAAAAGTGCACGAGCTAACAAGCTAGGTAAGCTGGGACAACTGGACGAGCTAGAGTGATAGCTAGCTTGAGTGATGTCCAGGTAAAGTGAAGTTAGCTAGCTCGATTGTTAGCTAGCTTAGCTGACAGAAAGCTCAGCTAGTTAGATGGACTGACCATGTAGCTGACCCAGCTGGGTGGACTGTTCAGCTAGCTACCGAGCTAAGTGAGATAAGAGAGCTGGCGTGTGGGTGGAAAGTACATGTACCTGGTAACCGCTCAGGTAGTTACTTACCGAAAGGGTGCGATCCCAGCCACTTATTAATGAATGGCCAAGAATGCACGAGAATGGGTGCGAGTTCGGGATACGAGAACAGGGTGTAAGTTACACCCTGATTCTTATAAATAAGAGGCATTGGGCGTGGCTAAGGGTATCCAGATCCATATGCTCAAAAGGATGATCTAGTCTGCGGGTTAATCCTTGTAAAGATGGAGAGAAAACCACCTCGAGATTGAGATCACAGAACAAGGTTAGGGAAGAACCGGAAGTTCTGAGGGTGATAATGGGAAAAAGGATCAGGAAATTCTGCAGGAACAAAGACCTCGTCGAAGAGGATGATCCTGAGAAGTTCTAGCATAAATTTACTGCCCGGGTGATGGGAATGTATATATCGTGAAACAAACGTGCATACCCGGGTAGTCAATACAAAGGAGGATTGATCAACTTGTCCATGGTAAATGAACGAGCGATTAATAAACGATGAATGCTTTCCATCATTCACATCCAAGGGGTCAAATGCTCTCGCCTAGAGTGAAGGAATCACCGAGAACAGACCGAGAGTAATGGGAGACCATTAAATGAATCTAACTTAGGAAACGCCTAAGGAAAGATTGACTTGTACTGAGAGATAAACCGGTAAGGGAATCGGTAATATCAAGAGTATCTCGATGGGTCGATCAATCGGGAAATCCATGGTTAAACCACAGGAAAACTCGGAAAGATCCAACCCATTAGTAGACTCATCAGCCAAGTCTTTATCAACCAAAAGGCATACTAAGGAGTCATATATGGTAACTTCCCAAACCTTGGGTGGGCAACTAGCCGACACGAGGTAACGGATGGACCAGTAAGTGATCGGCTATCAGGAACCGAAGGGGGTGAATAACCCTTGATTACTACATGTACTTAGCCAATGGGGATGGTTGGTTGTATGGCTACGTAATGATGTAATTGTAAGTTTAAAAGAATCCTTAGTGATCTATAGAAGTTCTTATGGACGAGACAAGAAGAGAAGAGACAAGAGTGGGAGAGATAGGACTTAGGCGCTTAAGAGAAGAGAAGGATGTTTTTGATTTCCTTAACTTAATACATTACAATGTATGCACACTAACATTTATAGACAGACAACTAGGTTAACTACAAAGAGAATGAAAGGGACATGAATGGTTGGGATTAGAGTCTTGAGCGCTTCTAGACTGAAAGTGATAGCTCCTTGCTCTAGACTGAAAGTGACAGCTCCTTACTCCTTAAGGCGCCTCGTGACTCCTCCTTGTTCTCTTCTTCTTGGTTTCTTCTTCCAACGGCTACAAATCATTATCAAGGCTTCTAAAACCTCTTTCTCTTAGTTACAAATCAATCATATAGTTAGGAGAACAAGGGTTTAGTTCCTTGCACAAGTTGTGCTTAGTCGCTTGTTCCCCAAGCTCCATTTCTTCTTCTTCTCAATACTCCCCCTCAAGCTTTAATCATAATAATGTTTATGATAAAGCTTGAACTGTGAATAACCCCTCATTAAAAACCTTAGTAAGCAAAACCACTAGGGAAAAAAGCTATACATAAGGGAAAAAGAGTGTGATCATCACAGTTGGGTATCTTCATCATCCCCCTTAAATAACTCCACAAGGCCGAGTCTCTCATGAATAGACTCACATGTCTTTAGGCTGGCTGCTTTAGTGAAGATGTCAGCCAATTGGTCTGAGCTTTTTGTGTAGCAAGGTAAGATGACTCCTTGTTGCATTTGCTCCCTTACTTTATGACAATCCACCTCGATATGCTTGGTTCTCTCATGAAAGACTGAGTTTGAGGCTATATGAATTGCGGCTTGATTATCACAGTGCATAGTGATTGGTGTAGTGACTTCTCTTCCCAAATCCTTCAACAGCATCTTCAACCACATTAGTTCTGTGGTTAACCTCCTCATGGCTCGGTATTCAGCTTCAGCACTAGAACATGCCACCATCTTTTGCTTCTTGCTCTTCCAAGTGACTAGGTTTCCTCCAATGAATGTGCAATAGCCAGTTGTTGACCTTCTATCTTCTCTATCCCCAGCCCAATCTGCATCACAATAACCTACCACTTCTGTGTTGGCATTACATCCCATCCAAATGCCTTGGCCTGGGGTGCCCTTGAGGTATCTCAGAATGCGGTCAATCATTTTCCAATGGGACATTCTTGGTGCTTGCATATGCTGGCTGATCTGGTTCACAGAGAAACACAAGTCAGGTCTAGTTAAGGTAAGATAGATGAGTTTACCAACAAGCCGGCGGTATAGCTTTGGATCTTCAAACAATTTATCCTCCTTGAGATCCTCTTGTTGGTGAACTTTGTATGCATCTTCCAGTGGCGTTTTTACTATCTTTTCCTCTAAGGTACCTGTTTCATCTAACAGATCAAGGGTGTATTTCCTTTGAGATAAGAAGAGACCTTCCTTTGATCTACAAACTTCTATCCCAAGGAAATACTTTAGTTCTCATAGATCTTTAATATCAAATATTGACTTTAAATAGGCTTTTGTTTCTTCAATACGAACCTTGTCATTCCCAGAGATGATGATATCATCTACATATATGAGAATGACTATAATACCTTTATGGCTCTGCATAATGAACAGAGTGTGATCCGCTTCTGATCTAATGAAGCCACGATCAAGGAGAGTGACACTTAGCTTTCTGTATCATGCCCTAGGAGATTGCTTGAGACCATAAATTGCTTTCCTTAGTCTAAGAACTTTCCCAGGTTGAACAATGTCTTCTAGACCGGATGGTGGTGTCATGTACACCTCTTCTTCAAGCTCCCCCTGAAGGAAAGCATTCTTAACATCTATTTGCCATAATTCCCATTCTAAGTTAGTAGCAATGGAGAGGACCACTCGCACAGTGTGTAGTTTGGCAACATGAGCAAAGGTGTCTCTATAATCTTCTCCATAAGTTTGTGTGAATCCTCTTGCAACTAGTCTAGCCTTATACCTCTCGATCTCCCCATTGCTCTTGTACTTGATTGTGAATACCCATTTTGAACTCACAGTCTTCTTCCCTTTAGGTAAGACCGCTTCATCCCATGTGTGATTTTTCTCCATTGCTGCAGTTTCTTCTCCAACTGCATCCCTCCAAACCTTCTTCTCTTTAGCTTCTTCATATGTTCTTGGTATCTCTTCTTTGTCTAGGCTTATGATGTAAGCTTGATGTTCTTGTGAAATATGAGCTAAAGAGCACACGGCTTGTGAAGGATGAGCAACAGTGTGACAATTGTAGTATATTCTATTGTTCCTCAATCTCTGACTTCTCCTAAGTTCCATAGTTGGTTCATCTGATGTAGAAGCTTCTTGTGTGTTCCTCAATCTCTGACTTCTTCGAAGTTCCATGGTTGGTTCAGCTGATGTAGGAGCTTCTTGTGTTCTCTCATTCTCTTCTCTAATTTTATCTGGTTCATCTACTTCTTGAGTGTCAACTTCCCTATCCGCAGGCTCTTCTTGATCATGATCATGTGTCATCTCCCCCTCAGGAGCAAGAGGAGCTTCAGACTGTCCACCAGGTGGACAAAGGCCGAGGTTGTCAAGTAAGGTCCGGAGATGAGCTGCACGTTCGGATTGAGAGTGAGAGAGGTTTTAGAGGCTCTCCCAGTTCTTTTCTTAATGGTATCCCTGAGTTTCCAAGAACTTTACATCCCGGGACACCAGTATCTTGTTGGTTTCGGGAACCAAGCATTTATAGCCCTTTTGTGTACTTGAATAACCAAGAAACATTGCTTAGGTACTCTTGACATCTAACTTGTTCCGGTTCTCTCCAGGCACTAAGACATAACAAATACATCCAAACACACGTAAGTGATCAAGAACAGGTTTAGTTTTTGTGAGTACCTTAAATGGAGATTGATCTTGAAGAACTTTAGTGGGAAGCCTGTTGATGAGGTAACAGGCCGCAACAACTGCATCACCCCAGAGCCTCCTTGGTATATTGGTGTGAAACATCATGGTTCTTGCTACTTCCATTAGATGTCTATTATTTCTTTCAGTTACACCATTCTGTTGTGGAGTGTATGGGCAACTTGTTTGGTGAAGGATGCCATTTGTGTTTAAAAATTGCTTGAATGTGTGACCTATATACTCCCCACCATTATCTGATCTCAAAATTTTTACTTTAGCATTATAATGGTTAGTAATATATGCATGAAAATTTATAAATGCCTCTAAAACTTTATCCTTTGATGGAAGCAATGTTAACCATGTGTACTAGGACTTTTCATCAATAAAGGTGACAAAGTATTTGTGGTTTTCTCTAGACAAACAAGGAGCAGTCCAAACATCCGAATGGATTAGATCAAAGCAATTGTCATAAGTAGTAAAAGATCTAGGAAAAATAGATTTGCAATGTTTTCCTAGAATACAAGCCTCACAATCACTATTTTGGACTTGAATATTAGGAAATAATAAGTTTAGGGCCTTATAATGAGGATGTCCTAATCTAGCATGCCAAATAACATCATTAGTTATGCCAACATTTAAGCCAAAACCACATGATACCAAGGAAGAATTCTTAAGGTCTCCAAGAACATACAATCCATCCATGGTTGTTCCATGCCCAAGGACTCTACTTGTGTTAATATATTGAAAACAAACATCATTAGGCCCAAAGATAGCAAGACAGTTTAAATCGGATGTGGCCTTCTTAACGGATAGCAAGTTAGAAGTAAATGTGGACATGTAAAAGGCTGTGGAACATTTATCAAACAAGTTTAAGTCACCAACTCCTTCAATTTTAATTTGTTCTCCATTAGCAATACTAACATGTCCTAGTGCAGGTTTAATGTTACTAATGAGACTAGGATCACTTATCATATGATGACTTGCCCCTGAATCAACAATCAATGGTTTCTTATTCCTACTTACAAGTTTATCCATTTCACAAAGAGCTTGATAGCTCACAGGTTTTATAGTCTTACCAGAGTCTTTGATTGCTTTAAGGAGAGCATCAAGGTCTGACTTCTTCACAAACTCAGAGTTTGGAGTTGGAGTTAGAGACTCATTCTCATGGTAAGATGAACCGCCTGAGGCAAGGTGAGCTTTGGAGTCTCTTTGTTCACGGTTGGAGTTGTCCCTCTAATGGCCTTGATGGGAAGGGCGTGACTCCCATTTGTTAGTGTATGAGCCACCAGGGAACCTCTTGAGATGTGGATGAAGGCTGAATCATTTTTCCTTTACATGTCCAGGCTTCTTACAATAGCTGCATACTAAGGTAGTGTTGTCTCCACGGCGGTAAAGACTCTTGTTTGCAGTTACTCCTTCAGCTGTGTTTGCCAGCACTAGTTCTCCTCCTTTGCCACCAAACAGTCCAAGAGATCCTTGTTCCTTCTGGATTTGAGAACATACCTCATCAAGACTTGGTAGCTTAGTTCCTCTCAATATATGCTTGACCAAGTCATTATAAGCCGGGTTCAACACCATCAGGAGGGAGAATGCTTTGTCTTGCTCCCTTCTTTCGTTTAGGACTTCTGCATCTAAGGTATGTGGCCTCAGCATTTCCAACTCTGCCCAAGAGGATCTGAATTTTCCAAAGAATGTGTTGAAGTCAACATCTCCTTGGCTCAGCTGGTTGATACTCCTTTTGATCTCAAAAACCCGGGTAAGGTTTGATACATTTCCAAAGACATTCTTCAGAGTGCTCCATAGTTCTTTGGCACTCTCACAATAGGAGTAGGCTTCAAGGACTGTAATACCTAGTGAGCCTTGAAGGGCCGCTAGGACAGATTGGTCTTCAGAGAACCATGCTTCATCAGCTTTGGACTCCTCTTTGCCTTCCTCCGGTTCAACATGGTGGAAGACTTTCTTCCCATTTAGGACGGCCCTTGTGGTTCTAGCCCACAAGAGATAGTTGTCAGCTCCCTTAAGAGTGACTGGAAGAGAGATAATCTTGTTGTTTTCCATAGAGTAGCTTGCGACGAACAGATGAAAGATGAAGAGATAAACAGCTATAGACCGGAAGTTAAAAAAGGAGGAACTCAGCTATGGACCGCTGGATAATGTGAGTTTAAACACAATTTCTGGAAGGAATCACTCCACACGGATGATTAAGGGAGATAATTTGAGAGATTTCAAAATGATTAAGAGAGTTTTTGATGACTAGAACTGAGCTATCAAGAGCTATTATCCATTGGACAAAGATATATGAATAACAAGGTTTGTTTAGGAGATGAAATCGGAAACTAGAATCAAACAGAGATTATCCTAGAAGGAAAGAAAATAGAACCATGCTCTGATACCATGTAAGTTTAAAAGAATCCTTAGTGATCTATAGAAGTTCTTATGGACGAGACAAGAAGAGAAGAGACAAGGGTGGGAGAGATAGGACTTAGGCGCTTAAGAGAAGAGAAGGATGTTTTTGATTTCCTTAACTTAATACATTACAATGTATGCACACTAACATTTATAGACAGATAACTAGGTTAACTACAAAGAGAATGAAAGGGACATGAATGGTTGGGATTAGAGTCTTGAGCGCTTCTAGACTGAAAGTTACAGCTCCTTGCTCTAGACTGAAAGTGACAGCTCCTTACTCCTTAAGGCGCCTCGTGACTCCTCCTTGTTCTCTTCTTCTTGGTTTCTTCTTCCAACGGCTACAAGTCATTATCAAGGCTTCTAACACCTCTTTCTTTTAGTTACAAATCAATCATATAGTTAGGAGAACAAGGGTTTAGTTCCTTGCACAAGTTGTGCTTAGTCGCTTGTTCCCCAAGCTCCATTTCTTCTTCTTCTCAATAGTAATTGGGTAAGGGATGGAGAAAATGAGATAAGTGGATAAGTCGGTGATGTAAGAAACGGATCAAGAAAGAATCCGCATGTTACCAAGATAAGTAAACGAATCTGAACTATTGAGAAAGTTAGTCATTAGATGTAAACCTGGATGTTAAGAAAACGGAATGGTTACATGTCTTGGCCAAGTTTAGGATCATTCTTAAGATTTGGAAGAATTGATAAAACTGGTACAAGGGAAAGATTCGAATAAACTAAGGTTTAAAGTAATTCTGCTGCATATAAGGAAAGGATATAGGAATAGCCTAAGGAAATGCATTTATAAAGGATATAAGGAAAAATCTAATGAGGCTGAGCCGTGAAAAGGCAAGTATGGATGCTACTCGTTAACTGAACATTAGAGTATCCAGGACGGGGCATTACAGTTAGTATCAGAGCATGCTTGATCCTCGTACAAATATATGCTCTTGATCGAATCCAAATGGATCAAGGTCAGGAATATGATCGAATCCAAAAGGATCAAGGTCGGGAATGTGATCCAATCCAAATGGATCAAGGTCAGGAATGTGACCGAATCCAAGGGATCAAGGTTGGAAATTCACCAAATCATTTAGGATGACTAAGGTGGGAAAATGTTACCAAATCCAAATGGATCAAGGTCAGGAATATGATCGAATTCAACAGGATCAAGGTAGGGAATGTGATCGAATCCAAATGGATCAAGGTCCGGAATATGACCGAATCCAAGGGATCAAGCTCGGAAATTCACCAAGTCATTTAGGATGACTAAGGTGAGAAACACTTGACCCAATCCAAAGGATCAAGGTTGAAAATTCAGCAAGTCATTTAGGATGACCAAGGTGGGAAAAATGTTATCGAATCCAAAGAATTAAAGTCGGAAATTCACCAAGTCATTTCGGATGACTAAGGTGAGAAACATGTGACCCAATCCGAAGGATCAAGTTTGGAAATTCACCATCATTTGGGCTGACCAAGGTTGAGAAATCTACCACGCCCGAATTTGAGGACGAATTCCATTTAAGGCGGGAGTTTGTAACATCCCCGTCCCAAGAAAATGGGGGCCTGGACGTTTGGTGGTAAACAGCCAGGATAAAGGGAATGATTACAAGGAAAATGAACTCTTGATCTCGAGAAAAAGATCACAGAAAAGGTTGGGAATGATAAGTCATTCCCAAGCAACGGACCAAATGACTTAGCCATGTAAAAGAGGTAAGAGTGCACGAGCTAACAAGCTAGGTAAGCTGGGACAGCTGGATGAGCTGGAGTGATAGCTAGCTTGAGTGATGTCTAGCTAAAGTGAAGTTAGCTAGCTGGAGTGTTAGCTAGCTCAGCTGACAGAAAGCTCAGCTAGTTAGATTGACTGACCATGTAGCTGACCCAGCTGGGTGAACTGTTCAGCCAGCTACCGAGCTAAGTGAGGTAAGACAGCTGGGGCGTGGTGGAAGGTACATGTACCTGGTAACCGCTCAGGCAGTTACTTAACGAAAAGATGCGATCCCAGCCACTTATTGATGAATGGCCAAGAATGCACGAGAATGGGTGCGAGTTGGGGTGCAAGTTGGGGATGCGAGAATAGGAGATAAACTCAAAAATGAAGGGAAACTCAAAAATGAAGGGAAAGTTGGATTGATTGAATGAACTGCAGAGTTTACATATTTATACTACTTAGTAGTCAAAGAGACATAAGAGATTGTGCAGAAAATAATGCATAGAAAATGACAACATTTACTAGAATTTTGAAGGTCAGTCAATGGTGGAGAAAAACAAGGAAGACTGGTCAATCTAACCCTTCAGCTACTTATCCAGATTCGATATATCCTGCTGTAGGAACCGCGGTAAGGAGATGGATGAATGGAAGGCTGTCCGCGGGATGGTTCAGGTGACTTTCACGTACATGATGCATCTCTACTTGACCCAAATCTTCAGAAAGCTTAAGAAGTCTTGCCTTAGAAAAATTAAGAACATCAAAATCCATGAATGGATCAAAAGGGTTGGTCCGATCATGAATATGCCCTGCGGTATGGACCAAATGGGCCAGAAAAGATAGGTTGTGATCCAAATCGAAATCCTCTTGATCCAAATTGGTTATGACTTGACTGTTAGTCTTAGCTTGACGAGTTGGCCGGGAAATACGCTCTGTGGTATGGCCAAATTGGTCTTCAGGTCATGGATCTATCCTTAGCCCCTTTCCGAACGTACGCGGGTTGATCTGATAGATAGCTCGGTCGGTAGGATTGGGATGGTGAACCTTGGACAAACTGATTGGGACGTTCTGATCTCCGTGCTGAGCTGGTTCTATGTACTGCGGCACATCATTCCCTCCTTCTTCAAAAGGATTTGTCCACAAATCTGGATCATCTACAAGAAAAAGAGAAAGATCAGCAACATTAAAGCTTGAAGAAATGTTATACTTACCTCTCAAATCAAGATGATAAGCATTATCACTGATTTTTCTAAGGATCCGGAATGTACCATCGACCCGGGGCATGAGTTTGGATTTTCTTTCCTCCTTAGGTGAACCCAAACAAGATCTCCTTCCTGAAAAACAACCTCCTTTCGTTTCTGGTTGGCATATATTTTGTAAACTTCGGTCTTGGCTTTAATATTTGCTTGAACCTGTTCATGCAACTTCTTGATTGTATCCACCTTCCTCTTGCCATCTGTACTAACTCTTTCACTCAAAGGCAAATGCAAAAGATCAAGTGGAGATAAGGGATTGAAACCATAGACAACTTGAAAAAGTGAGAACTTGGTAGTAGAATGTAATGCATGATTATAAGCAAACTCAACATGAGGCAAACATTCTTCCTAAAGCGTAAGATTTTTCTTTACTAATGATCTTAGCAATGCAGACAAAGTTCGGTTCACAACTTCAGTTTGACCATCTCTCTGTGGATGACAAGTTGTGGAAAACAACAATCTTGTTCCTAACTTAGACCACAAAGTTTTCCAGAAATAGTTAAGGAACTAAACATCACGATCAGAGACAATTGTCTTAGGCATTCCATACAACCTAACAATTTCCCTCAAGAATAATTCAGCAACTTGTACAGCATCATCAGACTTATGACAAGGTATGAAATGTGCCATTTTTAAGAACCTATCAACCACCACAAAAATGGAATCTCGTCCAGATTTAGTCCTAGGCAAACCATGTACAAAATTCATAGAAATGTCTACCCAAGGATGAGAGAGAATGGGTAGAGCCGAATACAAACCTTGGTTGGATGCCTTAGCCTTGGATTTCTTGCAAGTTACACATCAGCCACAGATCCTTTTTACATCCTTCATCAAACTTGGCCAATAGAAGTGATCGTGAACTGCCTTGTATGTTTTCTTAACTCCAAAGTGTCCCATAAGACCTCCTCCATGAGCTTCCCTGAGAAACAACTCCCTCAAAGATCATTGGGGCACACACAAACAGTTATCATAGAACAGAAATCCAGAGTTTTGATAGTATTTTCCATAAGCCACCTTGAAACATTTTTGAAAAACCTCTTTGAAATCCTGATCAGTTGCATATAAATCTTTAATAAATTCAAAACCAAGCAACATTGTTTCAAGGGCTGAGAGAAGAGCATACCGACAGGATAAAGCATCAGCCAC
This sequence comes from Nasturtium officinale, assembly GCA_963854855.1. Lineage (NCBI taxonomy): Eukaryota > Viridiplantae > Streptophyta > Magnoliopsida > Brassicales > Brassicaceae > Nasturtium > Nasturtium officinale. The sequence goes on along the minus strand of OY978499.1, from coordinate 3,451,172 downwards.
CACATTTTCCTTACCTTACTTGTACATTCTCACATAAGGAAAGGTCTCAATGAACTCGACCCAACACGCATGTCTCTTGTTCAACTTCTGCTGGCCCTTAAGGTGTTTCAATGATTGGTGGTCGGTGTGAATCACAAACTCCTTCGGCCAAAGGTAATTCTGCCATGTTTGGAGAGCCCTCACCAAAGCATACAGCTCCTGATCATAAGTGGGATAGTGACACGATCTCGGTCACGCCCAAGACTCAACTTTCTCATTGGTAGATTGGAATGATAGACAGAAGGATAGAAGAAGACATAAGGCCGAGTTGATGATGAAATGGACCGTTTGAAGGGTCTTCTTTGAAGGGGCCGAATGGTTCTTTGGATAGATATGGGATAGATCCTTGCCTTAGTGAATCAACGACTCAAACTGGACAAGGTGATGGATTGATGCGGGACACAAGAAGTTGCGGAAGGCTCCTTGATACTCCTTGAGGTTTATTTCGGATATTACACACTTAATAAACACTCAACAATGTCTCTCCAAGATATGACACACTCGGGGAAGACAAAGGTTGATTTTCTGGATATGACACACCAGAGAACCGAGGTTGATTGTTGGATATGACAAACCAAATAATCGGAAATGTTCTAAAAGAACTTAGAGAATTTTCTCTGAAAAGAGGTTGATTAAAAAGTTGGATGGTTGCCGAGTGAGGCATACAATCGACTTATAAAGAGAGGTGACTTGAACAGACTCAAGTGCTTCGTGATTACTACTTCTTGGGACTCTAAACAATCACCTAAGACTTTGCACAAAGACTAGAAGTCGACTAGACAAGAAAATAAAAAGAGTTTGCGAAATAGAAAAGATGAAATAAAACCATAATCTAAGTTATATCATAAAGTTGATGCTTGAGTCGGTCCATAGCTTCATGAAATCGTCCAAGACATCAAAGAAGCTCCTAAGCTAATCATCTATGAGATATAAGTGAACTTGAGGCCTCATTAAAAACCTTTAGCCGGAAAACCCATTGGGATAAAACCGAGCTTAAGGGAAAAAGAGCACACTCAAGTTACTTTGAAGATGATTTAACTTAGAGCGACTTGAATGGAAGTGAGCATGTCTTGGTGTTGTTTTTCCTTAGCTTTTTCATGCTTCCATGTGATCCTTAAGGTGTTTCCTACATCTTCATGAAGTTTTCTTGATCTTGCCCAGGTCATAGGACCTTTGGGGATGGCCATGGTTCCTTCTTCTTTTCCTCCAAGTGTTGGTGTTTCCATGCTCATATCATCCCCTCCCTCTTGAAAACGATTTGTCCTCAAATCTGGATGATCTGCAATGAAAGGAACCAAGTCAGTAATATTAAAACTGTTGCTTATATCATACTTACCTTGCAAGTCCAACTGGTAGGCATTGTTGTTGATCTTTTTGATGATCTTGAAAGGTCCATCGATTCTTGGCATTAGCTTGGACTTTCTTCCTTCTGGGAACTTTTTTTTTCTTAAGTGAATCCAGACTTGGTCACCTTCTTCAAAGACTTTTTCTTGTCTTCCCTTGTTCACACAATATTCATTTTGCTCAAATGCGGATCCCTCTTCCTTCCCTCTCGTATGGCAAAGGACATATTTATCCATCACTGGTGACCTACCAAGAGGAATGGTCTCTTTTAATCTTGATGAATAGATCAAGGACTGAAGCTTGACTGGTCGATGGAAAGCGAACCCTTTCTTTTTGTCAAGGGGATTGAGCATCTCATAGGTGTTTTGTTCCATATTCTTGGTTGCATAGTTCCTTTCAAAGTTCATTTTTGGTACAACAAAGGATGGCTCCGCAAGCATATCTCCACAAGAATTAAGCAACTTCTGGAACCTGTTTTCAAGAAAAAAATTATAGAAATGGAGTCGAAAACTTATGTCCATACTCTTCAAAGATTGATGTCGCCGTGTTTTTGTAGCAACTCGGAAGTGATCTTTCTCCTAGCTCACAAAGGTTGATCTCCCCAGCAGCTTCAATATCATCAAAGTCTAACAGTAATCTATTTGGTTTTTGAAGCTCCCTAGTCTCCACAAGATTGGTTCTGTACGCTGGACGGTTCGGAAGTGAAGCTCTAGGCACAAAATTAATTTGATGTTCAATCCCACGGATAGGTGGTAATCCCTTGGGATTCTCCTCCGGAAAGACATCCTCAAACTCCTGCAAAAGAAAAGAAATGTTGCTCAGAACTTCCGACACTGAGTTAGTAAGGTTTACCAAAACCTCTTTGTAAACAAACAAGAGAATGGTTTGCTTAGAGAATATGGCTCTCTTAACAACACTAGTTCTCACAAGGAAGTTTGATTGTCTCTCGGGTTTGCTCTCAAAGGTCTTTTTCTTGGTTTTTCTCAAACTCTCTTCTTTGTTTGGTGGTGAAGTGTTTAGGGATTCTCTCTCTTTGTCTTTTTGTTTTAGCCATAGTTGATCTTGATTAACTTCTGGTGGCATCAATGGAGCAAGAATGGTCTTCCGGCCATTGTATACAAAGGAATACCGATTGGTAAACCCATCATGGATGACCTTCTTATCAAACTGCCACGGCCTTCCAAGTAGAATGTGACCGGCCTTCATTGATAGAACGTCACACAATATCTTGTCCTGATACTTGCCTATGGTTAAAGGAACCAATACTTGGCTATGCATGATCATCTCTCCTTCATCATTCAGCCATTGAAGCTTGTAGGGCTTGGGATGTTTCTTCTCTTCTAAACTTAACTTCTTCACCATGGTTTCACTTGCCACATTGGTACAGCTTCCACCGTCGATGATAAGGCTACAAACTTTGCCTTGTACCAGACATCTAGTGTGAAACAAGTTTTGCCGTTGCTCCTGATCCGTATCCTTGGCTTGAATGTTTAGTGATCGCCTTGTGACTAATAGCTCTCATGTTGCTGGTAACTCAATCTCCTCAGCATCAGAGCTCTCTTCTCTTTCAAATTCTTCTTCTTCATCGGTTTCTATATCACCATTATCCAAAAGGATCATGGTTCTCTTGTTGATACATTCGTTGGCATAGTGTCCTCTCCCTTGACACTTGAAGGATCTAACATCACGGTTTTTAGAAGAAGTAGCTACAGCTTTTACCTGGCGTCTTGAGTTGTGGTGTAAGGTTTGGAATCAGTCTTTGGTTTGACAATGGTCTTGTCCTCCGGTTTGTAGCTTAATCTAGAATAGTTTGTTCCGGCTCCTTAGGAATTCTTAGAAGGACTCCTTCTTTAGATCTACTGTTCCACAAGGATAGCCTTGTGAAGCATATCTTCTAAGTCTCCATAAGTTTGAAGCTCCATCTTGTCTTGAATGTCTCTCGCTAAACCACTTAGAAATCTTGCCATTGTTGCCTCATGATCCTCATTTATGTCGGCTTTGATCATGAGAGATTCTATCTCTTAGTAATAATCCTCCACACTCTTACTGCCCTGGCTTAACCTCCTAAGCCTCTGGTGCAACTCCCGGTGATAGTGACTTGGAACAAACCGCTTCCTCATTAGGTTCTTCATCATCTCCCAAGTCTCTACATGCGGTTCTTGGTTGCGTCTCCTATTGGTAACAAGTTGATCACACCAATTGATTGCATACTCATAGAACTCGGTTGCTGCCACTTGAACCTTCTTCCGTTCAGTGTAAGGCTGGCAATCGAAGACAAGTTCTATCTTCTTCTCCCACTCCAAGTAGGCATCTGGATCATTCTTTCCATAGAATGGTGGTATTTTCAACTTAAGACCATTAAAATTATCTTCATGGCGTTCCCTTACTTCTCTTGCACGTCTTGGACGTCCATTAGAAGCTTGGCTTCCACGGCTGTCATAATCTGGCCCTTCATCTTCATTTATTGGTATTTGCGCCCTTCTTCTCCTTTTAGCAGGATGTTGGGGAAGTCCTTGGTTCACCGATTGCTGAATGGTGTCCATTCTCTCATGGACAGGGTCCAGTTCCTGCCTTAAGAGCCGCCTCATCTCTTCCATGAGGGTTTGTACGTCCATGTTTGGTTGTCTGGCTCTTCTTGGGCAGTTGGTATTTTCACTCCCAGCTTCACTATGAGACATCTTTCCTGCAAAACTTAACAAACAGTTAGAAGAATAAGCTCTCACTAGTGTTTCTCTCAAGTGTTTTCCTCTCAAGTGTTTCCTCTCAAGTGTTTCTCCTAAGTGTTTCTCTCAAATACTTCTCTCAAAGATTTTCTCACAGAGTTCTTATCAAACAAATCAAATCAAATTTGATAAGAAATATAACAACAACCCCGAATCCAATGATATGTAGTATGTTTCTTGGTGACTTTTTCTTTTGTTTTTGTTTTTTTTTGCTTTGTTTCGTTTTTTTTTTTTTTTTTTTTGAATGAGATCCAACGGATCTTTAGAAGAAATAGTATAGAAAGAATAGAAGAACAGAATTGGCGAGATGAGAATCTCGGCCAAGAAGATGAGGAGTTGGAAATGAAAAGACAGAAGATGAAAGATCAAGAAGATGAAAGAACAAGAAGATGAACAACTTACTACCAAATCGAAAAAGCTTGCTCTGATACCAAATGACACGATCTCGGTCATGCCCAAGACTCAACTTTCTTGTTGGTAAATTGGAATGATAGACAGAAGGATAGAAGAAGACATAAGGCCGAGTTGATAATGAAATGGACCGTTTGAAGGGTCTTCTTTGAAGCGGCCGATTGGTTCTTTGGATAGATATGGGATAGATCCTTGCCTTAGTGAATCAACGACTCAAACTGGACAAGGTGATGGATTGATACGGGACACAAGAAGTTGCAGAAGGCTCCTTGATACTCCTTGAGGTTTATTTCAGATATTACACACCTAATAAACACTCACCAATGTCTCTCCAAGATATGACACACTCGGAGAAGACAAAGGTTGATTTTCTGGATATGACACACCAGAGAACCGAGGTTGATTGTTGGATATGACACACCAAACAATCAGAAATGTTCTAAAAGAACTTGGAGAATTTTCTCTGAAAAGAAGTTGATTAAAAAGTTGGATGGTTGCCGAGTGAGGCATACAATCGACTTATAAAGAGAGGTGACTTGAACAGACTCAAGTGCCTCGTGATTACTACTTCTTGGGACTCTAAACAATCACCTAAGACTTTGAACAAAGACTAGAAGTCGACTAGACAAGAAAATAAAATGAGTTTGCGAAATAGAAAAGATGAAATAAAACCATAATCTAAGTCATATTATAAAGTTTATGCTTGAGTCGGTCCATAGCTTCATGAAATCGTCCAAGGCATCAAAGAAGCTCCTAAGCTAATCATATAAGAGATATAAGTGAATTTGAGGCCTCATTAAAAACCTTTAGCCGGAAAACCCATTGGGTTAAAACCGAGCTTAAGGGAAAGAGAGCACACTCAAGTTACTTTGTAGATGATTTAACTTAGAGCGACTTGAATGGAAGTGAGCATGTCTTGGTGTTGTTTTTCCTTAGCTTCTCCATGCTTCCATGTGATCCTAAAGATGTTTCCTACAGCTTCTTGAAGTTTTCTTGATCTTGCCTGGGTTATAGGACCTTTGGGGATGGCCATGGTTCCTTCTTCTTTTCTTCCAAGTGTTGGCGTTTCCATGCTCATATCAGATAGTTGAGTGTGGCACCTCCAAGCTTCTCACTGAAGTAAGCAATGGGTTTCCTATCCTGCATCAAAACAGCACCAATACCCACTCCGGAAGCATCACATTCAATCTCAAAAGTTTTAGTAAAATCTGGAAGAACAAGTAAAGGGGCTTGAGTTAACTTCCCTTTAAGGATCTGAAATACATCTTCTTGAGCTTGTTCCCATTTGAACCCAATGTTTTTCTTGATCACCTCAGTGAGTGGAGCTGCTATAGTACTGAAATTGGGCACAAACCTTCGGTAGAAACCAGCAAGTCTATGAAAGCTCCTCACCTCACCAACAGTTGATGGACTAGGCCAATCACAAATGGCTTTGATCTTCTCTTCGTCCACTCTAAGTCCATCTGCACCTACAACAAAGCCTAAGAAGACCACGTTATCTGTTCCAAAAGAACACTTTCCAAGATTAGCAAACATGCGTTCCTTCCTAAGGATTTCAAGAACAGACCTCAAATGCACTTTATGTTCATCAAGGCTTTTGTTGTAAACAAGAATATCATCAAAATAAACAACAACAAAAATGTCCAATAAAAGACCTCAAAACATGGTTCATCAAACGCATGAAGGTGCTAGGTGCATTAGTGAGACCAAAGGGCATGACCAGCCACTCATACAAACCTAGTTTCGTTTTGAATGCAGTTTTCCATTCATCTCCTTCTTTCATGCGAATTTGATGATAAACACTTTTCAAATCAATTTTAGAAAAGACAGTAGAACCATGCAATTCGTCTAGTATGTCATCAAGCCTAGGAATGGGATGCCTATACTTTATCGTGATATTGTTGATGGCACGGCAGTCCACACACATACGCCATGAACCATCCTTTTTTGGCACAAATAGAACAGACACGACACAGGGGCTGAGACTTTCCCGGATATAGCCCTTCTCAAAAAGATCTCCAATCTTCCTTGGTCTCCATTGGATTGGTACGATAAACTGGATGGTTAGGTAGAGATGCACCCAGAACAAAATATATTTGATGTTCAATGCCTCATATTGGTGGCAATCCCTTGGGATTCTCATCTGGAAAAACATCAGAAAAATCTTTCAAAACATCTAGCAACTCACTCGGAATCTTCGGTGCAAGGTGCAAGGCCCATGATGTGGATATTCAAATGGTTCTTCCTCATCAAAGATTGGTTTAAGATCCTCCTTGTCCTATATGTCTTCTTCAGACTCCATCTCACCATTCTCCATGAGAATCATCACTCGTTGGTTAGTGTTGAAATATGTGATCTCAAGAAGAAGAATAATTCAAACTTAAGAGAAGGAGGGAAGGAAAAAGAGAACTAGTTGTGAAGAAACTAGAAGGAGAACTAGTTGAGAAGGAACTAGAAGAAAAGGAAGCTGTTGGATCTCAACTAGACAATCTAACTAAACTAAGTGAGGAAGCAAAGAGAGGTATGGGCACAAGCATGGGCGCATCAGAGCAGGGCATGGTGCGCGTCAGAGCAGGGCATGGTGCAACAAGACTATTGGAGCAGCTCACCCATCTCTCTTCCCTTCTTCACGCCCCTCCTCTCCTCTTCCTTGATTATTCTTCATTTCAATGTAAAAAGTCTATAAATACATGTAATCTCTTGTAAAGAAGTGTGTGAATAAGAAGAAATATTCAGCAATCTTTCTCTTCCTTATTACGCCAATTCTCTCATCTCCATCCTTATCTCTTTCTAAACCTCTAAAATCAACATGGTATCAGAGCGGGTTTATCCTTCAACCGCTTAAATCTCACCTTATAACTCTTCTAGCACTCTACAAATCTTCTAATCTATAACAATACATCCTCCTAGTTCTATTCACTCTGAGATTAATATCCTTGGGATCATAGGATCTTCAAGTTGTGAAAGAACTAGAATTGTGTATTGTCACTAGAAAATGGAGACAAATAGAGTAGCAATCTCAGTCATGCTCAAAGGAAACAACTATCTCCTTTGGGCAAAAACCACTAAGACCATCCTTAGAGGAAGAGGACTTTGGCGATATGTTGAGCCAAAAGAGGTAGCGGAAGCTGTAGTGAGAAATGAAAAAGAAGAAGCTAAGGAAGAACAAGAGGAACAATACACGCTCTCTCTTCTTCAAAGCTCACTAGAGTCATCCATCTTGGCGGCCTACTCATATGCCGATTCCGCCAAAGAACTATGGGATATACTCAAGGGAGTATATGGAAATGTCTCAAATATATCAAGAATATTTGAGGTGAAGAGGGCGCTGAATGAGCTTCAACAAGAGGAGAAGCCATTCAAGGAAATGTTTGGGGAGTATAGAAGCTTGTGGGCCGAGTTAGAGATTTTGAGGCCACACACAATCGACCCCAAGGAGTTAGGAGAAAGACGTGACCAAGACCAAGTGTTTGGACTTCTCTTGGCACTCAATGCATCCTACAAAGATCTTATCAAGCACATACTCAGATTTGAGAAGCTGCCAAGTCTAGCTGAAGTATGTGGCATGATACAAAGGGAGGAAGGGTCAAGAGACCTATTCCGTGCACCAAGTGAGGCCGCACATCTTGCAAAGAGGAATCTCACATTCGACAAGAGGGTTTTGGAATGTGAGCATTGTAAGATGAAGGGGCACACTAAGGAGAAGTGTTGGACTCTTTACCCACACTTAAGGCCTAAGCGGCTAAAGGAGAATGGAGGTGGACCTAGAGCCTTCATGGGAGTCACGCAACCTGTTGAAGAGATGGTCAGAAGATCCGAGTTTGAGGCTCTCATCAAGAGTCTATCCAAGCTCACAGAATCCGGTAAGAGCCTATTTAGCTCTAAAAGCTCCATTAAGAAGAATATGATCATTGTGGATTCGGGGGCTTCTCATCACATGATTAAGGATCAAGACATGCTGAAAAATCTTGAGCCTTATCATGGAAATGTACAAATAGCCAATGGAAGCTCAGTTCCGATTGAAGGGATAGGAGAGTTAGAGCTTTTCACAAAAGAAACTAAAGCATTATACATGCCTAGCTTCTCATCCAACCTTTTATCAGTTCATAAAGCAACAAAAGATTTGGATTGTGTGGCAATGTTTGGGACTGACTTTGTGAAGTTTCAGGACCCTAAAACAAATCACGTACTCGGAGAAGGGAAGGTGGAGGATGGAGTGTATCTGTTGGAAACAAATAAACAAGAAAAGCTAAAAGCTCTTGGAGTGAAGGCGGATAAGGAAGTTTTTAACAAGAAGGAGATTGGAGATAGCTCATTATGGCATGGAAGGCTAGGACATCCAAGTTCAGCTATCCTCAAGATGGTCTTACCCAATCTCGTTCAAGAAGAAGAAGTTTGTGAAGCATGTGTACTAGGGAAACATTGTAGACAGTTTTTCCCCTCTTCATCTACAACTTGTGATGAAGCTTTTGGCATTGTACACTCGGATGTATGGACCGCCCCATGTAACTCAAGAGATCAATATAAATATTTTGTTTCATTCATTGATGACTACTCAAGATACACATGGATCACACTCTTACATTCAAAGGATCAAGTATATGAAGCGTTTACTAACTTCACCAAATATATCTCTACCCAATTCAAGACCAAAATCAAGATCTTAAGAAGTGATAATGGAGGGGAGTATGTGAGCAAACGATTCAAGGAGTTACTCAATAATCTTGGTATCATACACCAAACATCGTGTGCATACACTCCACAACAAAATGGGGTAGCAGAAAGAAAGAATAGGCATCTCATGGAAGTTGCAAGAACCCTCATGATTGCCAAAGGAGTACCTAAGTTTCATTGGGGAGATGCAGTAATGACTTCAAGTTACTTGATCAACCGGCTTCCAACGAAAAATATGGATAATAAATCACCATTTGAAGTGCTACACAAAAGCAAGCCAAGCGTGAACCATATGAAGACCTTTGGATGTTCTTGTTATATGTTTCTACCGGAGGGACAAAGAAGCAAGCTTGAACCTCGAAGTATGAAGTGTGTGTTCATTGGCTACTCACCAACACAAAAAAGATACAAGGTCTACAATCCGGAGACAAGGAGGGTCTATGTATCTAGAGAGGTGAGATTCAATGAAGAAGAAGGATTTTATGGAAACAAGAACCATGAAGCTCCGGAGGATGTGACTTCATTACCTATGGATTGGATGCGGGTTAATGACGCTCTAATAAATGAAGTACAAGGAGAGAGCGAATCATCTGAAACCAGAGTAGAAGATGAGGCACATGCGGAGCAAGATCAGAATTCTGTTGAAGAAGAAGCGAATGATGGTGAGGGAGAACTTGAGCCAACCGTACCCCTAAGAAGAAGTACAAGACAAAGGCGACAACGTGTTTACTATGGGTACAACAACTCTGCCATGCTCCAAGGGGAGTCTAGTGCGAGTAATCTTCCTTGTGTGATAAGAGAATGTCCTGTGCGTACGGCGAGCTTAGATCTCGATCCTATTGGCGACAGCATTCTCTTATCACAAGGGGGAGATAACACTCAAACTAGCACTATCACATATCCCATTGAGCATTTTTGCTCGTTGGCATCCTTACCTATGGAGCATGAAGCTTTTCTTGGAAGAATCAGCAAGGAATCCATACCTAACTCATATGAAGAAGCGTGTGAGAATGGAGTATGGGTAAAAGCCATGGAAGAGGAAATGAAGTCCATGGAAAAGAACTACACTTGGTACTTGACCGAATTACCAAAGGATAAGAAATCAGTTGGGTGTAGATGGGTTTACACAATCAAGTATACAAGTGATGGGAAAATAGAGAGGTACAAAGCAAGGCTGGTGGCAAAAGGATACACTCAAATCTATGGGGAGGATTATACCGAGACATTTGCTCCGGTTGCTAAGCTCCACTCCATAAGAATCCTAATCTCAGTGGCAGTGAACTTGAAGTGGGATCTATGGCAGATGGATGTCAAGAACGCCTTCTTGCAAGGAGATTTGGAAGAAGAGGTATATATGGATCCACCCCAAGGATATCATAAGGAAGGCAACAAGGTTTGCAGATTGAAGAAAGCAATCTATGGGCTAAAGCAATCTCCAAGAGCATGGTACCAAAGGCTAAGCGCTTGTCTATTGGATAAGGAGTTCATAAGATCTGAAGCTGATCATACCCTCTTCACAAGGCAAAGTGAAGGAGGAGTAGTGGTGGTCTTGATCTATGTTGATGATCTAATCATCACAGGAAGTGATAAAGATGGAGTAGATCAAATCAAGAAACTCTTGAAGATCGCTTTTGATATAAAGGATCTGGGAGAGCTTAAATACTTCCTAGGGATTGAGATGACACGGTTTGAAGATGGGATGTTCATCTCTCAAAGGAAATATGTGCTGGATCTCTTGGAAGAAACTGGCAAGTTAGGATCCAAGCCGGCTAAAACTCCAATAGAAGAAGGCTACCAAGATAATCCTGAGGGGGAGCCATTGGAAGATATTAAGAGGTATCAAAGGATGGTGGGCAAGCTCATCTACCTCACTATCACAAGGCCGGACATTTGCTTTGGAGTGAACCGTGTGAGTCAACATATGCAAAAACCAACTATGCAGCATTGGAACATGATTGAGAGGCTGCTAAGGTACTTAAAAAACAGCCCTGGAAAAGGCATATGGATGAAGGCTAATGGAAACACAAAGGTTCAAGGATATTGTGATGCGGATTGGGCTGGAGATAAGCAAGATAGAAAGTCCACATCCGGTTTTTGTACCTTTGTGGGAGGTAATCTAGTCACTTGGAGAAGTAAGAAGCAGAAAGTTATAGCCTTATCAAGTGCTGAAGCCGAGTATAGGGCTATGAAGGAGGTGACAAAAGAATTGATATGGGTGAAGGCATTCCTAGAAGCTCTTGGAATACATGAGGCTGAGGAGATGCTGTTGTATTGTGATAATCAAGCTGCAATACATATAGCATCCAATCCGGTATTCCATGAAAGGACCAAGCATATAGAAGTGGATTGTCACTTTGTGAGGGGAAAGATTCAAGAAGGAATCATCAAACCCGCATTTGTAGCAAGTGGGGAACAGCTAGCGGATATCTTCACCAAGGCAACATCCTCTATCATTGGGGATCACATACATGGCAAGATCGGTCTAAAGGATCTTCACCGACCAATCTTGAGGGGGAGTGTTGAAATATGTGATCTCAAGAAGAAGAATAATTCAAACTTAAGAGAAGGAGGGAAGGAAAAAGAGAACTAGTTGTGAAGAAACTAGAAGGAGAACTAGTTGAGAAGGAACTAGAAGAAAAGGAAGCTGTTGGATCTCAACTAGACAATCTAACTAAACTAAGTGAGGAAGCAAAGAGAGGTATGGGCACAAGCATGGGCGCATCAGAGCAGGGCATGGTGCGCGTCAGAGCAGGGCATGGTGCAACAAGACTATTGGAGCAGCTCACCCATCTCTCTTCCCTTCTTCACGCCCCTCCTCTCCTCTTCCTTGATTATTCTTCATTTCAATGTAAAAAGTCTATAAATACATGTAATCTCTTGTAAAGAAGTGTGTGAATAAGAAGAAATATTCAGCAATCTTTCTCTTCCTTATTACGCCAATTCTCTCATCTCCATCCTTATCTCTTTCTAAACCTCTAAAATCAACAGTTAGCACATTTGTTGGCATAGTGTCCTAGTCCATGACACTTGAAGCACTTGATGTCTCTAGCACGGCTGGAAGTCTCCACTATTTTTCCTTTGTCAACATGAGCAGAAACATCAGTTTTAAATGAATTTGTTATGTTTGAAAACTTACCTTTGTCTTGATAGCTAGATTTGGGAGTAAAGAGTTGTTTGGAGTAGCTCTTTCTCTTGGTTTGTTGCTCGATCAGAATGGCTTTATGCAATATTTGGTTTAGACTTTCATAGTCTTGAAGCTCCATTCGATCTTGGATGTCCCGGTTGAGTCCATCAAGAAATCTGACCATGGTTGCTTCCAATATCTCATCTACATCAGCCTTGATCATCAGGATCTCCATTTCCTGGAAGTAGTCTTCTACATACTTGGTTCCTTGCAGCAAACGTCTCAGCCTCTGGTGAAAGTCACGATGGTAGTGTTCTGGAACAAACCGTCTCCTCATCAAGGTTGTTAGTTCATCCTATGAAGCTATTGGTTAGCCTCCATTCCTTCTCCTGCTAGTCACAACTTGATCATACCAATTAATAGCATAACCAGTAAATTCAGTAGCAGTCAATCTAACCTTTTTAAGTTCAGAGAAATTTTGGCAATCAAACACAAGTTCTATTTTTCTTTCGCATTCAAGGAAAGCATCAAGATCATTTTTACCATCAAAAGTTGGGATTTTAATTTTCAAACCTCCTAAGCCATTATCAACTCTTTCTTCCCTAGCAAAAGGATTGTCATCACCTAGATCTTGGTTTCGCATACCACTCCTAGGTCGGTTGATGGAAAGAGTATCATTCTCTTGGTATTCTTCATCATTATGGCTGCGATGGTTCCTCCTTGGACGACCTCGTCGTGCTCCAGTTCTGGCTTGGGTTTGTTGACTAACCTGCATATCATCAAGTCGTTGATGGATTTGTTCCAAACCTGCATTCACAAGGTTAGTAATATTATCATTCAAAGTTCGCATCTGCAAGTTAGATAAACCAGCATAAGAGTTTCCTGGTCGGCTCATTTCATTTTCACTACTCATGGCTTCCTGAAAAGCTTAAACACAAAAGACTAGTAGATAAAAATCCTCACACTCTCAAGTGTTTGATCTCACCCCCTCAAGTGTTTCTCTCAAAATTCTAATGGTCACTTAACAAGTTTCTCTCAAAGTTCTAAGTGATCAAATCAAGTAATCCAATGGTCAATCCAAGCAAACAAGAGAGTTTTTAAGATAGAAAGATAAGAGATTAGATGTGAAACGTCCGTATTAACCACCTCAAAGGCTGGATTTCTCCTTAGCCAGCAGGATTTCTCTTCCACCAATAAATCCACTCAATTCAACTTTTGAACTTCTTTTCTTTCTTTTTTCTAAATTTCGTAGAGCTTTTTTTATATATATGGATGGTAATGAGGGGCCCAGATTTAAGATAGGTAAAAGAAGAAGTGATTGAAGAAAATGGAAGATGAGAAAGATGGAAATGAAATACCGGAAGAGTGGCTTTGATACCACGTGAAGAACCCTTTGATAGGATCACTCAACCAGTGAGGATTTGATATGTACTTCAAAGGAAGAACTGATAAATTGAAAGGTCACACAAAGGTTGCAGAAGAGCCTTTGATATTCCCGTGCTTAGATGTTGCTGGATGTGACGCACCAGTACAACAAAGAAGCATTCTCGATCTGTTGCCTGATCTGACGCACAAGTCCAATGAGATAGAGAATGTGTTTACTTGGATATAACTCACCAAGTAAACCACGAAATGTTCAACAAAAAACAGAGAGATAAACTCAAAAATGAAAGGAAAGTTGGATTGATTGAATGAACTGCAGAGTTTACATATTTATACTACTTAGTATTGAAAGAAACATAAGAGATTATGCGGAAAATAATGCATAGAAAATGACAACATTGACTATAATTTTGAAGGTCAGTCAATGGTGGGCCAAGAAACATCATCTGTTACAAGTGCCAAGGTCACGGCCACTTCGCAAACCATTGCCCGAACCAGAAAATGATGATCATCACAGCCAAGGGTGAGTACGAGTCTCAGGAGGAGACTGAAGAACCAGAAGAAGAGCCAGAGGAGGCCCCTGAAGCCATCACTGAATACCCTGATGAAGGGGAGTTGCTTGTGATCAGGCGAATCCTCAGTACCGCATCTTTACTTGCTGATGAGACCCAAAAAGAGACAATCTTCTACACTAAGTGTACGGTAAATGAGAAGATATGTGGGCTGATAATGGATGGAGGCTCTTGCACTAACGTGGCCAGCTCACACATGGTTGCCAAGCTCGACCTTCCCACCACCAAACATCCTCATCCCTATAAACTCAAATAGTAAACAATAAGTCTCTTATTCAAGTTAACGAGCAAGTTATGATTCCTTTTAGTATCGGTCAATACAAGGATCAAGTCCTTTGTGATGTGGTCACAATGCAAGCTAGCCACGTTCTTTTTGGATGTCCATGACAGTTTGATATGGATGCTACGCATAATGGCCGAACTAACCTTTTTTCTTTCACTCATGACCACAATCTGATTAGTCTTGCTCCTCTTAAGCCAAATGAGGTGAATGAGTTGCAGCGTAAGCTATCCAAGGATCCTAACGCCAAGTCCAATTTCCTTATCAACACCAATGTTGTGAGGAAATCCTTGAGCCAGGACAACCCTGTGGTGTTAATGGTTTTCAAAGATGTCCAGGATGTAGGTATCCCAAATACCCCCACTGATGAGGTCCAAGCCTCCTCCAATCCCGAGGATAGCCAGCCGGACGATACCAAGTCGGATACGGTTTTGGCCATTGACCATGAGCACTCACAATGATACCAAATGAGGTTGAACCTAGTGATCAGCCAAGGCTTGGAGGAGGGTGAATGGAACCAACCCAAGCTATCAGCGCCAACAAGTGGCAAGGACCAAGTCCTTAGCGTTTTCACCTTGCTACGATGAAAATGCGCTATTATAGACGTTTGGGAAAGGAACACTCTTTTTCCTTTGTTGGTAGTTTTCCCAATAAGGTTTTTAACGAGGTTCATGACCCAGATGCATTAGGACTGAGCCGATCATCACCTAGCCAATCCATGGCTCGAGTGATTATAACTTGTCCCTAATCTCTAAACCATTCCTCTTTGATGTTTTTCCCTTTTAAACTTAAGAACTTGAGTTACTGTTTTAACGGGCATGTAAAACGCCCAAGGACACGCTAGTCCTTTGTAAAGGTTGGATGCCCTAAGAATCCCACCTATATAAAAACTTGTAACCTCACCATTTGTAGCCAGATTTGAATAAACGCATTGGCTTAAGCTTGCTCTTGAATCTCAAAATAGTTTAAACATCGTTGTCCTCAAAGCTCAGCATGGAGTCCGATCAGTTGTATCACGGGGTTGTCCAAACACCGTGTGGCTGGCTTTCGAGCTGAGCTGAGCTGAGGACAAAGCCTAAGAAGATAAGTTCTTGAGCGCCGAAGGTGCATTTGGCCATGTTGGCGTAAAGCTCCTCTTGTTGCAAGTAAGATCCTTGCTGTAGACAAGGATGTCGTCAAAGTAGACAACCACGAATTTATTGAGGAACGCTCGGAGAATATGGTTCATCAGTCGCATGAAGGTGGAAGGGGCGTTGGACAGGCCGAACGGCATGACTAGCCACTCGTACAGCCCTTGCTTGGTTTTGAAGGCGGTCTTCCATTCGTCACCTTCCCTCATTCGGACTTGGTGGTAACCACTTTTGAGGTCGATCTTGGAGAAAATGGATGCGCCACTAGGTTCGTTCAACATGTCATCCAAACGGGGAATTGGATGTCGGTACTTGACCGTAATATTGTTGATGGGCCGGCAGTCCACGCACATCCTCCAGCTGCCATCCTTCTTGGGAACCAAAAGGACTGGTACGGCGCACGGACTGAGGCTTTCGCGGACGTATCCCTTGGACAAAAGGTCGGCAACCTGTCGTTCTAGTTCTTTGGACTCCTCCGGATTGACGCGGTAAGCAGGCCGGTTGGGCAGGGAGGCTCCGGGAATGAAGTCGATCCGGTGTTCAATACCCCGGAGGGGGGGGGGGAGTCCGTGGGGAATCTCTTCAGGGAAGATGGACGAATACTTCTGGAGGATCCTTTGGAGCTCATCCGGGATTGGATCTTCCCTGGTACATGCGCTCATCACATCTTTGTAAACCATTAGTACAACTCGGCACTCATTGCCGACGATTTTACAAGCGTCCCTAATGGATATAAGGAAGTTGGGATGGGAAGATGTGGTTTTGGTTAAGCGAGATTGGAGTTCATGTACTTGAACGGGTGTTAGAGGTGCTAGGGTAACACGCTTAGTTTCATGCATAAACGAATAAAAGTTGGAACGGCCGTTGTGGGTGGCATCCTTGTCAAACTGCCATGGGCATCCTAAAAGGACGTGGCTAGCTTGCATTGGAACAACATCACATTGGACCGTGTCCCGGTACTGCCCTATACTAAAGGCTAGATCTACCTGTTCGGTAACGGGTATAACAGTTTTATCATTCAGCCATCGCAGTTTATAGGGATGAGGGTGTTTAGAGGTAGGGAGGGAAAGCTTTGTCACGAGGTGGAAGCTGGCCACATTGGTACAGGACCCACCATCAATGATCAAGCCGCAAACCTTGCCGTTGATGGTGCAGCGTGTGTGGAAGATGTTGTCCCGCTGTCCGGTCGGCTCGGGCAAGGTCAAGGTGCTCAGGCTCCTTTGGACGACCAGGAGGTCTCCTACATCCGGGTATTCAACCATGTCTTCTGGTTGAACTGGCTCGGGATTGCTTTCCTCGTCCGGCTCCTCGTCCTGGGATTCATAGTTGCCTTCGGGGGTAAGGATCATGGCTCGGTTGTTGGGGCAGTCCCTGGAGTAATGCCCTCTGCCTTGGCATTTGTAGCATATCACGTCCCGGCTTCTTCCCGCATTGGCTTCGGGTTGCCTTGGCTTGAAACGTGAATCAATGGCAATGGCCTTGGATGCAACTGGTGGTTTGGGGCTAGTGGACGTGGCTGTAGGGTTGGGAGACCAGACTTGGTTCGGGGAGGTCTTTCCTCGGAAGGCCGAGGCGGTTTTCCTCTTGATCTGAGCATCTAAGTGGATGGCCAGGTGCAAGAGCTCATCAAAACCTTGGTAAGACTGTCGCTCTACTTTGCGGGCGATTCGGTCTTGCATGCCGTCCACGAACTGGGCCATTAAGGTCTCTTCACAGTCATTGAGCTGGAGACGGTTTCGCAGAGGCTCAAACTCGTCGTAGTACTCTTCAATGGTCCGGGTGCCTTGGTGAAGTTTCCGGAACCGCTTTTGTAAATCGCGGTGATAGAGGGGCGGGACGTAGCACTTCCTCATGACATATTTCATAACGTCCCAAGTAGGGATTAGGCCTTCACGTCGTCGTCTGCGTTCTGCCAAGTCGCGGTCCCACCATGTAAGGGCGTGGTTGGTCAGTTGGGCCGCCGCATAGGCAACCTTCTTAGGTTCGGAGTAGTCGTAGCAATCAAACAGATGGTCCATTCGCCTTTCCCAATCGAGGTAGGCTTCTGGGTCAACCTTTCCCGCGAAGGTCGGTGGGACCAGTTTGTGGACCGGGGCCTCGGGTCGAGGTGCACGGTCATCCCGATCGTTTGGTCGCTCTCTGCGCCGGGGTCGTCTTGGACGGGGTTGGTATGGATCATACCCGTCGTCGGATTGGTAGGCCGGAACGGGTTCTTCAAGGGGTCGGTCGGCGAAATTGGCCGGCGGGTTTGGGAGGGGCGGTCGAGCATCAGGTGGAAGATCGTATCGGGCCATTCGCTCGGTGAGGCGCTCTAATTGGGCCTGGATAGTAGCCAGGATGGTACCGATCTCAATAGGACGGGGCAAGTCTTCCACGGGTTCGGCCATGGGTGGTATGGTCGGTACGGATGGTTCGTACGGACGGCACGGTACGGATGGTTCGTACGGACGGCGCGGTACGGACAACGGGGTAAGTTCGTCGGGGTCGGAGTCAGTAAGGGCAAGCCTGCGGGGTTGGCCTGTACGGACAGTGGTAGGGTACGGTCGGCGGCGTACGGACGGTGGGAGACTCTCGGAGCTACTAGGTCCTGAAAGGTTAGTCCGCCGGGGTCATCCGGGTCGAGGGACGGTAGCCCAATAGGGTCGTCCGGTCGTGGTTGGTACTGATGGGGACGGGTCAATCGTAGGATCGATTGGACAGGGGGTGTACGGCTGATGGAGCTGACGTATCCTGCCAGTACGGGCAATGGGGCGTGGGATGGTGGGATGGACTCTACGCGCATAAAATGACAAAAAAAAAAAAAAAAATGAAAGCTGGCGGTATGGTGTAAGGATAAGGATGGTTTTGCTAGAGGACAACTGCCGAACGTTTAAAGTAAAAAGGACAAAGGACAATTAATAACAAAAATGGCAAAGACAACTAGCACGCGGATTTCTCATGTCCTGCCAAAGGGACGGATCACAAATAAGGCAAGGACATGATATTCCTCACGTGGCCGGGTCAGAGAATAGGCGAGTAAGGTGTGTTGACCAGAAATGGTCCCCACTTACTCGTCTTCAACCTCTCGTCTCACTAGGGCAACAATGGTGCTTTGGTGGTACTAAGACTTAGTCTTTCACACGTCGGCGACCAAAGGCTAGCTATAAGCACAAGGCTTTGAGACAATAATGACCGTGGCAAAGACTAGACTGTTAGAGAGTAAGGTGCGAGATAAGAACAAGTTCAAAGCGGGTAAACGGTAGAGAAACAATGGAAGATGTTTAATGGAAAGTTACAACCTGACGGATGAAGCTTGGCTCTGATACCAGCTGATACGCTCCAGGAACGTTGGCTTCGGAAACAGGCTGAATCGGGACGAGACCGGGAAGGAGCCGGTCGTACGTTTACCGGTACGGTACCTCGGTTGGCGGAAGTGCCGCGGTACGGGTCCTCGGCGGTACGGATGGGGGAAACAAAATGGTAAAGTGGTAGTGTTAAGGCGGGGTTTGGACGGCGGGAAGGTTGGATGAAGGTAGAGATGGAAGAGGATGGAGGTAAGCGTTTGGAGAGTGGAAAGGATGGAGCGAAGTGAGAATGGATAGATGGAAAGGTAACAATGGATCGAAAGCCGGCCACACGGTATTTGGACAATGCCATGATACGACTGATCGGAGTCCGAGCTGAGCTTCCAGGACAACGATGTTTAAACTACTTGAGATTCGAGAGCAAGCTTTAAGCTAATTGCATTCATTCAAATCTGAGTTCAAAGGGGGAGGTTACACGCCTTTATATAGGTGAATGACATAGGGCAACAAGCCCCTTACAAAGGACCAGCGTGTCCTTGGGTGTTTACATACCCGTAAAACAGTAACTTAAGTTCTTAGTAAAACGGTAAAAACAAGAAAACAGGAAGGGATAGAGATTAGGGCCGGACGACAACCACGCGGACCATGGACGGGTAAGGTGATGATCGGCTCGGTCCTAATGCGTCCGGGTCGTGAACCTCGTTAAAAACCTTGATGGGAAAACCACTTAGGGATAAAACCCGATCAAGGGAAAAAGAGTGTTCCTTTCCCCAAACGACTTTAGTGGGGCGTTTTCACCGGGTCAAGGTGAAAACGCTAAGGACTTGGTCCTTGATGTTTGCCGCGGTTGCCAGCTTGGGTTGTTGCCATTTGCCTTCCTTCAATCCTTGGGCAATCACCATGTTCATCCTTGTTTGGTATGGCCTTGAGTATGCGCGGTCAATGACCGATACCGGCATATTTGGCAACGTTCCTTGGCTTTCATCCGTGTCTATCCCGGCATCATCCGGCTGGCTATCCTCCGGATCGGATGTGGCTTGGGCCTCATCAGCAACGGTATTGGGCCCTCCCTGGATAGGATCATTGTCGTGATGCTTAAGTCCCACTAATTCGGCAATGATGCACCAAGTCTGCTTGCCTCATTAAAAACCCATTTGGTAAACCTCTTTGAGATAAACCCAAATGGGGAAAAAGAGTACAATTCTCTTGGCGTCTTGATGAGGTCCTTACCAAGTGATGGTAAGGACACTGAAGATGACTTCTCTTGCATCCTGTTTGGGTCGTGGTTCATTGTCCATTGCCCATGAGTTCCACGTTCCAAAGCTCCTATAACATTTGGCCTTGGTCCACTTTATGTTGCATGGCTGGATGGTAGGAATGGCCAGACCTTGATGAAATGTACGGCCAGTACTTGGGATGGGTTCCATGATACCATGTGGTCCGGGATGGTAACCGGTACCGGATGGAACCTCGGCCCAGATACCGGTACGGTCAGTGATACGGACCCAAGTCAAGTCAAGATAATGCTACTCCTGGTACCGCTGACACCGTCCCGCATAATACAGAACCTGATCGTACTACGGCATCAAGTCAAGATAATGCTACTCCTGGTACCGCTGACACCGTCCCGCATAATACAGAACCTGATCGTACTGCGGTCCAGGCCGAGGTTCCGTCCGGCACTGGGTATTGTCCCGGACCACATGGCATATTGGAACCAGTTTGTCCCATCGCAACCATAGGCCGTCTACTTCATCAAGACCGGACAATTTCTACCGTCTAACCCGGTAACATCAAGCGGTCCAAGGCCAAACGATATAGGACCATTTTCAATGCCTACCTTCAAGATGCCTTTGATCGAGGAATCTATGGGCAATCGACGGTGAACCCAGACCCGCAACAAGGCGATCAGCAGGACACAAGTGAAGTTATCTACACTGTCCTTACCATCACTTGGTAAGGACCTCATCAAGACGCCAAGAGAATTGTACTCTTTTTCACCATTCGGGTTTTTCCCAATGAGGTTTAGCGGATGGGTTTTTAATGAGGCAAGGAGACTTGATGCATCATTGCCGGTTTAATGGACTTAAGCATCTCGGCAATGATCCTATCCAAGGAGGGCCCTACACTATTGCCTTCCTTCCCTCTTTTCTTTACTCACTTTAGTTTAATTCTCCTTTAGTCCAAATTGCGCTTGTCCTTAAAGCATTTGGCCTTGTCCTTTTGTGAACCTCTGAACCCTACTTGGCAGCCTATTTAAAAGGCTGAACCCCACCTATATTTGGCTGACTTTATTTGAATATTGAATGCATTGTTGCTTACTTTTCCTTTCTTAATTCTTCAAATTGTTGCTGTTGAACGAACCACCGAGTGAGCTCTTTCGAGTTGTTGCTAGGAACTCGCTCCCCGGTGCTGAATCATGAGGCATTTCTCTTGCTTTTGAACCCTTTACTATCTTGTTTACTCCTTTAGTTGTTTCTAGGTTGAGTAAATCCTTAGAAGTAGCTTAAGCTTGTGAACGAACCTCCTTTGAGCTCTTCTTGAGTCTTGACTCGGAACTCGCCCAAGGAGTTGTATCGTGAGGCTTCACTTCCATACTTACAACCTCTATCTCCCTTTTTTCTCTTTGGTAACCTTAGGGTTGAGTCAATCCCCTTAGTTTAACCTCTCGTCCGCTTAACACTTGCTATTGCGCTTCACCAACCGTACCGATCTCCTTGTGGGTCAAACCGCGTAGTTGGAGCGTATCAACTGGTATCAGAGTTCTAAAGGCTCCTGAAAACCCAGAGGTTATGTTGTTCTTAGCTCGTCTTGCTTGCTTATATGGTATTAATCCTTTCCCGCATAGTAGTTAACTTGCATTCATGAACTATAACTTTGAGAAAACCTATAAAAATTGAGTTCTTATTGCATCTGCCTCTTGTTAGAATTTGGTTTCTGTCAAAACGTCATTAAATCTGCATCTTCTAAAGTATTCCTAAGTGTTAGAGGCTTGACCAAGTGTCCTGACTCCATAGCTTAGCAATCGACATTGTTGTGCATTCAAGCTTGAGGAAGACATGTCCTATTCCGGTCCAGGGAACCAAGCCTTGTGATTGGTTGGATCCGCCCTGGAGAGGTCCCACCATCTTTGTTGCTTTGTGAACATTTGAATCCGTGTTTATTAATTTTATTCATGCTGTTATTCTGTTTGTCTGAGCATTAAAACCGTTTGCCATTCGTACCGCCCTTACGTCCGTATATCGCGTACTACGCGCAGACTGGCATGCTGACATCACGTCTGTACAACCCATACCTATCGGCAAAACCTTACCGCTCCGTAACTAAACAACTACCGTCCATCGACAAAAGTTACTGCTATCGAGGAAACCTCACCCGCTGTCGAGAAACTCTTACCGGCCATCGAGGAAACCTCACCCGCTGTCGAGAAACTCTTACCGGCCATCGAGGAAACCTCACCCGCTGTCGAGAAACTCTTACCAGCCATCGAGGAAACCTCACCTGCTGTCAAGTAACTCTTACCGGCCGCTGAGGAAACCTTACGGAACAGTCCCAGGGCCGAACGCCCACGTGAATTAATGGACATACCGCTCAGCGCACCTGATATCGGTAACCTTCTTACCGACCTCCAAGCGCAGATCAAGCATATGGCCGAACGCCTCAACTTAATGGAGGCTTGTCCCGTACCCGATATGCTGCTTGACCCCATCCCCGGTCCCGGTCCCGAACCCTTACCCGTACCACCCGCACGACGAGGCCCCGATGCAGGCTTTATCACTGACGAAGATTTTAAGGACCCCGACCATAGACGTATCCGGCCCCGCAGACGAATACGACCGAACGAAGATGGTCAGGATGACCGACACTTACGTCCGCACGTACCCAGCCTCAAACTGACCGCCCCGACATTTGCCGGCCGAGTAGATCCAGAGGCTTACCTCGACTGGGAAAGGTGCATGGATCACATCTTCAGCTGCTATGCCTACGATGAACCGAGAAAGATTGACTACGCAGCCGCCCAACTGACTGACCACGCCTTGACTTGGTGGGATCGAGATCAGTCGGAAAGATGCAGGAACCGCGAAGGCCTCGTCCCAACCTGGGAAGTAATGAAGTTTGTAATGAGACGTCGGTACGTACCACCTCTTTTCCATAGAGACCTTCAACGATGGTTTCGCCATTTAACCCAAGGAAGGAAGTCCGTTGAGGAATACTATGAAGAATTTGAACATCTCAGGAACCGGCTCCAACTGGACAAAACTGAAGAGACATTGATGGCCCAGTTCTTAGATGATTTACAAGATCGTATTGCCCGAAAGGTCGAACGCCAATCCTATGGAGGGTTAGAGGAACTACTTCATCTATCCATCCAAGTGGAGGGTCAAGTCAAGAGAAAGAGCGCTAGTCTTAACCGGCCGCATCCCCAAGGAGCTCCCAGCTGGGCTCCCAATGTTAAGAACTTCAAACCCCCGACATACCGGAGAACCAGCCGCTACGGCATCAAGTCAAGATAATGCTACTCCTGGTACCGCTGACACCGTCCCGCATAACACAGACCCTGATCGTACCGTGGTCCAGGCCGAGGTTCCATCCGGCACTGGGTATCGTCCCGGACTGCATGGCATCATGGAACCAGTTCATCCCATCCCAACCATATATTGAAATATGTGATCTCAAGAAGAAGAATTCAAACACAAGAGAAGGAGGGAAAAGGAGAAAACTAGTTGAAAAGGAACTAGAAGGAGAACAAGTTAAGAAGGAAGTAGAAGAAACGGAAGCTGTTGGATCTCAACTAGATGATCTAACTAAACTAAGTAAGGAAGCAAGGAGAGGTATGGGCATAAGCATGGGGCGCCAGAGATAGGCATGGAGCACAATACTGTTGGAGTAGGTGAGCTGCTCCCTCCTCTCTTCTTCACGCAAAACCTCTCTTCTCTTCTTCCTTCTTCACGCCATTCTTCTCTTCTTCTGCACCTCCTCTTATTCAAAGTCTATAAATATATGTGTAACCTCTTGTAAAGGTTTGTAATGACTAAGAGAATAAAATACATACAAACTTTCATAATCTCTTGCTATTCTCACTCTTAGTCTCTAAACATACTTCAATCTCTTTAAACTTATAATTTCAATATGGTATCAGAGCGGGTTATCTATTAAACCGCTTATCCTCTTCTTGATTCCTCTAATACTTTACAAGGCTTCTAATCTATAACAATACACCTTCCTTAGTTCTATTCACTCTGAGATTAATATCCTTGAGATCATAGGATCTTCAAGTTGTGAAAGGACTAAGATTGTGTATTATTACTAGAAAATGGAGACTAATAGGGTAACAATCTCGGTTATGCTCAAGGGAAACAACTACCTCATTTGGGCAAAAACCACCAAAACTACTCTTAGAGGCAATATGTTGAGCCAAAAGAAGGAACAGAAGCGGCGGTGAGAAATGAGAAGGAGGAAGCTAAGGAAGAGCAAGAAGAACAATACACTCTTTCTCTTCTCCAAAGCTCACTAGAACCAACTATTTTGGCGGCTTACTCATATGCGGATACCGCCAAGGAACTTTGGGATATACTCAAAAGAGTATATAGAAACATCTCAAACATATCAAGGATATTTGAGGTGAAAAGGGCATTGAATGAGCTCCAACAAGAGGAAAAGTCATTCAGGGAAATGTTTGTGGAGTATAGAAGCTTATGGGCCGAGTTGGAGATCTTGAGGCCACACACTATAGACCCCATGGAGTTAGGAGAAAGGCGTGACCAAGATCAAGTGTTTGGGCTTCTCTTGGCACTCAATGCATCATACAAGGATCTTATCAAGCATATACTTCGATTTGAGAATCTGCCAAGTCTAGCGGAAGTATGTGGTATGATACAAAGGGAAGAAGGGTCTAGAGACCTGTTTCGTGCACCAAGTGAAGCTGCACATCTTGCAAGAAAGAATCTCACATTTGGAGACAAGAGGACGTTGGAGTGTGAGCATTACAAGATGAAAGGAAACACTAAGGAGAAGTGTTGGACCCTCCATCCACACTTGAGGCCTAAGCGGCTAAGGGAGAATGGGAATGGACCTAGAGCCTTCACGGGAATAGCACAACCTGTTGAAGAATTGGTTAGAAGGTCTGAGTTTGAAGCTCTCATCAAGAGCCTAGCCAAACTCACAGATTCGGGTAAGAGTTTTTTCAGCTCTAAAACACCCATAAAGAAGACTAGAATCATTGTGGATTCAGGGGCTTCTCATCACATGATCAAGGATCAAGATATGTTAAAGAATCTTGAACCGTGCCATGGAAGTGTACAAGTAGCCAATGGAAGCTCAGTTCCAATTAAAGGGATAGGAGAGTTAGAGCTTTTTAAAAGGGAAACAAAAGCATTATACATGCCTAACTTCTCATCTAATCTTTTATCCGTTGATAAAGCTACAAAGGACTTGGGGTGTGTGTTTGGGACTGACTTTGTTCAGCAGTCCTCAAGACGGTCTTACCCAATCTCATCCAAAAAGAAGTAGTGTGTGAGGCGTGTGTACTAGGGAAGCATTGTAGACAAGCTTTTCTTACTTCATCTACAACTTGTGATGAAGCGTTTGGCATTGTACACTCAGATGTATAGACCTCACCATGTAATTTAAGAGATCAATATAAATATTTTATTTCATTCATTGATGACTACTCAATATATACATGGATCACTCTTCTACATACCAAGGATCAAGTTTATGAAGCCTTCACCAACTTCATTAACTATATCTCTACCCAATTCAAAACAAAGATCAAAGTATTGCGTAGTGATAATGGAGGGGAATATGTGAGTAAACGATTCAAAGAGTTGCTCAACAACTTTGGCATCATGTATCAAACATCGTGTGCATACACTCCTCAGCAGAACGGGATAGCTGAAAGGAAGAATAGACACCTAATGGATGTAGCAAGGACTCTCATGATTGCCATAAGAGTACCAAAGTTCCATTGGGGAGATGCCGTAATGACATCAAGCTACTTAATCAACCGACTTCCAACCAAAAATCTGGATGATAAGTCCCCATTTGAAGTGTTGTACAAGAAGAAACCAAGCTTAAATCATATCAAAACGTTTGGATGCACATGCTTCATGTTTTTACCAGAAGGACACAAAGCAAACTTGAACCTCGAAGCATGAGGTGTGTGTTCATTGGATATTCACCAACACAAAAGGGCTACAAGGTCTACAATCTGGAAACAAGAAGAGTGTATGTGTCTAGAGAAGTATGGTTTAATGAACAAGAGAGTTTCTATGGGGCTAAGGATCATGATGCTTCTAAAGGAACGATCTATTCATCCATGGACTTGATGGTGTTTGATGAAACCCCAAGCCTATGTGAAGAAGTACAAGAAGAAACATCTGAGAACTTCATAGAGCAAGATAGTGCGGATAATACACATGAGGAAGCGGATCAGAATTTGGATGAAGAGGGAGCGGATGCTGAAGAAGGACCGGAGCCAACCATACCTCTAAGAAGAAGTACAAGACAGAGGTGACAACGTGTCTTTTATGGCTACAACAATTCTGCTATGCTCCAAGGAAAGTCTAGTACGAGTAATCTTCCTTGTGTGATAAGAGAGTGTCCTGAGCGTATGGCGAGCTTAGATCTCGATCCTATTGGCGACAACATTCTCATATCACTAGAAGGAGATCATACTCAAACTAGTATTATCACATATCCCATTGAGCATTTCTGTTCCTTGGCGACATTACCCATGGAGCATGAAGTGTTTCTCACAAAAATCAGCAAGGAATACATTCCTAGCTCATATGAAGAAGCATGTGAGAGTGAAGTATGGGTGAAAGCCATGGAAGAGGAAATGAAGTCCATGGAAAGGAATAATACTTGGTACTTAACCGACTTACCAAAGGATAAGAAGTCAGTTGGGAGTAGATGGGTGTATACAATTAAATACACAAGTGATGGAGAAATAGAAAGGTACAAAGCAAGGCTGGTAGCAAATGGATATACTCAAGTCTATTGGGAGGACTATACTGAAACATTTGCTCCAGTGGCTAAGCTCCATTCCATAAGAATTCTAATCTCGGTAGCTGTAAACTTGGAATGGGACTTATGGCAAATGGACGTCAAGAACGCCTTCTTGCAGGAGGATTTGGAAGAAGAAGTATATATGGATCTACCCCAAGGGTATCATAATGGAGGCAACAAAATGTGTAGATTGAAGAAAGCAATCTATGGGCTGAAGCAATCTCCAAGAGCATGGTACCAAAGGCTAAGCGCTTGCCTCTTGAAGAAGGAGTTCATAAAATCTGAAGCGGATCATACTCTATTCATAAGATAAAGTGAAGGAGGAGTAGTGGTAGTCTTGATTTATGTTGATGATCTAATCATTATAGGAAGTGATAAAGATGGAGTAGATCAAATCAAGGGACTCTTGAAGGCCGACTTTGATATAAAGGATCTAAGGGAGCTCAAGTACTTCCTAGGGATTGAGATGGCACGATTTGGAGATGGAATGTTCATATCTCAAAGGAAATACGTGCTGGATCTCTTGGAAGAAACTAGGAAGTTAGGATCTAAGCCGGCCAAAACTCCAATAAAAGAAGGATTCCAAGATAGTCCTGAGGGGGAGCCTTTGGAGAACATTAAAAGATACCAAAGGATGGTGGGCAAACTTATCTATCTTACCATTACAAGACCTGACATCTGCTTTGCAGTAAACCGTGTGAGCCAGCATATGCAAAAGCCAACCTCACAACATTGGAACATGATTGAGAGGTTGCTAAGGTACCTAAAGAATTGCCCTGGAAAAGGAGTATGGATGCATGTTAATGGGAACACAAAGGTCCAAAGGTTATTGTGATGCGGATTGGGCTGGAGATAAAAAGGATAGAAAGTCCACATCTAGTTTTTGCACATTTGTGGGAGGAAATCTAGTAACTTGGAGGAGCAAAATACAGAAGGTCAGAGCCTTATCAAGTGCTGAGGCAGAGTACAGAGCCATGAAAGAATTGACAAAGGAGTTGATATGGATAAAACCGCTTCTAAAAGACCTTGGAATCCAGGGAGATGAAGAAATGCTATTGTATTGTGATAATCAAGCTGCAATGCATATAGCATCAAATCTGGTATTTCATGAAAGAACCAAACACATAGAAGTTGATTGCCACTTTGTGAGAGGGAAGATACAAGAAGGAATTATCAAAACAGCCTTTCTAGCAAGCAAGGATCAATTAGCTGATATCTTCACTAAGGATCTCCACCGACCAATCTTGAGGGGGAGTGTTGAAATATGTGATCTCAAGAAGAAGAATTCAAACACAAGAGAAGGAGGGAAAAGGAGAAAACTAGTTGAAAAGGAGAAAACTAGTTGAAAAGGAACTAGAAGGAGAACAAGTTAAGAAGGAACTAGAAGAAACGGAAGCTGTTGGATCACAACTAGATGATCTAACTAAACTAAGTAAGGAAGCAAGGAGAGGTATGGGCACAAGCATGGGGCGCCAGAGAGAGGCATGGAGCGCAATACTGTTGGAGTAGGTGAGCTGCTCCCTCCTCTCTTATTCACGCAAAACCTCTCTTCTCTTCTTCCTTCTTCACGCCATTCTTCTCTTCTTCTGCACCTCCTCTTATTTAAAGCCTATAAATATATGTGTAACCTCTTGTAAAGATTTGTAATGACTAATAGAATAAAATACATACAAACTTTCATAATCTCTTGCTATTCTCACTCTTAGTCTCTAAACATACTTCAATCTCTTTAAACTTATAATTTCAATACCATAGGCCGCCTATTTCATCAAGACCGGACAATTCCTACCATCCAACCCGGCAACATCAAGCGGACCAAGGCCAAACGATATAGGACCCTTTTCAATGCCTACCTTCAAGATGCCTTTGATTGAGGAATCTATGGGCAATGGACGGTGAACCCAGACTCGCAATGAGGCGATCAGCAGGACACAAGTGAAGTTATCTTCACTGTCCTTACCATCACTTGGTAAGGACCTCATCAAGACGTTGATTGAGGAATCTATGGGCAATGGACGGTGAACCCAGACTCGCAATGAGGCGATCAGCAGGACACAAGTGAAGTTATCTTCACTGTCCTTACCATCACTTGGTAAGGACGTCATCAAGACGCCAAGGTTTACCGGATGGGTTTTTAATGAGGCAAGGAGACTTGGTGCATCATTGCCAGTTTAGTGGACTTAAGCATCTCGGTAATAATCCTATCCAAGGAGGGCCCAACACCATTGCCTTCCTTCCCTCTTTTCTTTACTCGATTTAGTTTAATTCTCCTTTAGCCCAAATTGCGCTTGTCCTTAAAGCATTGGGCCTTGTCCTTTTGTGAACCTCTGGACCCTACTTGGCAGCCTATTTAAAAGGCTGAACCCCACTTGTATTTGGCAGACTATCTTTGATTATTGAATGCATTGTTGCTTATTGTTCCTTTCTTAGTTCTTCAAGTTGTTGCTGTTGAACGAATCACCGAGTGAGCTCTTCCGAGTTGTTGCTAGGAACTCGCTCCCCGGTGCTGAATTGTGAGGCATTTCCCTTGCTTTTGAACCCTTTACTATCTTGTTTACTCCTTTAGTTGTTTCTAGGTCGAGTAAATCCTTAGAAGTAGTTTAAGCTTGTGAACGAACCTCCTTTGAGCTCTTCTTGAGTCTTGACTCAGAACTCGCCCAAGGAGTTGTATCGTGAGGCTTCACTTCCATACTTACAACCTCTATCTCCCTTTTTCCTCTTTGGTAACCTTAGGGTCGAGTCAATCCCCTTAGTTTAATCTCTTGTCCGTTTAACACTTGCTATTGCGCTTCACTAACTGTACCGATCTCCTTGCGGGTCAAACCGCTTAGTTGGAGCGTATCAGTCAGGGTCGGTGGTATGGGGAACGTTGACCTCAGTGCATTGAATAGCGCCATCCTGACCTGATGCCATACCGGTTGGTTCTCCGGTACATGGATCCATATCACTCTGCGTACGACCATTCCGTCCGTCCGCACCAGCCCGACGGGACTGATAGTGAAGCCACCATTTCGGGAGTGTATCAGCTAGTATCAGAGCCAAAGCATCACTCATTAGGTTGCATCTTTCTGATAAAACTCTTTCCTTTGACTCATCTACTATTTTTACGACATTAAGCTATTCTTATTTCGTATTTCTCTTTAACAAACCTTTGTTAAAACCCTTATCGTTTTAAGCTTAGCTTCGTCTCAAAGCCTTGTGCTTGTAGCTAGCCTTTGGTTGAAAACGTACGATTAACTGAGTCTTAATCCATGGACCGCCATTGTTTCCCAAGTGAGACGCGAGGTTGAAGACAAGTACGTGGGGACCTTACCTGGTTAACACGCCTGACTCGTATGTCCTCTAGCCAAGCCACGTGTGGGATATTTCGTCCTTGCCTTATCATTGGGATTCATCTCATTGGCTAGACGCTTGGAAGCCGCGTGCAAGCTGTCCTTATTTTTGTTGTTTTTGACCACCCCTTTTGTTTGCCCAAACATTCGAGTGTCGTACGACCCTTTGGTCCTATTAATCTTATCCATAAAGATCCTAGTCTGTCCCGATCGTGAGTTCGACCGGACGACCTTACTGGGCCACCGTCCCTCGACCAGGACACCACCGAGGGTCCAACCTCTCGGGGCCCACAACCTCAAAAGGTCCTCCACCATCCGTACACCACCGTCCGTATCCCACCACCTTTGATATGTTCCAAATGGGTGGATAGACCCGCAAGGAGATCGGTACGGTCAGTGAAGCGCAAAGGCAGTTTCAAACAGATGTGAGGTTAAGCTAAGAGGATTGACTCGACCCAAAGGCAACCAAAAGAGAGTAAAAGGAGGATAGCGGTTGTAAGTAAGGGTATGAAGCCTCACGATACAACTTCTTGAGGGAGTTCCGAGTTAGGACTCAAGAAGAGCTCAAAGGAGATTCGTTCACAAGCTTAAGCAACTTCTAAGAATCTACTCAACCAAGAAACAAGTAAAGGAGCAAACAAGATAGAAGAGGGTTGAAAAGCAAGGGAAATGCCTCACGATTCAGCACCGGGGAGCGAGTTCTTAGCAACAACTCGGAAGAGCTCACTCGGTGGTTCGTTTAACAGCAATGACTTGAAGAACTAGAAAGGAACAATAAGCAACAATGCATTCAATAATCAAAGTTAGTCTGAGAATACAAGTGGGATTCAGCCTTTTAAATAGGCTGCGAAGTAGGGTTCAGAGGTTCATAGAAGGACAAGGCCCAATGCTTAACGACAAACGCAATTTTGGCTAAAAGGAAAATGAACTAAAGCGAGTAAGGGAAAAGGGAAGGAAGACAATGGGGTGGGCCCTCCTTGGATAGGATCATTGCTGTGATAGTTAAGTCCACTAAACCGGTAATGATGCACCAAGTCTCCTTGCCTCATTAAAAACCCATCCAGTAAACCTCTTTGGGAAAAAACCGAATGGGGAAAAAGAGTAAAATTCTCTTGGTGTCTTGATGAGGTCCTTACCAAGTGATGGTAAGGACACTGAAGATAGCTTTACTTGTGTCCTGCTGATCGCCCAGTTGCGGGTCTTGGTTCACCGTCCATTGCCCATAGATTCCTCGATCAAAGGCATCTTGAAGGTAGGCGTTGAAAAGTGTCCTATAGCGTTTGGCCTTGGTCCACTTGATGTTGCAGGGTTGGACGGTATGAATTGTCAGGTCTTGATGAAGTATGCGGCCTATGGTTAGGATGGGACGAACTGGTTCCATGATGCCATGCGGCCTGGAACGATACCCAGTACTGGACGGAAACTCCGTCTGGACCGCGGTACGGTCAGGGTCAGTGGTACGCGGGACGGTGTCAGCGGTACTAGGAGTAGCATTATCTCGACTTGATGCCATAGCGGTTAGTTCCTCGGTACATGGGTCCGTATCAACCGTCCATACCGGTCAAACTCGCCAGCTTGACCTCACCGACTACAACCCCAACGACCTCACACTGTCATCCGTACCTCGCCGTCCGTACATACCGATCCTACCAACCATGGCCGAACCCACAGAAGAACAACCCGGTCCTATTGAGATCGGTGTGATACTGGCCACGATCCAGACTCTGATCAAGCACCTCACCAAACATATAGCATGCTACGACCTACAATCTAATGCTCGACCGTAACTCCCAAACCGTCTAAACGATCCTGCCGATCTACCCCCTGAAGGACCGGTACCAGCTTACCCATCCAACGAAGGATACGATCCATACAGAACCTGACCCGGAAGACCCAAACAAAGAGAATGACCAAACGCCTATGACCGGGATGACTGTGCACCTCGACCTGAGGTCCCGATACACAAGCTGGTTCCACCGACTTTCGCAGGAAAGGTCGACCCAGAAGCCTATCTTGACTGGGAAAGGCGTATGGACCACCAGTTTGACTGCTATGACTATTCCAAACCAAAGAAAGTCACCTTTGTCGTGGCTCAACTGACTGACCATGCCCTCACTTGGTGGGACTGTGATCTGGCCGAGCGAAGACAGCACCCCGAAGGTATGATCTCCACCTGGGAGGTTATAAAGCACGTAATAAGGAAACGGTACGTCCCTCCTCTCAACCACCGCGACTTGCAGAAATGATTCCGGAAGCTTCACCAAGGTACCCAGACCATCAAAGAATATTACGATGAGTACGAACATCTCCGGAACCGCTTACAAGTAGACGACTGTGAAGAGACCTTGATGGCCCAGTTCATGGATGGAATGCAAGATCAGAGCCTGGAAGGACGAACGACAATCCTATCAAGGCTTTAACGAGCTTCTCCATCTTGCCATTTACTTGGAAGCTCAGATCCGGAGGAAGGTTGGAACAGCTTCCCGAGGAAGGGCTCCCACGCCACACAATGGTCAGAGGCCCATTGCCATAGACTCTCGTTTCAAATCCCAGCAACCCGAAGCACCCAAGCCGGTCCGACCCACACAATGACAGAAGCTAACACTGGAAAAAGCTAGGACGTGATATGCTATAAGTGCCAGGGCAGAGGACACTAGTCCAGGGATTGCCCTAATAACCGGGCAATGATCCTCACCCCTGAAGGTGACTATGTGTCTAAAGATGAGGAGCTCGTTAAGGAGAATGATCCCGAACCTGCTCAGCCAGATGAAGCGATCGGGTACCCAGACGTTAGGGACTTGCTGGTTATCCAGAGGAGCCTAAGCACCATGGCCCTTCCTGAACCAGCCAGACAGCGAGACAACATCTTCCACACTCGCTATCCCATCAACGGCAAGGTTTGCGATTTGATCATTGATGGTGGGTCCTGTACCAATGTGGCTAGCTCCCACCTCGTGACCAAACTCTCTCTCCCTACTTCTAAACATAATCACCCCTATAAACATTGTTGGTTGAGTAATAAAACTGTCATACCTGTTACCGAACAAGTAGAACAAGCTTTTAGCATAAGACAATACTGGGACACGTTCCAGTGCGATGTCGTTCCAATGCAAGATAGCCACGTCCTCTTAGGACGTCTATGGCAATTTGATATGGGACATTACCCATAATGGCCGGTCCAACTTCTACTAATTCATGCATGACTCTAAGTGCATTAACCTAGCTCCTTAATCACCCGATCAACTGCATGAACTACAATCCCGATTGTCTATGAACACTTCTTCCCGACCCAACTTCCTTATATCTATTTGGGACACTTGTAAAACCATCGACAATGAGTGTCGAGTTTTACTAATGGTGTACAAAGATGTGTTGAGTGCAGGTACCATGGAAGGCCCAATCCCATATGAGCTCCAAAGGATCCTACAGAAGTATTCAGCGGTCTTCCCTGTAGATATCCCGCACGGGTTACCACCCCTCCGAGGTATTCAGCACATGAGTGACTTTGTCGCTAGAGCCTCTTTACCCAACTGTCCCGCTTACCATGTCAACCCGGAATAGGCCAAAGAACTAGAGCAGCAGGTCGCTGACCTCATAGCCAAGGGTTATGTCCGGGAGAGCCTCAGTCTATGTGCTGTACCAGTCCTTTTGGTTCACAAGAAGGATGGTAGCTGGAGGATGTGCATGGACTGCTGACCCATCAACAACTTCACGGTCAAGTACCGGCACCCGATTCCCAACCTGGATGACATGTTGGACGAGCTAAGTAGCGCGTCCATCTTCTCCAAAGTCGATCTAAAGAGCGGCTACCACCATGTCCGAATGAGAGAAGGCGACAAGTGGAAGACCGCCTTCAAGATCAAGCAAGGGCTGTACGAGTTGCTCGTCATGCCCTTCGGTATATCCATTGTCCCTTCCACATTCATGCGGTTGATGAACCGCACTCTCCGGGCCTTCATCAACAAGTTTGTGGTCATCTACTTCGACGACATACTCATCTACAGCAAGACCTTGGCCGAGCATGCATCTCACCTAGATGCTGTCCTACAAACCCTTTAGCACGAAGAACTATACACCAACATGGCGAAGTGCACCTTCATTGCTAAAGAGCTGATCTTCTTGGGCTTTGTCATTAGCGGTCATGGTCTGAAGGTAGACCAAGAGAAGATCCAGGCCATCGAAGAATGGCCAACCCTAACCAACGTCAGCCAAGTGCGAAGCTTCCACGGCCTGACCAGTTTTTACAGGCAATTCGTTCGAGACTTCAGTTCAATTACAGTGTCAACCCAGAAGAGGCCAAAGAGCTAGAGCAGCAGGTCGCTGACCTCATGGCCAAGGGTTATATCCGGGAGAGCCTCAGTCCATGTGCTGTACCGGTCTTTTTGGTTCACAAGAAAGACGGTAGCTGGAGGATGTGAGTGGACTGCCGACCCATCAACAACATCATGGTCAAATACCGGCACCCAATTCCCTGCCTGGATGACATGTTGGACGAGCTAAGTAGCACGTCCATCTTCTCCAAAGTTGACCTAAATAGCAGCTACCACAAAGGTCCAAATGGGAGAAGGCGATGTGTGGAAGACCGCCTTCAAGACCAAGCAAGGGCTGTACGAGTGGCTCGTCATGCCCTTCGGTCTATCCAACGCTCCCTCCATATTCATGCGGTTGATGAACCACACTGATACGCTCCAGGAACGTTGGCTACGGAATCAGGCTGAATCGGGTCGAGACCGGAAAGGAGGCGGTCGTACGTGTACCGGTACGGTACCTCGGTTGGTGGAAGGGCCGCGGTACGGGTCCTCGGCGGTACGGATGGGGAAAACGGGATGGTAAAGTGGTGGTGTCAAGGCGGGGTTTGGACGGCGGGAAGGTTGGATGAAGGTAGAGATAGAAGAGGATGGAGATAAGCGTTTGGAGAGTGGAAAGGATGGAGCGAAGTGAGAATGGATAGATGGATCGGTAACAATGGATCGAAAGCCGGCCACACGGTATTTGGACAATGCCGTGATACGACTGATCAGAGTCCGAGCTGAGCTTCCAGGACAACGATGTTTAAACTACTTGAGATTCGAGAGCAAGCTTTAAGGTAATTGCATTCATTCAAATCTGAGTTCAAGGGGGATGTTACACGCCCTTATATAGGCGAAAGACATAGGGCAACAAGCCCCTCACAAAGGACCAGCGTGCCCTTGGGTGTTTACATACCCGTAAAACAGTAACTTAAGTTCTTAGTAAAACGGTAAAAACACGAAAACAGGAAGGGTTAGAGATTAGGGCCGGACGACAACCACGCGGACCATGGGCGGGTAAGGTGATGATCGGCTCGGTCCTAATGCGTCCGGGTCGTGAACCTCGTTAAAAACCTTGATGGGAAAACCACCTAGGGATAAAACCCGATCAAGGGAAAAAGAGTGTTCCTTTCCCAAACGACTTTAGTGGGGCGTTTTTGTTGAAATTAAGAGTATGAAGGCTTAGAGATTGTTGAGAGAGTGATAGTTGTGGCGTGAGAATGATAAGGAGTTTGAGGTTTGGATACTTAGAGAATGTTTAGGATGATGATGGTGGCGTGGGTATTGATGTAATGAGAGATTATTGTTTGAGAATGATAATAAGAATGATGATAAGAATGAGAATGATAATGGTTGATGAAATAAGATGAACTAAGAAGAAGCATGGCGCCGGAGAGCTAAAGCTCCACCGGCGCCTTTAGGGAGATAAGCAAAGCTTCCTTTTACTCTTTTAATCTTCTTATTCTCTTATTCACAACACTCTTTACATCACATTACATGTATATTTATAGAGTTTTTACATAGAGAAGAAGAGAAGAGGCGTGAAGAAGGAAGGAGAGAAGGGAGGAGTTTGCGTGAAGAAGAGAGAAGGGAAGGGAGCAGCTCACTGTTTGACTCCTGTTCAAGCTGCGCCCATACCCTGCTGCTGACGCCTCCATGCTTGTGCCCATGCCCTGGTTCTGGCGCCCCATGCTCTCCTTTGCTTCCTCTTTTCTACTTAGTTAGTCTTCTAGTTAGTATGTAACAGCTTCCTTTCTTCTAGTTACGTCCTAACCAAGACTTCTTCTAGTTCCTTGTGAACTAGGTTTCCTTTCCCTCCTTCTCTTAGATTTGAATTCTTCTATCATAGAGATCACATATTTCAACACTCCCCCTCAAGATTGGTCGGTAGGTGTCCTTAAGGCCAATCTTGCCATGTACGTGATCCTCATTGATAGAAGATGATGCCATGATAAGGATATCCGCTAGCTGATCCTTGCTTGCTCCAAAGACGGTTTTGATGACCCCTAACCTCAATGAGACCATGGCTTCCTCTCCTATGGCCTTTATTCTTTCTTGCGGATTAGGCTTTGTCTTCTCTAAGCTTCACTCGGATCATGTCTCCTCGGGCTTCTTGTCTCAAACTTAATCTTGACTTCAAGTTCCTCGGATGACATCTTCTAGCTCACGGAATACTCACATTGTCATTGGCTTCCTCTTGATGACTCTTGGGAGTATACTCTATCCGTTAGATGCCACTTCCCGCTGCTTCTCGGATCACCACACCTAATAAGGTCTGAAAGGTGGTTTCTCCTTCGGTTTTCTTACAACATCATCCATAGCTACTCTTATGTGTCTCCCGGCTTTCTCTCGCCATCGTCTCCTCATACGGTGCTTGGAGTGCCTTGTTGCCTTGTTTACCGTTCCACAGCCTCCTAGGTGAACGCCTCTTGGTCTGAGCTTCACACTCCATCTATCAAGATCAATCTTGGCTTCAACCCTTCATAGATTTGATCTTGATTCTTCAAAGAGCCATCCGCTCTAATCCCACTTATCATAAGACTCTCCCGGCTTCCTCTCGGAATGCCGCACCTATTGATGGTACAATGTGATAGTCCTCTTCTTCTTGGACCATCACCTAACTTGGTGCTTCAACGGTCTTCTTCAACACTCCCCCTCAAGCTTGGTTCGAGTATGAGAAGAACCAAACTTGACAAGGAAGACCGTTGCATAATTTGGAGCTCACCGCTTCTTCAACACTTCCCTTCAAACTAGCCCGTTGCCAAGGGACCACTCTTGCAAAGGAAAGAGCACTAAGCTTGATTATGCCAATGATGCCGCCTCCTTTTAGACTATCTATCCCACTTGCCAATTAGGACAAGCTTTCTTCTGCTAGCCATTTTGGATTAGGCCACAAAGGACATCATCTACCTCCACATAACACCACCATGAATAGCTTGCTTGAGCCTATACACACTTCTTCTTGTAGATTGCTCCGCTTGGATCGCCACATGGTTGGGTATGATCACCACTCTCTCAAGACCTCCTGGATCAAGTGATTCGGCCTCAAGAGAGGATGAAGACCATGTGGAAGAATATGACCCTCCATAAGCACCCTTTAATCAATACCTTGGAGCAACTACTTCTTGGACCATCTGAATCTTCCGCTTGTTGAAAGATTCACCAATGAAAGATAGCATTAGCCTATGAGATTGGTTTTGGAAGTCATGAACTTCTTGGAAATGAGTCTTGCAGAGTTTTGATTCGCCTGTTACTGAGGCTGAGAATTCGCCAAGAGCTTCACTGAGTCGCTGTTGCTCTTCTTCTTCTCAGAGCAACAATCGCTCTTAACCTCTTCCTCTGAGGTTTCCCTCTCTCAGCAGCCTTACTCTTCTCCTCCTTAACGCTTGAAGTTACAAGCGAATGTGAGTTTCCAATCACCATAACTGGAATCAAACTCTCAAGAATCACAACACAAGCCCATCCAAAAACATTGCTTACTATCTCTTCACCGCTTCTTTTCCACAATTGATTTTTCTCTTATCAACTGTGTTTCTTTGATCAAAAATTATTGACCACTTCCATTTCTTTGCAGGAAACATCTCAGCCTTGTGCTTCATCTCTGTTTCATGCAAGTCTTCTACGTGAACTCCTCTTGTCACGTCTCTTCCGCAAGTCTCTTCCGGGTTAAAGATGTGAACTCCTCTTGTCACTTCTCTTCCGCAAGTCTCTTCCGGGATTCAACCTTCTTCAGCTTCCTCTTTCTAAGGTAAGCTTCTCCTTTTCTCCAAGTTTTACTATGAGCTGTCTCATATTTTCCTTGAAGTCTTATGTGAACTAGATTCACACTTTCTTTGACTGTTTTTTGTACAGCCGGTTTAATGCTTCCTCTTCTTTCTTGCTGGATGTCTTCATTTGATCACCAGCCACTTTACTTCCTGTTCAATGATTTTTTTCACTTGGAGCTTGCTTGGATCACCACTTAAGATCACCACACAGCCTTCTCCTCTTCTAAACCATCACGCCAAAAACACTCCTCATCTCCTAGATGCCTTATTTCCCACGCCATACATGCCAAAGACCATCACGCCATGACAAGCTTCTTCATGGATGAATGATTCTAAAAATCCTCTGGATCTTGTTTCCAAAGAGGATCACTGAGGGATTGATGTTGATACAACCCCTTTTCAAAGT
Organism: Nasturtium officinale; assembly: GCA_963854855.1. Lineage (NCBI taxonomy): Eukaryota > Viridiplantae > Streptophyta > Magnoliopsida > Brassicales > Brassicaceae > Nasturtium > Nasturtium officinale. The sequence continues at coordinate 3,412,404 of OY978499.1, read as the reverse complement.
TTTGTATGTGGATCTAGACTCCACACACAAGAAACACAAAGAAAGATATTTACTCTCTCACACACACCCTATTAAAAACGCATGGGAGGAACAAATTACCCCAGAAAATCTCTCTCTCATGTGTTTAACAAAAGAAAAACGAGTTCCTCAAGGCAAGGAGCCAGGGAGAGCCCAACGAAATCTCCCTCAATTTGTCATCATTTTCTAGTAACAATACACACCCTTAGTCCTTTCACAACTTGAAGATCTTATGATCTCAAGGATATTAATCTCAGAGTGAATAGAACTAAGAAAGTATATGGTTATAGATTAGAAGACTTTGTAGAGAGCTAGAAGAATAACAAGAGATTAGGCGCTAGATCACTCAACTTGCTCTGATACCATGTTGAAATTAAGAGTATGAAGGCTTAGAGATTGTTGAGAGAGTGATAGTTGTGGCGTGAGAATGATAAGGAGTTTGAGGTTTGGATACTTAGAGAATGTTTAGGATGATGATGGTGGCGTGAGTATTGATGTAATGAGAGATTATTGTTTGAGAATGATAATAAGAATGATGATAAGAATGAGAATGATAATGGTTGATGAAATAAGATGAACTAAGAAGAAGCATGGCGCCGGAGAGCTAAAGCTCCACCGGCGCCTTTAGGGAGATAAGCAAAGCTTCCTTTTACTCTTTTAATCTTCTTATTCTCTTATTCACAACACTCTTTACATCACATTACATGTATATTTATAGAGTTTTTACATAGAGAAGAAGAGAAGAGGCGTGAAGAAGGAAGGAGAGAAGGGAGGAGTTTGCGTGAAGAAGAGAGAAGGGAAGGGAGCAGCTCACTGTTTGACTCCTGTTCAAGCTGCGCCCATACCCTGCTGCTGACGCCTCCATGCTTGTGCCCATGCCCTGGTTCTGGCGCCCCATGCTCTCCTTTGCTTCCTCTTTTCTACTTAGTTAGTCTTCTAGTTAGTATGTAACAGCTTCCTTTCTTCTAGTTACATCCTAACCAAGACTTCTTCTAGTTCCTTGTGAACTAGGTTTCCTTTCCCTCCTTCTCTTAGATTTGAATTCTTCTATCATAGAGATCACATATTTCAACAGTTTTCACCGAGTCAAGGTGAAAACGCTAAGGACTTGGTCCTTGATGTTTGCCGCGGTTGCCAGCTTGGGTTGTTGCCATTTGCCTTCCTTCAATCCTTGGGCAATCACCATGTTCATCCTTGTTTGGTATGGCCTTGAGTATGCGCGGTCAATGACCGATACCGGCATATTTGGCAACGTTCCTTGGCTTTCGTCCGTGTCTATCCCGGCATCATCCGGCTGGCTATCCTCCGGATCGGATGTGGCTTGGGCCTCATCATGCCCTCCCTCTTGAAAATGTTTTGGCTTCAAAACTTGATCACCTGCATCAAAACGGGACAAGTCAGCAACATTGAAAGTGGTGGACATGTTACCTTTACCTGGGATGTCTATCCGGTACGCGTTGTTGTTAATGCGCTCTAGGACTTGGAAGGGACCATCTCCTCGCGGTTGTAGCTTGGTTTGCCGGGTTTTGTTGAATCGTTCAGTTCGGGTGTGTAGCCAAACCCAATCTCCTGGTTGTAGGATCATTGGCTGTCTTCCTCGGTCCGCTTTCTGCTTGTACTGCTCCGTCTTCTTGAGGATTCGGTTGCGGACCCGTTCATGAAGCTTACGGACATATTCAGCCTTGGTTACCCCATTTTGGTCTTCCATCCTTTCAGGGGGCAATGGAATCATGTCGAGCGGTGTACGCGGATTGAACCCGTAGCATATTTCAAACGGGGAGAGGCCGGTAGTTGAGTGGGTCGCCCGGTTATAGGCAAATTCCACATAGGGTAGGCTTTGGAGCCAATTGGCTTTGTTGGAGTCCACGGCCGTCCTGAGCAAGGCTCCCAAGGTTCGGTTAACGACTTCAGTCTGCCCATCAGTTTAAGGATGCGCGGCAGTGGAGAAAAGGAGTTTGGTTCCCATGCGTCTCCACAAGGTTCTCCAGAAATGGCTGAGGAATTTTGGGTCTCGATCAGAGACAATGGTTTGGGGCAGGCCGTGAAGTTTGACAACGTCCCGGAAGAAAAGGTCGGCAATGGCCGTAGCGTCCCACGCCTTGGAACAGGGCATGAAATGGGCCATTTTGGAAAAACGGTCGACCACTACCATCACTGAGTCCTTTCTTTCAATTGGAGGCAATCCTAGCAGAAAGTCCATGGATAGGTCGACCCATGGGGAGGTTGGGATGGGCAGGGGCATGTATAGTCCGTACGGATGGGACTTGGTCTTGGCGCGCCTGCAGGTTAAACACCTTGCGCAGAAGACTTCGACCATACTTCTCATCCTAGGCCAGTAGAAGTGACTCCGCAACATGTCTAAGGTCTTATGCGTCCCAAAGTGTCCCATTAAACCGCCACTGTGGGCTTCTTGAACGAGCAGCTCTCGAACAGATCCCTCTGGTATGCACAACCGTTTGCCCTTAAAAAGGAAGCCGTCGTGGACATGAAAATCCTTGAAGGAGTCCTTCCCATGTTCGGCATAGGGAAGTTTTAGACCGGGATCATCTTGGTACCGGTCCTTAAGAGGGCCGAAGCCTAGAACCTTGGCCTCAACAGTAGTGATAAGGGCGTGGCGACGGGAAAGGGTGTCGGCGACTACATTCTCTTTTCCCTTCTTATACTTGATGACATAGGGAAAAATCTTGATGAACTCGAGCCATTTGGCGTGCCGCTTCTTCAGGTTGGTTTGCCCCCGGAGATGCTTCAAGGTTTCATGATCCGAGTGGATCACGCACTCCTTGGAGAGGAGGTAGTGTTGCCAGGTTTCAAGGGCTCGGACCAACGCATAGAGCTCTTTATCGTAGGTGGGGTAATTGAGTGTGGCTCCATTGAGCTTCTCACTGAAGTAGGCCACGGGACGCCCTCCTTGTGTTAGCACAGCTCCAATGCCTATACCGGACGCGTCACACTCAATTTCGAAGGTTTTGTTGAAGTCGGACTAGGCTAGCAATGGTGCTTGAGTGAGTTGACCCTTGAGCTCTTGGAAAGCCTTCTCTTGGGGTTCTTCCCATATAAACCCGAAAGACCTTTACACCAAAGCCGTTAAGGGGGCGGCAATGGAACTAAAGTCCCGAACGAAACGCCGATAGAAGCTGGCCAGACCATGGAAGCTACGGACTTGGCTGACACTGGTAGGGGTTGGCCATTCTTGGATGGCCCTGACCTTCTCTTGGTCTACTTTTAGACCCTGACTACTGAGGACAAAGCCTAAGAAGATAAGTTCTCGAGCGCCGAAGGTGCATTTGGCCATGTTGGCATAAAGCTCCTCTTGTTGCAAGGTTCGTAGGACCGTATCTAGGTGGGAAGCGTGTGCAGTAAGATCCTTGCTGTAGACAAGGATGTCGTCAAAGTAGACAACCACGAATTTATTGAGGAACGCTCGGAGAGTATGGTTCATCAGTCGCATGTAGGTGGAAGGGGCGTTGGACAGGCCGAACGGCATGACTAGCCACTCGTACAGCCCTTGCTTGGTTTTGAAGGCGGTCTTCCATTCGTCACCTTCCCTCATTCGGACTTGGTGGTAGCCACTTTTGAGGTCGATCTTGGAGAAAATGGACGCGCCACTAAGTTCGTCCAACATGTCATCCAAACGGGGAATTGGATGTCGGTACTTGACCGTAATATTGTTGATGGGCCGGCAGTCCACGCACATCCTCCAGCTACCATCCTTCTTGGGAACCAAAAGGACTGGTACGGCGCACGGACTGAGGCTTTCGCGGACGTATCCCTTGGACAAAAGGTCGGCAACCTGTCGTTCTAGTTCTTTGGACTCCTCAGGATTGACGCGGTAAGCAGGCCGGTTGGGCAGGGAGGCTCCGGGAATGAAGTCGATCCGGTGTTCAATACCCCGGAGGGGTGGGAGTCCGTGGGGAATCTCTTCAGGGAAGACGGACGAATACTTCTGGAGGATCCTTTGGAGCTCATCCGGGATTGGATCTTCCCTGGTACCTGCGCTCATCACATCTTTGTAAACCATTAGTACAACTCGGCACTCATTGCCGAGGGTTTTACAAGCATCCCTAATGGATATGAGGAAGTTTGGACGGGAAGATGTGGTTTTGGCTAAGCGAGATTGGAGTTCATGTACTTGAGCGGGTGTTAGAGGTGCTAGGGTAACACGCTTAGTTTCATGCATAAACGAATAAAAGTTGGAACGGCCGTTGTGGGTGGCGTCCTTGTCAAACTGCCATGGGCGTCCTAAGAGGACGTGGCTAGCTTGCATTGGAACAACATCACATTGGACCGTGTCCCGGTACTGCCCTATACTAAAGGCTAGATCTACCTGTTCGGTAACGGGTATAACAGTTTTATCATTCAGCCATCGCAGTTTATAGGGATGAGGGTGTTTAGAGGTAGGGAGGGAAAGCTTTGTCACGAGGTGGGAGCTGGCCACATTGGTACAGGACCCACCGTCAATGATCAAGCCGCAAACCTTGCCGTTGATGGTGCAGCGTGTGTGGAAGATGTTGTCCTGCTGTCCGGTCGGCTCGGTCAAGGTGCTCAGGCTCCTTTCGACGACCAGGAGGTCTCCTACATCCGGGTATTCGACCGTGTCTTCTGGTTGAGCTGGCTCGGGATTGCTTTCCTCGTCCGGCTCCTCGTCCTGGGATTCATAGTTGCCTTCGGGGGTAAGGATCATGGCTCGGTTGTTGGGGCAGTCCCTGGAGTAATGCCCTCTGCCTTGGCATTTGTAGCATATCACATCCCGGCTTCTTCCCGCATTGGCTTTGGGTTGCCTTGGCTTGAAACGTGAATCAATGGCAATGGCCTTGGATGCAATCGGTGGTTTGGGGCTAGGGGACGTGGCTGTAGGGTTGGGAGACCAGACTTGGTTCGGGGAGGTCTTTCCTCGGAAGGCCGAGGCGGTTTTCCTCTTGATCTGAGCTTCTAGGTGGATGGCCAGGTGCATGAGCTCATCAAAACCTTGGTAAGACTGTCGCTCTACTTTGCGGGCGATTCGGTCTTGCATGCCATCCACGAACTGGGCCATTAAGGTCTCTTCACAGTCATTGAGCTGGAGACGGTTTCGCAGATGCTCAAACTCGTCGTAGTACTCTTCAATGGTCCGGGTGCCTTGGTGAAGTTTCAGGAACCGCTTTTGTAAATCGCGGTGATAGAGGGGCGGGACGTAGCGTTTCCTCATGACATATTTCATAACGTCCCAAGTAGGAATTAGTCCTTCACGTCGTCGCCTGCGTTCTGCCAAGTCGCGGTCCCACCATGTAAGGGCATGGTCGGTCAGTTGGGCCGCTGCGTAGGTAACCTTCTTAGGTTCGGAGTAGTCGTAACAATCAAACAGATGGTCCATTCGCCTTTCCCAATCGAGGTAGGCTTCCGGGTCAACCTTTCCCGCGAAGGTCGGTGGGACCAGTTTGTGGACCGGGGCCTCGGGTCGAGGTGCACGGTCATCCCGATCGTTTGGTCGCTCTCTGCGCCGGGGTCGACCTGGACGGGGTTGGTATGGATCGTACCCATCTTCGGATTGGTAGGCCGGGCCGGGTTCTTCAAGGGGTCGGTCGGCGAAATCAGCCGGCGGATTTGGGAGGGGCGGTCGAGCATCAGGTGGAAGGTTGTATCGGGCCATTCGCTCGGTGAGGCGCTCTATTTGGGCCTGGATAGTGGCCAGGATGGTACCGATCTCAATAGGACGGGGCAAGTCTTCCACGGGTTCGGCCATGGGTGATATGGTTGGTACGGATGGGTCGTACGGACGGCGCGGTACTGACAACGGGGTGAGTTCGTCGGGGTCGGAGTCGGTAAGGTCAAGCCGGCGGGGTTGGCCTGTACGGACGGTGGTTGGGTACGGACGGCGGCGTATGGATGGTGGGAGACTCTCGGAGGTACTTGGTCCTGAAAGGTTAGTCCGCCGGGGTCGTCCGGGTCGAGGGACGGTAGCCCAATAGGGTCGTCCGGTCGTAGTCGATGCTGATGGGGATGGGTCAATCGTAGGATCGATCGGACACGGGGGTGTACGGCTGTTGGAGCTGACGTATTCTGCCAGTATGGGCCCTACGCGCATAAAATGACAAAAGATGAAAGCTGGCAGTATGGTGCAAAGATAGAGGATTGTTTTGCTAGAGGACAACTGCCGAACGTTTAAAGCAAAAAGGACAAAGGACAGTTATTAACAAAAACGGCAAAGACAACTAGCACGCGGATTTCTCATGTCCTGCCAAAGGGACGGATCACAAATAAGGCAAGGACAGGATATTCCTCACGTGGCCGGGTCAGAGAATAGGCGAGTAAAGTGTGTTGACCAGAAATGGTCCCCACTTACTCGTCTTCAACCTCTCGTCTCACTAGGGCAACAATGGTGCTTCGGTGGTACTAAGACTTAGTCTTTCACACGTTGGCGACCAAAGGCTAGCTATAAGCACAAAGCTTTGAGACAATAATGACCGTGGCAAAGACTAGACTGTTAGAGAGTAAGGTGCGGGATAAGAACAAGTTCAAAGCGGTAAATGGTAGAGAAACAATGGAAGATGTTTAATGGAAAGTTACAACCTGACGGATGAAGCTTGGCTCTGATACCAGCTGATACGCTCCAGGAACGTTGGCTTCGGAATCAGGCTGAATCGGGTCGAGACCGGGAAGGAGGCGGTCGTACGTGTACTGGTACGGTACCTCGGTTGGTGGAAGGGCCACGGTACGGGTCCTCGGCGGTACGGATGGGGAAAACGGGATGGTAAAGTGGTGGTGTCAAGGCGGGGTTTGGACGGCGGGAAGGTTGGATGAAGGTAGAGATGGAAGAGGATGGAGATAAGCGTTTGGAGAGTGGAAAGGATGGAGCGAAGTGAGAATGGATAGATGGATCGGTAACAATGGATCGAAAGCCGGCCACACGGTATTTGGACAATGCCGTGATACGACTGATCGGAGTCCGAGCTGAGCTTCCAGAACAACGATGTTTAAACTACTTGAGATTTGAGAGCAAGCTTTAAGGTAATTGCATTCATTCAAATCTGAGTTCAAGGGGGATGTTACACGCCCTTATATAGGCGAAAGACATAGGGCAACAAGCCCCTCACAAAAGACCAGCGTGCCCTTGGGTGTTTACATACCCGTAAAACAGTAACTTAAGTTCTTAGTAAAACGGTAAAAACACGAAAACAGGAAGGGATAGAGATTAGGGCCGGACGACAACCACGCGGACCATGGGCGGGTAAGGTGATGATCGGCTCGGTCCTAATGCGTCCGGGTCGTGAACCTCGTTAAAAACCTTGATGGGAAAACCACCTAGGGATAAAACCCGATCAAGGGAAAAAGAGTGTTCCTTTCCCAAACGACTTTAGTGGGGCGTTTTCACCGGGTCAAGGTGAAAACGCTAAGGACTTGGTCCTTGATGTTTGCCGCGGTTGCCAGCTTGGGTTGTTGCCATTTGCCTTCCTTCAATCCTTGGGCAATCACCATGTTCATCCTTGTTTGGTATGGCCTTGAGTATGCGCGGTCAATGACCGATACCAGCATATTTGGCAACGTTCCTTGGCTTTCGTCCGTGTCTATCCCGGCATCATCCGGCTGGCTATCCTCCGGATCGGATGTGGTTTGGGCCTCATTACACACTCTCTGGACCTTCATCAACAAGTTCGTAGTCGTCTACTTTGATGACATCCTCATCTACAGCAAGACCTTGGGCGAGCTGATCTTTGTAGATGCTGTTCTACAAACCCTTCAGCAGGAAGAACTATACGCCAACATGGTGAAGTACACCTTCAGTGCTAAAGATCTGATCTTTTTGGGCGTTGTCATTAGCGGTCATGGTCTGAAGGTGGATGAAGAGAAGATCCAGGCCATCCAGGAATGGCCAACCCTAACCAACGTCAGCCAAGTGCGAAGCTTCCACGGCCTTGCCAGTTTTTACAGGCGCTTCGTTCGAGACTTCAGCTCAATTGCCGCTCCTGTGAGGGCCCTGGTCAAGAAATCTACTGGTTTCACTTGGGAAGAACCCCAAGAGAAGGCCTTCTAAGAACTCAAGGACCGGCTCACCCGAGCCCCATTGCTGGCCTTACCCGATTTCAGCAAAACATTCGAGATAGAATGTGATGCATCTGGCATAGGCATTGAAGCCGTGCTGACACAAGAAGGATGGCCCATTGCTTACTTCAGTGAGAAGCTAAATGGGGCCACACTCAACTATCCCACCTACAACAAGGAGCTCTACGCTTTGGTCCTAGCTCTTGAGACTTGGCAACACTACCTCCTCTCCAAAGAATGTGTGATCCACTCAGATCATGAAATATTGAAATATCTCCGAGGACAAACCAATTTGAAGAAGCGACACACAAAGTGGCTTGAGTTCATCGAGATGTTCCCCTATGTCATCAAGTATAAAAAAGGGAAAGAAAACATTGTGGCCAATGCCCTGTCCAGGCGACATGCCCTCATCACCACTGTCGAAGCCCAGGTCCTCGGGTTCTCCCACCTTAAGGACCAGTATCAAGATGATCCTAGCGTGAAGGCTCCCTATGCCGGGAATGGTAAAGAATCCTACAAAGATTTCCACCTCCACGAAGGGTTCCTCTTCAAAGGCAAGCGGCTATGCATCCTGGAAGGATCCATCCGAAAACTTCTCATTCTAGAAGCTCATAGTGGTGGCTTGATGGGACATTTTAGGATGCACAAGACTCTGGATATGTTGCGGAGTCATTTCTATTGGCCCAAGATGCGGAGTATGGTCGATGCTTTCTGTGCAAGTTGTTTAGCCTGCAAGCGTGCCATGACCAAGGCCCACCCGTATGGCCTGTACATGCTACTGCCTATCCCGACCTCTCATTGGGTCAATCTATACATGGATTTCCTCTTAGGGCTACCCCCAATCGAGCGACAAGACTCTGTAATGGTGGTGCTCTACCGGTTCTCCAAGATTGCCCATTTCATATCCTGCTCCAAGACATGGGATGCTACCGCCATAGACGACCTCTTCTTCAGAGATGTCGTGAATCTAAACGGCCTACTCTAAACCATTGTCTCCGACAGGGACCCCAAGTTCCTCGGCCACTTTTGGAGAACTCTGTGGAAGCGCATGGGAATCAAACTCCTCTTCTGCACCGCAGCACACCATCAGATGAATGGACAGACCAAAGTAGTTAACCGGACTTTGGGAGCATTGCTCAGGTCAGCCGTTGATTCAAATCGAGCCAACTGGCTCCAAAGCCTACCATATGTAGAGTTTGCCTACAACCGGGCAACTCACTCAATCACCGGCCTCTCCCCTTTTAAAATCTGTTATGGGTTCAACCTGCTTCACACGGAGATCAGAACATCCCAATCAGTTCGTTCGAGGTTTACCGTCCTGATCCTACCGACCGAGCTGTGTATCGGTTCTACCCGCATATGTCGGGAAAGGAGCTAAGGATGGATCCACGACCTGAAAACCAATTTGTCTGTACCAGAGAGCATATTTCCCGGCCAACTCATCAAGCTAAGACTAACAGTCATATCAGAATCAACTTGGATCGAGAGGATTTCGATTTGGATCACAACCTATCTCTTCTGGCCCGTTTGGTCTATACTGCAGGGAATATTCATGATTAGACCGACCCTTTTGATCCATTCATGGATTTTGATGTTATTAATTTCTCTAAGGAAAGACTTCTTAAAATTTTTGAAGACTTGGGTCAAGTAGAGATGCATCATGTTCGTGAAAGTCACCTGAACCATCCCGCGGATAGTCTTCCGTTCAACCATCTCCTTACCACGGTTCCTACAGCAGGATACATCGAATCTGGATAAGTAGCTGAAGGGTCAGATTGACCAGTCTTCCTTGTTTTCCCCACCATTGACTGACCTTCAAAATTCTAGTCAATGTTGTCATTTTCTATGCATTATTTTCCGCACAATCTCTTATATCTCTTAGACTACTAAGTAGTATAAATATGTAAACTGTTCAGTTCATTCAATAAATCCAACTTTCCTTTCCTTTTTGAGTTTATCTCTCTGTTCTTTGCTGAACATTTTGTTGTTTACTTGGTGAGTTTTATCCAAGCAAACAAACTCTCTATCTCATTGGACATGTGCTTCAGATCAGGTAACAGATCGAGAACGCTTCTTTGTTAGACTAGTGCGTCACATCCAGCAACATCTAAGCACGAGAATATCAAAGGCTCTTCCACAACCTTTATGTGACCCTTCAGTTCATCAGTTCTTCTTTTGAAGTTCATATCAAATCTTTACCGGCTGAGTGATCCTATCAAAGGATTCTTCACGTGGTATCAGGGCCACTCTTCTGATATTTTATTTCCATCTTTCTTATCTTCCATTTTTTTCTATCACTTCTTCTTCTACCTATCTTAAATCTGGGCCCCTCATTACCATCCATACATTAAAAAAGGAAAGAAAATATCTACGAATTTAAAAAAAAAGAGAAGTTCAAAAGTTGAATTGTGTGGATTGGTGGTGGAAGAAAAAGCCTGCTGGCTGAGGAGAAATCCAGCCTTTGAGGTGGTTAATATGAATTTTTTACATCTAATTTCTTATCTTTCTATCTTAAAAACTTTCTTGTTTGCTTGGATTGACCATTGGGTTACTTGATTTGATCACTTAGAACTTTGAGATAAACTAGTTGAGTGACCATTAGAATTCCAAGAGAAACACTTGAGGGGGTGAGATCAAACACTTGAGAGTGTGAGGTTTTTATCTACTAATTTTTTGTATTTAAGCTTTTCAGGAAGCCATGAGTAGTGAAGATGAAATGAGCTGACCAGGAAACTCTTATGCTGGTTTATCTAACTTGCAGATGCGAGCTTTGAATGATAATATTACTAACCTTGTGAATGCAGGTTTGGAACAAATCCATCAACGACTTGATGAGATGCAGGTTAGTCAACAAACCCAAGCTAGAACTGGAGCACGACGAGGCCGTCCAAGAAGGAACCATCGCAGCCATAATGATGAGGAATACCGAGAGAATGATACTCGTTCCATCAACCGACCTAGGAAAGGTCTGCAAAACCAAGATCCAGGTGATGACAATCCTTTTGCTAGGGAAGAAAGAGTTGATAATGGCTTAGGAGGTTTGAAATTTAAAATCCCAACTTTTGATGGTAAAAAATGATCCTGATGCTTTCTTTGAATGGGAAAGAAAAATAGAACTTGTGTTTGATTGCCAAAATTTCTCTGAACTTAAAAAGGTTAGATTGGCTGCTACTGAATTTACTAGTTATGCTATTAATCGGTGTGATCAAGTTGTGAATAGCAGGAGAAAGAATGGAGGCTAACCAATAACTTCATGGGATGAACTAACAACCTTAATGAGGAGACGGTTTGTTCCAGAACACTACCATCATGACCTTCACCAGAGGCTGAGACGATTGCTACAAGGAACCAAGTCCATAGAAGACTACTTCCAAGAAATGGATCCTTATGATCAAGGCCGGTGTAGATGAGACATTAGAACCAATCATGGCCAGATTTCTTGTTGGACTCATCTGGGACATCCAAGATCGAATGGAGCTTTAAGACTATGAAAGTCTAAACCAGATGTTGCACAAAGCCGTTCTGATCGAGCAACAAACCAAAAGAAAAAGCTACTCCAAACCGGTTTTTACTCCCAAATCTAGCTATAAATACAAAGGTAAGTCTTCAAACATAACAAATTCGTTTAAAACTGATGTTTCTGCTCGTGTTGACAAAGGAAAAACAGTGGAGACTTCCAGCCGTGCTAGAGACATCAAGTGCTTCAAGTGTCATGGACTAGGACACTATGCCAAATGTTGTAACCAATGACTGATGATTCTCATGGAGAATGGTGAGATAGAGTCCGAGGATGACATAGAGGACAAGAAGGATCTTGGACCAATCTTTGATGAGGAAGAACCATTTGAATATCCATATCATGGACCACTTTTTATTGCTAGGAATTCTTTGGATGACACATTTGGTCCCGTATTCGATGAGGTGAATGACGATCAAGCCAGTAACTTGGGATCAACCTTTGAAGATGATTATGGTCAGATCTTTGATGAAGAGGACATAATTGATTACCCAGTTCACGGTCCCCTACTTGTCACCAGAAGATCCTTGAGTGTTCAGCTCAAAACCAACGAAAGAGAACAAAGGAAGAATCTCTTTCATTCTCGTTGTCTAATCTCTGAAACATTTTGTTCTTTGATCATTGATGGTGGTAGTTGCACTAATGTTGTTAGTGACATTCTTGTCAGGAAACTAGGGCTTGTGACAAGGCCACGGACTCGAACTTTCAGGTTGGAATGGTTAAATGAAGACGGTGAGCAGTATGTGAAGGAAAAAGTCACAGTCCCTCTTACCATTGGTCGATTTGAGGATGAGCTTGTTTGTAATGTCCCTCCCATGGATGCATGCCATATACTTTTGGGTCGACCTTGGCAGTTTGACAATAAGGCTATACATGATGGGTTCACCAAACGACATTCTTTTGATCATAAAGGAAAGAAGATTACCCTAGTTTCTTTGACTCCTATGGAGGTCAACCAAGATCAGGTCCAGCTTAAGATCAGTTGAGACAAAGCGACTAAATCGGACCAACCTGAAGCATCTCAAAGAAACTCCAACTTCTTTATCAAAGAAAGTCAGGTAAGAAAATCTATTTTCTCTCAAAATCCATTTCTTTTACTTGTGTACAAAGAACCTCTTAAGGCTTCTTCTTCTGACCTTGCACCGGAGATTCCGAGTGAGTTGCTAGATGTCTTGCACGATTTTTCTGAAGTTTTTCCAGATGAGAATCCCAAGGGATTGCCACCAATATGAGGCATTGAACATCAGTTAGATTTTGTTCCAAGTGCATCTCTACCAAACCGGCCAGCTTATCGTACCAATCTAATGGAGACCAAGGAACTATAGAAACAGATTGGAGATCTTCTTGAGAAAGGCTATGGGAAAGTCTCAGCCCCTGTGCCGTGCCTGTTCTGCTTGTGCCGAAAAAGGATGGTTCAAGGCGTATGTGTATGGACTGCCGTGCCATCAACAATATCATGGTAAAGTATAGACATCCCATTCCTAGGCTTGATGATATGCTAGACAAATTTCATGGTTCTACTGTCTTTTCTAAAATTGATTTGAAAAGTGGTTATCATCAAATTCGCATGAAAGGAGATGAATGGAAAGCTGCATTCAAAACAAAACTAGGTTTGTATGAGTGGCTAGTAATGCCCTTTGGTCTCACTAATGCACCTAGCACCTTCATGCGTTTGATGAACCATGTTTTGAGGTCTTAGATTGGACATTATGTTGTTGTTTATTTTGATGATATTCTTGTTTACAGCAAAAGCCTTGACGAACATAAAGTGCATTTGAGGTCTGTTCTTGAAATCATTAAGAAGGAATGCCTGTTTGTTAATCTTGGAAAGTGTTCTTTTGGAACAGATAACGTGGTCTTCTTAGGCTTTGTTGTAGGTGCAGATGGACTTAGAATGGATAAAGAGTAGATCAAAGCCATTCGAGATTGGCCTACTCCATCAACTTTTGGTGAGGTGAGGAGCTTTCATGGCCTTGCTAGTTTCTACCAAAGGTTTGTGTCCAATTTCTGTACTTTAGCAGCTCCACTCACTGAGGTGATCAAGAAAAACATTAGGTTCAAATGGGAACAAGCCCAAGAAGAGGCATTTCAGATCCTTAAAGGGAAGTTAACTCAAACCCCTTTACTTGTTCTTCCAGATTTCACTAAAACTTTTGAGTTTGAATGTGATGCTTCCGGAGTGGGTATTGGTGTGGTTTTGATGCAAGATAGGAAACCCATTGCTTACTTCAGTGAGAAGCTTGGAGGTGCCACACTCAACTATCCTACTTATAACCGGGAGCTGTATGCTTTGGTGAGGGCTCTCCAAACGTGGCAGCACTACCTTTGGCCAAAGGAGTTTATGATTCACACCGACCACCAATCATTGAAACATCTTAAGGGCCAGCAGAGGTTGAATAAGAGACATGTGCGTTGGGTCGAGTTCATTGAGACCTTTCCTTATGTGATCAATTACAAGCAAGGTAAGAAAAATATGGTGGCTGATGCTCTATCCCGTATGTATGCTCTTCTCTCAGCCCTTGAGACAAAGTTGCTTGGTTTTGAATTTATTAAAGATTTATATGCAACTGATCAGGATTTCAAAGAGGTTTTTCGAAAATGTTTCAAGGTGGCTTATGGAAAATACTATCAAAATTCTAGATATCTGTTCTATGATAACCGTTTTTGTGTGCCCCAATGTTCTTTGAGGTAATTGTTTCTCAGGGAAGCTCATGGAGGAGGCCTTATGGGACACTTTGGAGTTAAGAAAACATAAAGGCAGTTCACGATCACTTCTATTGGCCAAGTTTGATGAAGGATTAGAAACAATTTGTGGCTGATGTGTAACTTGCAAGAAATCCAAGACTAAGGCATCCAACCAAGGTTTGTATTTGGCTCTACCCATTCCCTCTCATCCTTGGGTAGACATTACTATTGATTTTTTTACTTGGTTTGCCTAGGACTAAATCTGGACGATATTCTATTTTGTGGTGGTTGATAGGTTCTCAAAAATGGCACATTCATACCTTGTCATAAGTCTGATGATACTGTACAAGTTGCTGAATTGTTCTTTAGGGAAATTGTTAGGTTGCACGGAATGCCTAAAATAATTATCTCTGATCGTGATGTTAAGTTCCTTTGTTATTTATGGAAAACTTTGTGGTCAAAGTTACGAACAAGATTGATGTTTTCCACAACTTGTCATCCATAGACAGATGGTCAAACTGAGGTTGTAAACCGAACTTTGTCTGCATTGCTAAGATCATTAGTTGAGAAAAATCATAGGTTTTGGGAAGAATATTTGCGTCATGTTGAGTTTGCTTATAATCATGCATTACATTCTACTACCAAGTTCTCACCTTTTGAAATTGTCTATGGTTTTAATCCCATATCTCCACTTGATCTTTTGCCTTTGCCTTTGAGTGAAAGAGTTAGTACAGATAGCAAGAGGAAGGTGGATACAATCAAGAAGTTGCATGAACAGGTTCGAGCAAATATTGAAGCCAAGACCGAAGTTTACAAAAGATATGCCAATCAGAAACGAAAGGAGGTTGTTTTTGAAGAAAGAGATCTTGTTTGGGTTCACCTAAGGAAGGAACGATTTCCGGAGGAAAGAAAATCCAAACTCATGCCCCGGGTCGATGGTCCATTCCGGATCCTTAGAATAATCAGTGACAATGCTTATCAGCTTTATTTGCAAGGTATGTATAACATTTCTTCAAGCTTTAATGTTGCTGATCTTTCTCCTTTTCTTGTAGATGATCTGGATTTGTGGACAAATCCTTTTGAAGAAGGAGGGAATGATGTGCCGCAGTACATGGAACCAGCTCACCACGGAGATCAGAACGTCCCAATCAGTTTGTCCGAGGTTCACCGTCCCAATCCTACCGACCGAGCCATCTATTAGATCCACCCGCGTATGTCTGGAAAGAAGCTAAGGATGGATCCACGACCTGAAGACCAATTTGGCCATACCACAGAGCGTATTTCCCGGGAAACTTGTCAAGCTACGACTAACAGTCAAGTCAGAACCAACTTGGATTGAGAGGATTTCGATTTGGATCACAACCAATCTCTTCTTGCCCATTTGGTACATACCGCAGGCATATTCATGATCGGACCGACCCTTTTGATCCATTCATGGATTTTGATGTTCTTAATTTCTCTAAGGCAAGACTTCTTAAGCTTTCTGAAGACTTGGGTCAAGTAGAGATGCATCCTGTACGTGAAAGTCATCTGAACCATCCCGCGGAGAGCCTTCCGTTCATCCATCTCCTTACCACAGTTCCTACAGCAGGATACATCGAATCTGGACAAATAGCTGAAGGGTCAGATTGACCAGTCTTCCTTGTTTTCCCCACCATTGACTGACCTTCAAAATTCTAGTCAATGTTGTCATTTTCTATGCATTATTTTCCGCACTATCTCTTATGTCTCTTTGACCACTAAGTAGTATAAATATGTAAACTCTGCAGTTCATTCAATAAATCCAACTTTCCTTTCTTTTTTGAGTTTATCTCTCTGTTCTTTGCTTAATATTTCGTGGTTTACTTGGTGAGTTATATCCAAGCAAACAAACTCTCTATCTCGTTGGACCTGTGCGTCAGATCAGGCAACAGATCGAGAACGCTTCTTTGTTGGACTGATGCGTCACATCCAGCAACATCTAAGCACGAGAATATTAAAAGCCCTTCCGCAACCTTTGTGTGACCCTTCAATTCATCAGTTCTTCCTTTGAAGTTCATATCAAATCCTTACCGGTTGAGTGATCTTATCAAAGGGTTCTTTACCGAGTATATCCGCAAGCTTCATGAAAGGGTCCGCAACCGTATACTAAGACGGAGCAGTAAAAGAAGAAGGCGGACCGTGGGAGGCAACCTATGATACTGCAACCCGGCGAATGGGTTTGGCTACATACCCAAACGGAACGTTTCAACAAGCATTGCCAGATTAAGCTGCAACCTCGAGGAGATGACCCCTTCCAAGTGCTGGAACGCATTAACAATAATGCATACCGAATCGACATTCCAGGTAAGGGCAACATGTCCACCACTTTCAATGTTGATACAGGATACTAAGTTTTGAGGACAAAACATCCTCAAGAGGGAGGGCATGATGAGGCCCCAGCCTCCTCTGATCCCAAGGATAGCCAGCCGTACGATACCGAGTCGGATATGGACGGGAGCCAAGGATTGTTGCCTAATGTGCCGGTTTCAGCCATTGACTGCGAGCACTCGTAACGATACCAAATGAGGTTGAACCTAGTGATCGGCCAAGGCATGAAGAAGGGGAATGGAACCAACCCAAGCTATCAGCACCAACAAGCGGCAAGGACCAAGTCCTTAGCATTTTCACCTTGATATAGTGAAAACGCCCTACTAAAGACGTTTGGGAAAGGAACACTCTTTTTCCCTTGTTGGGTTTTATCCCTAAGTGGTTTTCCCAATAAGGTTTTTAACGAAGTTCACGACCTGGATGCATTAGGGCCGAGCCAATCATCACTTAGCCAATCCATGGCTCGAGTGGTTATCACTCTTCCCTAATCTCTAAACCATTCCTCTTTGATGTTTTTACCTTTTAAACTTAAGAACTTGAGTTACTGTTTTAACGGGCATATAAAACGCCCAAGGACACGCTAGGCCTTTGTAAAGGTTGGATGCCCTAAGAATCCAGCCTATATAAAAACTTGTAACCTTGTCATTTGAAGGCAGATTTAAATAAACGCATTGGCTTAAGCTTGCTCTCGAATCTCAAAGTAGTTTAAACACCGTTGTCCTCGAAGCTCAGCTCGGACTCCGATCAGTCATATCATGGGGTTGTCTAAACACCACATGGCCGGCTTTCGATCCATTGTTTTTACCCTTATCCATTTTTTCATCTTTCATCAGTCACTTCATTCCAACTTTATCATATTCCTATTCTCCTTAGTTACTTTCATCATCCTCATCCATTGTCCCCGTTCCATTGCCTCCACGGCTATCCATACCGGCCCTGATTCCTCATCGAGAGATCCGTACCGGCAGCACCATCCTATCACTGAGGAATCTTTACCGCATCGGCATCTCATTACCGAGAGATCCATACCGGCAGCACCATCCTATCGCTGAGGAATTCTTACCGCATCGGCATCTCACTACCAAGAGATCTATACCTGCATCGAGACCTTAGTGTCACAGAATTCTTATCTTATCGGCCTCTCACTACCGAGAGATCCATACCGGCAACAAGACCTACCGCCAAGGAATCCTAACAGCACTGACGTCTCATTACCAAGATATTCGTACCAACAGGATCCTATCATCGTGTAAACCTTACCACGACTTGGCCCATACTTGAAACCTCGCAGGCTCCGCATACGACCATTCCAGCCATCTGCACCTGCCCGACATGACTGATAGTGAAGCCACCATTCCAGGAGGGTATCACCTATACCGGAAGAAGTCAAAGGGCTCATAGGACGCTACGAGGATGTGTTTCCTGAAGAGATCCCATATGGCTTATCCCCCTAAGAGGCATAGAGCACCAAATTGACTTTATACCTGGTGTTCCACTCCCAAACTGTCCCGCCTACCTAGTAAACCCCAAAGAGGCCTATGAACTAGAAAACCAAGTACGAGAGCTAATGAACAAAGGAAATATGCAAGAAAGCTTAAGCCCTTGTGCGGTTCCAGTTCTCTTAGTACCTAAGAAGGATGGGACATGGAGGATGTGTGTTGATTGCGAAGCCATCCATAACATCACCATCAAATATAGACATCCCATACCGCGGCTTGATGACATGCTAGACGAGCTTAGTGGATCGGAGATCTTCTCCAAGGTTGATCTTAAGAGCGGCTATCACCAAGTTATAATGAAGGAAGGAGATGAGTGGAAAACTGCCTTCAAGACCAAGCAAGGCCTTTACGAATGGCTTGTGATGCTGTTTGGAGTATCCAACGCCCCATCTACCTTCATGCGACTAATGAACCATACTGACATGATCTCGGTTACGCCCAAGATTCAACTTTCTCGTTGGTAGGTTGTAATGATAGACAAAGGGATAGAAGAAACCATATGGCCGAGTTGATGATGAAAAGGACCGTTTGAAGGTCTTCTTTGAAGCGGCCGAATGGTTCTTTGGATAGATATGTTATAGATCTTTGCCTTAGTGAATCCAAGACTCAAACTGGACAAGTTGATGGATTGATGCGGGACACAAGAAGTTGCGGAAGGCTCCTTGATACTCCTTGAGGTTTATTTTGGATATTACACACCTAATAAACACTCAACAATGTCTCTCCAAGATATGACACACTCGGGGAAGACAAAGGTTGGTTTTCTGGATATGACACACCAGAGAACCGAGGTTGATTGTTGGATATGACACACCAAACAATCGGAAATGTTCTAAAAGAACTTAGAGAAATTTCTCTGAAAAGAAGTTGATTAAAAATTTGGATGATAGCCAAGTGAGACATACAATCGACTTATATAGAGAGGTGACTTGAATAGACTCAAGTGCCTTGTGATTACTACTTCTTGGGACTCTAAACAATCACCTAAGACTTTGAAGAAAGACTAGAAGTCGACTAGACAAGAAGATAAAAGAGTTTGCGAAATGGAAAAGATGAAATAAAACCATAATCTAAAT
Organism: Nasturtium officinale; assembly: GCA_963854855.1. Classification (NCBI taxonomy): domain Eukaryota; kingdom Viridiplantae; phylum Streptophyta; class Magnoliopsida; order Brassicales; family Brassicaceae; genus Nasturtium; species Nasturtium officinale. The sequence goes on along the minus strand of OY978499.1, from coordinate 3,393,244 downwards.
TATATCATAAAGTTGATGCTTGAGTCGGTCCATAGCTTCATGAAATCGTCCAAGGCATCAAAGAAGCTCCTAAGTAATCATCTAAGAGATATAAGTGAACTTGAGGCCTCATTAAAAACCTTTAGCCGGAAAACCCATTGGGATAAAACTGAGCTTAAGGGAAAAAGAGCACACTCAAGTCACTTTTGAAGATGATTTAACTTAGAGCGACTTGAATGGAAGTGAGCATGTCTTGGTGTTGTTTTTCCTTAGCTTCTTCATGCTTCCATGTGATCCTTAAGATGTTTCCTACAGCTTCTTGAAGTTTTCTTGATCTTGCCCGGGTCATTGGACCTTTGGGAATGGCCATGGTTCCATCTTCTTTTCCTCCAAGTGTTGGCGTTTCCATGCTCATATCATCCCCTCCCTCTTGAAAAAGATTTGTCCTCAAATCTGGATGATCTGCAATGAAAGGAACCAAGTCAGTAATATTAAAATTGTTGCTTATATCATACTTACCTTGCAAGTCCAACTGGTAGGCATTGTTGTTGATCTTTTTGATGATCTTGAAAGGTCCATCGATTCTTGGCATTAGCTTGGACTTTCTTCCTTCCGGGAACCTTTCCTTTCTTAAGTGAATCCACACTTGGTCACCTTCTTCAAAGACTTTTTCTTGTCTTCCCTTGTTGGCCTGCTTGAAATATTGCTTTGTCCTTTCTTCAATGTTGTGTCTTGCTTGTTTGTGTATTTGTTGTATCAGTTCAGCCTTCTTCTTTCCATCAAAGCTAATTCTTTCACACTCAGGCAAAGGGATTAGATCCAAAGGGGAAGTTGGGTTGAACCCATAAACAACCTCAAAAGGAGAAAAGTTAGAAGTAGAATGCACAGCATGGTTATATGCAAATTCACAGTGAGGTAGGTAATCTTCCCATGACTTCAAATTTTTCCTTATGAATGCACGCAAAAGAGTTCCTAAAGTTCTATTAACTACTTCGGTTTGTCCATCAGTTTGTGGATGACAAGTAGTAGAAAACAACAGTTTGGTACCTAACTTAGACCAAAGGGTCTTCCAGAAGTAACTAAGGAATTTAGTATCCCTATCAGAGACTATGGTCTTAGGCATACCATGCAAACGTACCACTTCCTTAAAGAACAAATTAGCAACATGCAATGCATCATCTGTTTTGTTACAAGCTATGAAATGTGCCATTTTGGAGAACCTATCTACTACCACAAAGATGGAATCCTTTCCAGTTCGAGTTCTAGGTAATCCAACAATAAAGTCCATGGATATATCATTCCAAGGGTGATAAGGAATAGGTAAGGGAGTATACAAACCGTGGCTTTGGACTTTGGACTTAGCTTGTTTGCAGGTTGTGCATCTTTCACAAATCCGTTCCACGTCCCTTCTCATGTGTGGCCAAAAAAATGGTCTTGTAACACCTTAAGTGTCTTAGCAATGCCAAAGTGGCCCATGAGACTTCCTCCATGTGCTTCTCTAACAAATAAATCTCTCAACGAACAGTTAGGTACACATAGACGATTGTCATAAAAAAGATAATCATCTTGCCGAAAGTAATGGCCAAAGGCAAATTTCTCACACATTCTATAGGCATCACAAAAGTCAGAGTCTGTTTCATACATACCTTTGATTTGCTCAAATCCTAATAGTTTAGCATCAAGAGTACTTAAGAGAACATACCGGCGAGATAGTGCATCGGCCACTATGTTTTCCTTACCTTGTTTGTACTTGATTACATAGGGAAAAGTCTCTATGAATTCAACCCATCTGGCATGCCTCTTACTTAGCTTATTCTGACCTTTTAGATACTTGAGCGATTCATGGTCTGTATGTATCACAAACTCCTTAGGCAAGAGATAATGTTGCCAAGTTCGGAGAGCTCTTACTAACGCATACATCTCTTTGTCGTAAGTAGCATAGTTGAGAGTTGCTCCTCCAAGCTTCTCACTGAAATATGCTATAGGCCTTTTCTCCTGCATTAACACAGCACCAATACCAATCCCTGAGGCATCACATTCAACTTCAAAAGTTTTGTTAAAATCAGGAAGGGCAAGAAGAGGAGAATTAGTAAGCTTCTCTTTAAGCATTGGAAAGCGGCTTCTTGTGCTTCTTCCCACTTGAATCCAACTTCCTTTTTGATCACTTCGGTCAATGGAGCAGCTTTGGTGCTAAAGTTCTGGACAAATCATCTGTAGAAACCAGCAAGTCCATGGAAGCTTCTTACTTCACTAAAATTGGTTGGACTGGGCCACTCCATGATAGCTTTGATCTTCTCCGGATCTACTTTCACGCCATCTGCACTTACAACAAAGCCTAAAAAGACCAAGTTATCTGTTCGAAAAGTACATTTCTTAAGATTGGCATAGAGTTTTTCCTTCCTAAGGACATTCAAAACCGCCTCTAGGTGCTTAACGTGCTCATCCAAACTCTTGCTATAGACAAGGATATCATCAAAGTATACAACCACACAAATGCCTATAAAGGACCTAAGGACATGGTTCATCAATCTCATGAATGTACTAGGTGCATTTGTCAGTCCAAAAGGCATTACCAACAACTCATATAACCCATGTTTAGTTTTAAAAGCGGTTTTCCATTCATCCCCTTCTTTCATCCTAATCTGATGGTATCCACTTTTAAGATCTATCTTAGAGAATATGCAAGAACCATGCAATTCATCCAACATGTCATCTAAACGAGGGATAGGGTGGCGATACTTTACAGTGATATTGTTAATGGCTCTGCAATCTATGCACATCCTCTAGGTGCCATCTTTCTTTGGAACAAGTAGTACCGGTACGGCACAAGGGCTCATGCTCTCTCGGATATGGCCCTTAGCCATTAGCTCTTCCACTTGCCTTTGAAGTTCCTTAGTTTCCACAGGATTGGTTCTGTATGCTGGACGGTTTGGAAGTGAAGCTCCAGGCACAAAATCAATTTGATGTTCAATCCCACGGATATGTGGCAATCCCTTGGGATTCTCCTCCGGAAAGACATCCTCAAACTCCTGCAAAAGAAAGGAAATGTTGCTCGGAACTTCCGGCACTGAGTTAGTAAGGTTTACCAAAACTTCTTTGTAAACAAACAAGAGAATAGTTTGCTTAGAGAACATGGCTCTCTTAACAACACTAGATCTCACAAGGAAGTTTGATTGTCTCTCGGGTTTGCTCTCAAAGGTCTTTTTCTTGGTTTTTCTCAAACTCTCTTCTTTGTTTGGTGGTGAAGTGTTTAGGGATTCTCTCTCTTTGTCTTTTTGTTTTAGCCATAGTTGATCTTGATAAACTTCTGGTGGCGTCAATGGAGCAAGAATGGTCTTCTGGCCATTGTGTACAAAGGAATACTGATTGGTAAACCCATCATGGATGACCTTCTTATCAAATTGCCATGACTCCTTGATTCTCCTTGAGGTTTATTTCGGATATTACACACCTAATAAACACTCAACAATGTCTCTCCAAGATATGACACACTCGGGGAAGACAAAGGTTGGTTTTCTGGATATGACACACCAGAGAACGAGGTTGATTGTTGGATATGACACACCAAACAATCAGAAATGTTCTAAAAGAACTTAGAGAATTTTCTCTGAAAAGAAGTTGATTAAAAAGTTGGATGATAGCCAAGTGAGGCATACAATCGACTTATATAGAGAGGTGAGTTGAACAGACTCAAGTGCCTCGTGATTACTACTTCTTGGGACTCTAAACAATCACCTAAGACTTTGAACAAAGACTAGAAGTCGACTAGACAAGAAGATAAAAGAGTTTGCGAAATGGAAAAGATGAAATAAAACCATAATCTAAATTATATCATAAAGTTGATGCTTGAGTCGGACCATAGATTCATGAAATCGTCCAAGGCATCAAAGAAGCTCCTAAGCTAATCATCTAAGAGATATAAGTGAACTTGAGGCCTCATTAAAAACCTTTAGCTGGAAAACCCATTGGGATAAAACTGAGCTTAAGGGAAAAAAGCACACTCAAGTCACTTTTGAAGATGATTTAACTTAGAGCGACTTGAATGGAAGTGAGCATGTCTTGGTGTTGTTTTTCCTTAGCTTCTTCATGCTTCCATGTGATCCTTAAGATGTTTCCTACAGCTTCTTGAAGTTTTATTGATCTTTCCTGGGTCTTTGGACCTTTGGGAATGGCCATGGTTCCATCTTCTTTTCCTCCAAGTGTTGGCGTTTCCATGCTCATATCACATACCCTCCGACCCTACATCAACAAGTTTGTTGTAGTTTACTTTGATGATATTTTGATTTACTCGCAGAACATTAAGGACCACTTAGGTCATTTGGATTTGGTTTTAAACACACTTCGGCAATAAGGCTTATATGCCAACTTGTAGAAGTGTGTCTTTTGTGCTAACGAATTAGTTTTCCTAAGCTTTGTTGTGAGTTCGCAAGGACTCAAGGTGGACAAGGAGAAGAGTAAGGTCATAGAAGAATGGCCGGTCTCAGCCAACATCAGTCAAGTCCGGAGCTTCCATGGATTGGCAAGCTTCTACTGCCGATTTGTCAAAGACTTCAGTTCCATTGTCGCGCCCTTGACCGCCATCCTGAAGAAGGCCGAGACCTTTAAATGGGGTCCAAAACAAGCTGAAGCGTTTGAAGAATTGAAGAAGAGACTGACTCAAGCCCCACTCTTGACCTTGCCAGATTTCCAAAAGATTTTTGAAGTCGAATCTAATGCATCCAGGCTCAGCATAGGCGCAGTTCTCACTCAAGGAGGTCGGCCGGTAACATATTTCAGTGAAAATCTAGGAGGAGCCACGCTCAACTATCCCACCTATAACAAGGAGCTGTAGCCTTGGTTAGAGCCCTAGAGGAATCGCAACACTACCTCCTTGCCAAAGAATTTGTCATCCATACCGATCATGAGACGCTCAAACATCTAAGGGGTCAAACCAACCTCAAGAGAAGGCACGCCAAACAGCTGGAGTATATATAGTCCTTTCCCTACAATATCAAGTACAAGAAGGGCAAATAAAATGTTGTAGTTGATGCACTGTCAAGGCGTCATACATTAATCACCACAGTTGAAGCCATGGTCCTTGGCTCTGAAGGAATCAAGGACCAGTACTCCATGGATTCCGGCCTGAGTGACAAGTGCCTCAACTGAGGTAAAGGCGAGTACAAGGAGTACTATACTCATGAAGGTTTCCTTTTCAAAGGAAACTGCTTTGCATTCCTGACATCTCCATCCGTGACCTCCTGGTCCAAGAAGCGCATGGAGGAGGACTCATGGGACACTTTGGAGTCCAGAAAACCTTGGCAGTACTGAGAGGCCACTTCTATTGGCCTAAGATGAAGAGAATGGTGGAACATTTCTGTGCCCATTGCATTGCCTGCCGATTAGCCAGGTCTCGAGCCTAACTGCATGGGCTCTACATGCCATTGCCCATACCAACAGAATCTTGAGTCGACCTATCCAATAATTACATCATGGGAATGCCCGTGCTTGATGGTAACGACTCCTCATGGTAGTGGTCGACTGTTTCTCTAAGATGGCCCATTTCATTCCATGCTCGAAGACCTTGGACGCCCCCAAAACGGCCGATACCTTCTTCAAAGAGATCGTCCGGCTACTTGAAATCCCACAAACCATTATCTCCGACCGAGAACCCTGGTTCCTTGCCCACTTTTGGAAGACCCTATGGAGAAAATTCAGAACCAAGCTGCTCTACTCAACCACGTGCCATCCTCAGACTGATGGACAGACCGAAGTCATCAATAGAACCTTGGGTGCTCTACTAAGGGCTGTGCTGAACCGTAATAAACACACATGGCTACAATGTCTACCCTACGTGGAATTTGCGTACAATCACTCTATCCACTCCACAACTAAGGCGTTCCTGTTCGAGATCGTCTATGGGTTCAACCCCCTCACCCTGCTTGACCTATTGCCCCTGCCAGCCAAGACAAAGATAGCATGCTTGGCACCAACAAGGCCCGGTTCATCAAGGAGTTGCACCAAAAGGTCCGGGAGAACATCAAAAGGAGAACAGAGCAATACGCCAAGCAAGCAAACAAGCAGCGGAGGAGAGCTTCTTATGAAGTTGGCGATTGGGTTTGGTTGCACTTCTGGCCAGAACGGTTTCCTAAACACCGAAAGGATAAGCTTGCCCCAAGAGGAGATGGCCCATTCTGCATCCTTTAAAAGATCAATGATAATGCCTACCGCCTAGAGCTCCTAGGTAAGTATAACGTATCCCCTTCGTTTAATGTTACGGACTTGGCCCCTTTCCTTGCAGAAGAAGAACCATTTTTGAGGACAAAACATGTAGAAGAGGGAGGGGATGATATGGATCCACGCACCAAGGAACCATCTGGTATGGCACCAGGTCAGGATGGTACTATTCCATGCACCAAGGACATTGTCCCCCGTACCATAGACCCTGGCCGTACTGCTATCCGTGCCAAGGTTCCATCCGGTACCGGATACCGTCCCACATCACATGGTATCGTGGAACCAATCCCAACTATAGCCGGTATACTTCATCAAGCCCTGGCTATTCCTACCATCCATCCGGGCAACATCAAGCGGACCAAGGCCAAACGTTATAGGAAACTCTTCAATGCCTACCTTCAAGACGCTTTGGAACGAGGAACTCATGGACAATGGACGGTGAACCATGATCCAAACCAGGGCTGAAGAGAAGTCATCTTCAGTGTCCTTACCATCACTTGGTAAGGATCTCATCAAAATGCCAAGAGAATTGTACTATTTTTCCCCATTCGGGTTTATCCCAAAGAGGTTTACCAGATGGGTTTTTGATGAGGCAAGGAGACTTGGTGCATCATTGCGGATTGGTTGGATTTAAACATCACGGCAATGATCCTATCCAAGGAAGGCCCAACATATTTGCCTTCCTTCCCTTTTATTTAACTCGCTTTAGTTGTTTCTTTCCTTTAGCCCAAATTGCGCGTGTTGTCTAGCATTGGGCCTTGTCATTTTGTGAACCCTTTAACCTACACTGGCAGCCTATTTAAATGGCTGAACCCCCACTTGTAATCTTCAGACTATTACTGAATAGTGAATGCATTTCTGCTTAGTTGTTTCTGTTGATTTTAAGAGTTTAGAGTATTAGAGAGTGTTTAGTATGATTAGAAAAGAGAGAATAGATGTAATAAGACTTTTCTTGTATTCTTATTATTTTTTCTACAAGAGCTTTACATGTGTTTATATAGAGATTACAAAGAGGAAGAGAGATAAGCTTGAGTTGGGTAACTCGAGGTGTCTAACTCGGGTTAGCACCTCAAGTTGCCCACTGTTTGGCTCATGTTGCTGCAGCGCCCATGCCTTCTTCCTGCAGCGCCCATGCCTCCTTTGCTTCCTGATTTGGTTTAGTTAGCTTGTTTAGTTAATATCCAACAGCTTCCCTTTCTTCTAGTTCCTTATCAACTAACTCTTCTTCTAGTTCATTCACAACTAGTTCTCTCCTTTTCCCTCCTTCTCTTGAGTTTGAATTCTTCTTCTTGAGATCACATATTCCAACACTCCCCCTCAAGATTGGTCGATGGAGATACTTAAGGCCGATCTTGCCATGAATGTAATCACAAGTAATGGCTAAGGTTGCTTTAGTGAAGATATCTGCTAGTTGATCTTTGCTGGCTACAAAGGCGGTTTTAATGATTTCTTCTTGAATCTTCCCTTTCACAAAGTGGTAATCAAGTTCTATGTGCTTGGTTCTTTCATGGAATACTGGATTGGATGCTATATGTATTGCAGCTTGATTATCACAATACAATAGCATTGCTTCAGCTTCATGTATCTCAAGATCATCTAGGAGTGCTTTTATCCAAATTAACTCTTTTGTTACCTCCTTCATAGCTCTATACTCGACTTGAGCACTAGATAAGACTATGACCTTCTGCTTCTTAATCCTCCAAGTCACTAGATTGCCTCCCACAAAGGTGCAAAAACCAGATGTGGATTTTCTATCCTTCTTATTACCACCCCAATCCGCATCACAATATCCTTGAACCTTTGTGTTTCCATTAACCTTCATCCATATGCATTTTCCGGGATTGTTTTTTAGATACCTTAGCAGCCTCTCAATCATGTTCCAATGATGCATGGTTGGTCTTTGCATATGTTGGCTCATACGGTTTACTGCAAAGCAAATATCCGGCCTTGTGATAGTAAGGTAAATGAGTTTGCCCACCATCCTTTGATACCTCTTAATATCTTCCAATGGCTCCCCCTTAGGATTATCTTGGTAGCCTTCTTCTATTGGGGTTTTAGCCGTCTTGGATCCTAGCTTCCATGTTTCTTCCAAAAGGTCAAGTACATATTTCCTTTGAGAGATAAACATCCCATCTTCAAACCGTGTCATCTCAATCCCTAGGAAGTACTTAAGCTCCCCCAGATCCTTTATATCAAAAACAACCTTCAAGAGTTTCTTGATTTGATCTACTCCATCTTTGTCACTTCCTGTGATGATTAGGTCATCAACATAGATCAAGACCACCACTACTCCTCTTCCACTTTGGCTTGTGAAGAGAGTATGATCAGTTTCAGATCTTATGAATTCCTTCTCCAACAGACAAGCGCTTAGCCTTTGGTACCATGCTCTTGGAGATTGTTTTAGCCCATAGATTGCTTTCTTCAATCTACAAACTTTGTTCCCTTCCTTATGATATCCTTGGGGTGGATCCTTATACACTTCCTCTTCCAAATCCCCTTGCAAGAAGGCGTTCTTGACATTCATCTGCCATAGATCCCACTTCAAGTTCACTGCCACTGAGATTAGGATTCTGATGGAGTGGAGCTTAGCAACCGGAGCAAATGTCTCGGTATAATCCTCCCCATAGATTTGAGTATACCCTTTTGCTTCTAACCTTGCCTTGTATCTTTCTATCCTCCCATCACTTGTGTATTTGATTGTATACACCCATCTACACCCAACTGGCTTCTTATCCCTTGGTAAATCAGTTAAGTACCAAGTATGATTCCTTTCCATGGACTTTATTTCCTCTTCCATGGCTTTTACCCATACTCCACTCTCACACGCTTCTTCATATGAGTTAGGTATAGATTCTTTGCTGATTTTTCCAAGAAAAGCTTTATGCTCCATAGGTAAGGATGCCAATGAGCAAAAAAGCTCAATGGGATATGTGATAGTGCTAGCTTGAGTGTTATCTCCCCCTTGTAATAAGAGAGTGCTATCGCCAATAGGATCGAGATCTAAGCTCGCTGTATGCTCAGGGCATTCTCTTATCACACAAGGAAGATTACTCGCACTAGACTCTCCTTGGAGCATGGCAGAGTTGTTGTAGCCAAAGTAAACACGTTGTCGCCTCTGTCTTGTACTTCTTCTTAGAGTTATGATTGGCTCAGTTTCATCTTCCTCAATATTATCTTCTTCTTCAGCTGAATCTTGGTCTGGTTCCATGATGTCCTCAGATGCTATACTCTCTCCTTGTACTTCATCCCTTGTTATTGGCGCCTCATCAAACCGCATCCAATCCATGGATGATGGGACCATACTTTCAGAAGTATCATGATTCTTAGTTCCATAAAAGCTTTCTTTTTCATTGAACTTTACTTCTCCAGACACATAGACCCTTCTTGTCTCTGGATTGTAGACCTTGTAACCCTTTTGAGTTGGTGAGTATCCAATGAATACACAGTTCATGCTTCTAGGTTCAAGCTTGCTTCTTTGTCCCTCTGGTAGAAACATGAAACATGTACATCCAAAGGTCTTCATATGATTCAAGCTTGGTCTCTTCTTGTATAGCGCTTCAAATGGTGACTTATTGTCTAGGTTCTTGGTTGGAAGCCGGTTGATCAACTAACTTGAAGTCATCACTGCATCTCCCCAATGAAACTTAGGTACTCCTTTGGCAATAATGAGAGTTCTTGCTACTTCCATTAGGTGTCTATTCTTCCTTTCTGCGACCCCATTTTGTTGTGGAGTGTATGCACAGGATGTTTGATGGATGATACCCAAGTTATTGAGTAGCTCCTTGAATCGTTTGCTCACATACTCCCCTCCATTATCACTTCTGAAGACCTTGATTTTTGTCTTGAATTGGGTAGAGATGTATTTAATGAAGTTAGTGAATGCTTCATATACTTGATCTTTGGTATGTAGAAGTGTGATCCATGTGTGTCTTGAGTAGTCATCAATGAATGAAACAAAATATTTATATTGATCTCTTGAATTACATGGGGCGGTCCATACATCCGAGTGTACAATGCCAAAAGCTTCATCACAAGTTGTAGATGAAGAGAGAATGACTTGTCTACAATGTTTCCCTAGTACACATGCTTCACAAACTACTTCTTCTTGAAAGAGATTGGGTAAGACCATCTTGAGGACAGCTGAACTTGGATGTCCTAGCCTTCCATGCCATAATGGGCTATCTTCAATCTCCTTCTTGCCAAAAACTTCCTTATCCGCCTTCATACCAAGAGCTTTTAGGTTTTCTTGTTTATTTGTCTCCAACAGATACACTCCATCCTCCACCTTCCCTTCTCTGAGCACATGACTTGTTTTAGGGTCCTGAAACTTAACAAAGTCAGTCCCAAACAATGCCACATAATCCAAATCTTTTGTAGCTCTATGAACGGATAAGAGATTGGATGAGAAACTAGGCATGTATAATGCTTTTGTTTCTTTTGTGAAAAGCTCTAACTCCCCTATCCCTTCAATCGGAATTGAGCTTCCATTGGCTATTTGTACATTTCCATGACACGGCTGAAGGTTCTTTAGCATGTCTTGATCCTTGATCATGTGATGAGAAGCTCCCGAATCCACAATGATTCTATTCTTCTTTATGGGGTTTTTAGAGCTGAGGAAACTCTTACCAGTTTCTGTGAGCTTGGCTAAGCTCTTGATGAGAGCCTCAAATGCGGATCTTCTGACCATATCTTCAACAGGTTGTGCTATTCCCATGAAGGCTCTAGGTCCACTTCCATTCTTCTTTAGGCGCTTAGGCCTCAAGTGTGGATGAAGAGTCCAACACTTCTCCTTAGTGTGCCCCTTCATTTTACAATGCTCACATTCCAACACCCTCTTGTCAAATGTGAGATTCTTCCTTGCAAGATGTGCAGCCTCACTTGGCGCACAAAATAGGTCTTTTGCCCCTTCCTCCCTTTGTATCATGCCACATACTTCTGCTAGACTTGGCAGCTTCTCAAATCTTAGTATGTGCTTGATGAGATCCTTGTAGGATGCATTGAGTGCCAAGAGAAGTCCAAACACTTGATCTTGGTCACGTCTTTCTCCTAGTTCCTTGGGGTCTATAGTTTGTGGCCTCAATATCTCCAACTCGGCCTACAAGCTTCTATATTCCCCAAACATTTCCTTGAATGGCTTCTCCTCTTGTTGAAGCTCATTCAACGCCCTCTTCACCTCAAATATCCTTGATATATTTGAGATGTTTCCATATACTCCCTTGAGTATATCCCATAGCTCCTTGGCGGTATCCGAATATGAGTATGCTGCCAAGATGGATGGTTCTAGTGAACTTTGAAGTAGTGAAAGAGTGAACTGCTCTTCTTGCTCTTCCTTCTCATTGTATGGTATGGCCTCCTCCTTAAGCTCAATGAACTTCCAAAGTCTTCGGCCTCTTAGAACGGTCTTAGTAGTTTTTGCCCAAAGAAGATAGTTATCCCCCTTTAGGACAACAGAGATTGCTACTTTATTCATCTCCATTCTCTAGTAGTAATACACAATCCCAGTTCTTGCACAACTTGAAGATCAACCGATCTCAAGGATATTAATCTCAGAGTGAATAGAACTTGGCAAGATGTATTGCTATAGATTAGAAGATTTGTAAATAGCTTAGAGAGATTATGAAGAGAGTTTAGGCGGTTGGATAGAGAACCTGCTCTGATACCATGTTGATTTTAAGAGTTTAGAGTATTAGAGAGTGTTTAGTATGATTAGAAAAGAGAGAATAGATGTAATAAGACTTTTCTTGTATTCTTATTATTTTTTCTACAAGAGCTTTACATGTGTTTATATAGAGATTACAAAGAGAAAGAGAGATGAGCTTGAGTTGGGTAACTCGAGGTGTCTAACTCGGGTTAGCACCTCAAGTTGCCCACTGTTTGGCTCCTGTTGCTGCAGCGCCCATGCCTTCTTCCTGCAGCGCCCATGCCTTCTTCCTGCAGTGCCCATGCCTCCTTTGCTTCCTCATTTGGTTTAGTTAGCTTGTTTACTTGATATCCAACAGCTTCCCTTTCTTCTAGTTCCTTATCAACTAACTCTTCTTCTAGTTCATTCATAACTAGTTCTCTCCTTTTCCCTCCTTCTCTTGAGTTTGAATTCTTCTTCTTGAGATCACATATTCCAACAGTTTCCTTCTAGTTCTTCAAGTTGTTGCTATTGAACGAACCACCAAGTGAGCTCTCCCGAGTTATTGCTAGGAACTTGCTCCCCGGCGCTGAATCGTGAGGCATTTTCCTTGCTTTTCAAACCTCTTCTATCCTGTTTACTCCTTTAGTTGTTTCTAAGTCGAGTAGATCCTTAGAAGTAGCTTAAGCTTGTGAACAAACCTCCTTTTGAGCTCTTCTTGAGTCTTGACTCGGAACTCGCTCAAGGAGTTGTATCGTGAGGTTTCATATCCTTGCTTGCAACCTCTATCCGTTCTTTCCCTATTTTGGTTGTCTTTAGGTCGAGTCAATCCCCTTAGCTTAACCTCTCGTTCATTTGAAACTGCTCTTGAGCTTCACCGACCGTACTGATCTCCTTACGGGTCAAACCGCCTATTTGGAGCGTATCAGAACATCTACGACCAAGATGGCCGATCACCTCAACCTGAAGCCCCCATCCATAAAATGGTTCCACCTACCTTTGCGAGAAAGATTGACCCAAAAGCGTATCTCGACTGGGAAAGACTCATGGACCATCTGTGCGAGTGCTACGAATACTCTGAGACCAAAACGTTAGCCTATGTCATGGCCCAACTGACTGATCACAATCTCACCTGGTGGGATCGTGACCTAGCCGAGAGAAGACATCATCAGGAAGGCATGATTCCCTCTAGGGAAGTCATGAATTTTGTTATGAGACGACTCTATGTCCCTTCCCTTTACCAACGAGACCTCTAGAAGTGATTTCGGAAGCTTCAACAAGGCTCCCGGTCCATACAGGAGTATTTTGACGAATTCGAGCACCTCCTTGATGTCTCAGTTTTTGGATGGGATGCAAGACCGTATCGTCCGTAAAGTCGAGAGGCAATCGTACCATGGGTTTGAAGAGCTTTTGCATATAGCCATTCAAATGAAATCTCATATTCGTAGGAAAGCCGCTATCATCCTGAGGAGCCGCATCCCACCAAACCATTACTGGTCCACCAACCATATGGGATCACCATCCGGACCTCGACCCAACTATGGCCCCTAAACCCAACTGTCCCACCCAAGACGAGGAGCCAATACCGGAAAGAGCCGGGATGTGATCTGCTACAAGTGCCAAGGACAAGGACACTACTCCAGAGATTGTCCTAACAACCGGAAAATAATCATCACTACCGGTGATTCTGAGTCCGAGGACAAGGAGCCGACCGAGAAGAACAAACCAGAACCCCTCCAACCAAACGAAGAGGTTGAATATCCGGACGTTGGGGACATGCTGGTCATCCAACAGAGCCTAAGTACCCTGACCCTTCCCGAGCCATACGGACAGTGACACAACATCTTCTACACTCGCTGCACCATCAATAGTAAGGTTTTCGGTTTGATCATCGACAGTGGGTCATATACCAATATGGTCAGTACCCACCTCCTGACCAAACTCTTTCTCCCTACTACTAAGCATCCTCATCCCTATAAATTGCGTTGGCTAAATAACAAAACTGTCATTCCTGTTACCGAATAAGTGGAACTAACCTTTAGCATAGGACAGTATCGGGACTTGGTCCAATACGATGTCATCCCAATGCAAGCTAATCACGTCCTCGTAGGACGTCCATGCACTACTAAAAATATCATATAGCCACGAAGAATTTCGTAGCTAGAACATTAAATCCATGGCTATTGCGCCATACAGCCTCGGTTTGCCACGAAACGTTTTTGTTGCTATATCGTCGTGGCTACATTTATTTCGTGGCTTTCCATGGCAATTTAACCACGGAAAACCATGGACCATTTCGTGTCATTAATTTCCCACGGAAAACCACGGTTACCGTGACAAAATTGCCACAATTTCCTGTGGCATAGACATGGTAAATATAGCCACGAATTCTGGCGTTGCTCTTCTGTGGCATTTATTACCACGACAATATTTATTTTTCCACGGTTACATTCAACACAGTAGAGCCACGAAATTTGGTGTGGCATTTCCGTGGGTATATTGCCAATTGTAGCAATGACTATATAATTAGTCGTTAAATCTGTGACTTTTTGGTAATATGAAATAGAAGCAGAATAAATTTCAAAATTAGCATTCAAAATATGTATAACCAAAAACAGCTTAAATTTATTTTTTTTGTTGCAAAAGATAATGGGAATCAATTCCAAAAAAATATACACAAGTAATTGATCCCCATGATACAACAAAAAATCTAAACTAAAAACATAACTGAGAAAGAGTTGTGAATGAATGATGGTTTGTAATAATAGATAATTACAGAATTTAACATATACCATAAAGCTCCGTTCAGCTTTTTAGGATCGAGGTGTGTCTGGTCTCGTCTCGCAGGTGCATTTATTAGAGCCTCGTGAGTAAAACTTACAGCTGCTAGAAGAACCTGGTGAGGACTGAGTTGTAGCTCTAGTTGGCAGATCACAAGTTGAGGACCGAGCGGTAGCTCCAGGTGGCAGAGCACTAGTTGAGGACCGAGCAATAGCTCCAGATGGCACAACACCAGGTGATGTCCGAGGGGTAGCTCCAGGTGACACAAAACCAGGTGCTCTCAAAGGGGTAGCTCCAGATGGCACAAAATGAGTTGAGGTCCTAGTTGTAGCTCCAGGGGTGCGGGAAGAGGCTCTTGAAGAGCCTGTGGTCGGGTCGAAGAGGCCCCTTTTTTCTTCCCGGGTTGTTGTGACATATCTTCAAAAGAAGGAAAAACAGAAGCATCACATAAAACACAAGAAAAATTATATATATATATATAATGATAGAGTTTTCTTTCCAACGAAGGTATACACATCATTATGTTAGTGTCAAATAAAAAAAATCCATGTAATTTTTCTAATAATCATTATAGTTATTGACCATTAAGAGAATTAATGATAAAAGTCGAAAAAAATAACTATTAAGAAATATAACAATACAAATTCTTGAAATTATGTTTTAATTTTTTTTAGTTTTATAAACAATAGTTAATAGCAAAAATATACATAAAATGAGCAAAAAATAAATTAAAATTTATATTAACAATATTAAAAATTATAAAATATTAAATAATCAAAATTTATTAAAATAATCAAAATTTAGTGATGAAGTAAGTTTCAAAAGATATATAAAGCAAATTTTATATGAAATAATCATAGAAAACTTGATATTTCAACAAAGTATCTCTTTTGAAATTGTTTAACAGTCAAAAATATGTAACTGATAAGAAAATAGAATATAAGAAAATCAAACTTAGAATATAATTTTGATATATATTAAAAATAAGTTTGTAATTCTATTAGTTATATGAGAATGAATATAACTTAAAAATAATGTGTCTTTAATAACGAAGAAAAATGATTATGAAAATGTTGAAATATTATATTGTTTATTTTATAAATAAAAGTATTTTTAGTAATAGTTTAATATTTGAAATCTCGCGCAACGTGCGAGTACAAATCTAGTAGTTTAAAATATCTAACTAATTGGTTTTTAGAACAAAGAATTTATTACTAAAGATAAACAATTGAATTAAGCTAAATCTTGTGGAAATCAGTTGTTAAAAATCAATAATAGGCGTTTCTAAGCTTTTGACAATTTATTAACCCAATCCAGAATGTCCCAACTCTCTTTAAACCATCATCTCTCAACTAACCTGAAATAATTGTTGGTAAGCAAAGCTACACATCCCTGCACCAGCCCCAGACTAGTTACATCGGTCTTGGACTATAAGTGACAAGAACTACACCATATAAAAAACATAATCAACTTGAGGTGTTTCTAAAATTTTGACCAAATCCTAAACCAAGACACGAGAGTCACCCAGAAAGCCTCAACTCATTCACCTCCCTCTCCTTTAAAGCGTACACCTTCAAACTTCAACTAATAGAGATAAGGTATTTTCTGAGCTGAATAAACTACCAGAATTAGGCTAAGCTACAATGGTCCTGCAGTTTAAGTGACAAGAAATCATAACTACATGGCTCAAATCATAACAAATAAGAACTCAAATGAAGCCATGTTTGGGATCAAAGCTTATCGAAGCAAAATCCTGTAAAAAGAGGTGAAGTAAATTGAAAGAAATTAACGGATTACTGTTGGATGATTTTGCTTTACCTCCAAGTTGGATCTTTAGAGAAATTGAAAGAAATAGAACCACGTTGCCTTTGATTTGATCCAAAACCTAACATTCCACACATAAAGGAAACAGTGAATTAGAGAAATAGGGTTCAAGAGATATGCTAAAGAGAGAGAGATGATTTATACTGAGAGAGATGATTTATACTGAGAGAGACTACATACCAGTGAAATAAATAGACAGATAATGAGCTGTGTAAAAGAATGGTTCGAAACGAGAAACCCTAAAAATCTATAGAGGAATAAGCTTCAGGAAGTGAGCAATTTTCCTTCTTTAGTTGAGTGTTAAATAAATGGGCTTTATTTTTACGGGTTGACTAATTAAGTTATTGGGTTCAACTATATAAATTTAATAGAAGTTGTGTACTAATTTAATTTAACTTAATAAATTACTAGCTATATATGTTTAGTTACTTCAAAATCATTTAAATAACCAAATTTCAATTCTTTACAGGTTAAATATTTTGGTAAATTTTAATATTATAATGACATATTTTTAACACTAAGAAAATATAGTTAAACATGTATAACTTAATAATATTGGTATTTAGTAAATTTTATTAATTTATCGATATTATTAATTAATAGTTGTGTTATCTGGGTCAAAATATCAATTTAGTACTGAAGAAAATTATTATTTTGGCCTGATATTAATTTATCGAATATTAATTAATAGAGCTTTAATCACAATCAATACCTAATTTATGGGTAATAAAAAAAGATGATATATAAAAAGCAACAACATACATTCTTAACTAATTAGACTATTAATTCTTCAGAGTTGGAGTCAGAATTGAATCATAACACAACTTTTCAATATCATCTAATACATACTCGTCATTGGGAGCATTGACTAGTGTATCAACGTAATCTAAGTCGTCTTGGAGTGCAAGAACTTCAAATTGTATCATCCCATTAGGTGCCACCAAATGGTTATATGTACTGTCTTCTAAAGCTGTTTGAGCAACTTCTATTTTTTCACAAAGCGTTCAAGGTGTAACTTTAGTATAACTTCCGAGAGTACATTCGTATCTGTACCATGTAATAATTCGTGGCAATTCTGTTACATTCCTGGTACAATCTGCCAGAAACTTTGTAGAAATTATATTCGACATATGCCACGTAAACAGTTGTGGCTCCATCGTGGCAAAAGTACCACTGATAAGTTACAAACTCATTTTGTGGCTTTTTAGCCACGATTATTCCACGAAAAGCCACATATTATTATTATTTGGTTTTGTGGCTGTTTTGTGACATTGTCGTGGCAAATATATTGCAGCCATGAAAATGTTGTGGCATAACCGTGGCTATACGATTTATTTTTAGTAGTGATGGCAGTTTGATAACAACGCCACCCATAATGGTCGGTCCAATTTCTATTATCTCATGCATGACTCTAAGCGCATCAACCTAGCTCCTTAAACACATGTTCAAGTACACGAATTACAACATCGATTAACTAGGGATATGTTCTCCCGAGCCAACTTCTTTATTTCTATCCGTGATGCTGGTAAAACCATCGGCAATGAGAGCCAAGTTGTATTAATAGTTTACAAAGATGTGTTGAGTGAAGATCCGGTCCCAGAGGAGCTCCAGAGGGTCCTGGAGAAATACGCATCCATTCTCCTGGAGGAGATCCGGCACGGCTTACCCCTCTTCGAGGTATTGAGCATCGGATAGATTTTGTCCCAGGGGCCTCCTTGCCAAACTGTCCCGCCTACCATGTCAAACCCGGAGGAAGCCAAAGAACTTGAACAGCAAGTTGCTGACCTTATGGCCAAGGGATACGTCTGGGAGAGTTGCAGCCCTTGCGCTGTCCCGGGTCTATTGGTCCCTAAGAAGGATGGCAGCTGGCTGATGTGTGTGGATTGTCGGCCCATCAATAATATCATGGTAAAGTACCAGCATCATATCCCCCACCTAGACGACATTCTGGACAAGCTAAGTGGGGCATCAATCTTCTCAAAGGTGGATTTGAAGAGTGGATACCACCAGGTTAGAATGAGAGAAGGCGATGAGTGGAAGACCACTTTCAAAACCAAGAAAGGATTGTATTAATGAGTCAATATATCCTTCGGCCTGTCCAACGCCCCATCAACCTTCATGAGGCTGATGAACCATACCTTGCGTGCATACATGATATTAAGATTTTCACAAATCAAGGTTATCAATTACCCTAAATATGTACTAGCATAGAAGGGAATCAAACCAACTTGGAATCTAGTTTCAACACATTAAAAGTGCAAATCATGTCTTAATCTAAGTGAATATGTTTTTGGATTTTTTTAAACAGAGTTTAAAATGCTAGTAAATAAGAAAATAGTTAAAAACGGTTTTGATATCAAATTAACAAAGAAGGATCCTTGGAAATGTTATGTATGATCTAGACTAATCAATGCTAATCTAGTGGAGTCTTAATCTACTTCTTAAAACTAATCCAATGGTTTCAAGACAATAAACTTGACTAATCCACTCTCATGGTACTAATTACTTCACTAATCACCTTAAATTTTCATAACTCTTGTTAAACATTAATTGACTAATAAGCATTAATAACAGATCTTCTTAACCTCTTAACATCCTAAACATCAATTCTTATTGGTTAGGATTGAAAAGATCTTGAAAGATTTGGATCAAACATTTCATCAAACACCTTGTGGGTGTGAGAAATATTTAGGATCTACACCAACAATTTCTTGCTAATCTAGCATTAAACACAATCTAACAAACATGGATCTAATGATTACAAACCTAAACTCCACTAACCTAGCACTAATCAACCTAGATCTAACATCCCAAGATTCCTAAAATAGACTACTCACTCATTGATATGAAAACACAAATCATTGAATTTGATCTTTGCATAATCTTAAACATTAAGAGAATAGAATCAAGATAAAATGCAATCAAATTCTTCTTAATCTCCAAATATCAAAGATTCAAAACACTTGAGAATAAGAGTGCTAAAAATCTTTCAAAACAAAACATAAAACCTAGTAATTTAGGTTCATCTCCTATTTATACCAAGATAAACAACTTGTTTAACATCTAAACACCTATTGGTTAAAACTGATTTTTTCAATTGATGCATACAAAACTCAACGTCATTATTCTATCCCATCCAATTAAATGCATCATATTTTCTATCCTTTAAACTCTATTGTCATTCTCTTTTCAACCCCCATATCAATAGACTCTTTGTTCTTTTTTTTCAATCCTCACCCTCATGGTCAATGTCTTTTTCTTAGTCTCCTAGGAAAACCTTTTAGTTTAACTCTTAGCTCTTTCTATCCCTTTAAACTTTTCTTTCTTTTGCTCCATATACTTATAATTTTCTTTTTCTCTGTTTTAACTTATGGTAGCTATACTTTCCTTTTTCTTATATACTTAGGATTTAGAGCTTTTTGGTCTGTCACTTGGGTAAAATAGGGACTCTTTTGATATCAATGTTCAAGATTTTCTTTCTTTCTTTTCCAACACCCAAATCAACACCTATTCTAATCAATCAAGTCTTTCATTCTCCACCTGAAGCTAGACTTACCATTATTATTCTAAAACCAGAGCTAACCTATGATTTTACCGATACTCTCGAGCTTTGCATTCTTTCTTTTCCAATACCTATATCGACACCTATTATACCCATTCGAGTCTTTTATTTTCCACCTAGAGCTAGACTTACCATTGCTAGTCTAAAATGAGAGCTAACCTTTGTCGTTCCTGATACTCTCAAGTTTTTGCAAAATCATAGCATTATCAACAAAAGGCCTCACTCATAGAATATATAAAATTGTTTGAAAGAAATGGTCAAGATTAAAAGGTAGGGGAACCATTCTAAAGATGAGAATGGCAATTGGGGTTAGCAAATTGTGGTAGAATGGATAAGAAAACCCGAATGTGACCTTAGTCAATCATTAAAATGCATTTAAATCTACATAAGAAAGAAAATTAAATTCAAGTTAAGTTCATATTCATAGAGATGCTTCAAGAAACAAAGTGAGCTTTATCAAACTAGAAGGTGCATTTCGAATGGTGCAAAGGTCTAAGCATGGATTTTTCTTATCTCAAAGATGTTCAAGCAACAAATAACTATGACTAAGGGCAATGATCTTAACCCTAAGCATGAACTTCTACAAGCCAACCATCTCATATACAAATGAAACTTAAAATGCTTCTATAATAAATCTCACTATGCAAATGAAACTACAAAAATCTTTTTGTGTTTACAAATTTTTTTAATGTTTTGGATTTTTATGCAATAGATATATGCATAAGACCAAAATATGCAAAAAGAGAAAAATAAGAAAATAGAACACAAGATTAAAAGACATAAAACCCTCCCCCAAACTTGAATTACACCGTCTCGGTATAACAGAACTGAGAGAGAAGGTTAAAACAAAAAGCCAAAATAAAATGATATATACATTGAAAGAGAAAAGACCATACCTTGGCCCTGGTCGAGAATCTTAGGGTGTGGAATGAATGGAGTTGGAGAACTCCTAGGAGCGATTAAAGTAGTGGAATGAGCATTAGAGAAGCGTGTTCCACCTTTGAATGTGACAATGAGTTCCTCCTTCATCACATCTTCAAAGCCCTTTGAACCAGTTATCTTAAGTTTTGGTGTGAGGATCGCTTTAACCATAGAAAAGGGATTTGACATTCCCTTACACTTTACCTTGTACTGTAGCTCTCCATCAATGCATTTCCAAGGGTGAAAGGTCATAGTGAGAACCAATGGAGAGTGAAAAGAGGTGGTGAAATTTTAAAGAGATCTTAAGTGATCTTTAGAGTGTTTTTCTGCGGAAGATAAAGAGAGGAAGAAGAGAGAATATGAATGCTAAGAGAAGAGAAGGATCTTTTTTATTTCCTTAACGTGATCCTTTACAATGTATTTACACAAATATTTATAGACAAACATTAGGTCAACTACAAAGAGAATGAAAGGGACATGAATGGTTGGGATTGGAGTCTTGGGATGCTCCAAGACTGAAAGTGACAGCACCTTGTTCCTTAAAGCGCCCGTGACTCTTCCTTGTTATCTTCTCCTTCGTTTCTTCTTCCAACGGCTACAAGTCCTTGTCAAGACTTCTAATGCTTCTTTCTCTTAGTTACAAACCAACCACATATATAGTTAGGAGTCCAAGGATTTAGTTACTTTCACAAGATGTGCTTAGTTGCTTGTTCCACAAGCTCCACTTCTTCTTTTCAACAGGTGGGATGGTGGTGTTTGTTCATTACCATCTTTTTCTTTTCAAGATTCTGGTCTCCTTCAACTTCTTGACTTTATCACTTTCATCACAACCATAAAACAACGAGAATAAACACTTTCCATCCAAAATTTGCTCATCAAGAACTAAAGTTTCAGTCACAACCTTAATCTCATTCTTCCATTCTAACTCTTCATTGGTGATTGTACCACAAAATTTGGTAGAGGAAGGCTTGATTGGATAAATAATGTATGATTCACATTGATTAGAGTCACTCACTTGGTTGAGAAGTTAACGCTTGCTCTTGTGGAATTGAGAAATGGAGTTCCAAGAATGAGTGGAAGCGTATCCGGTTTTCCTCTATCTACTACCATAAAGTCTGTTGGGATTAAACAATCTCCAACTTTAAATTGATAGTCTTCAATCAAACCAAGTGGAGGTTTTGAAGAGGCATTAGCATAAGTGATCGAAGAGGAGTACTCCTTCATTTCTTTGATACATATACTCTTCATTATCTCAAGCGACATAACATTCACACTAGCACCTGAATCACACAAGGCATTCTCAAATTTCAAATTTCTAAGGGAGCAAGATATGAAGAATGTACGAGGATTCTCAAGTTTGGGAAGACACTTGGACTCAACCAATGTGAAAGTTTGAGGCTTGAGCATTTCCATAACTTTTTCTACTTTTGCCATGTTGGCTAAGATAGCTTCAATAAAATTTACATGAAGAGGAACTTGAATCAAACTACTCATGTGAGGCAAAAGGACTCCAATTGTGCTCATTTTAGCTTTGAAGGTTGAGAAGACCTTCTTTTTAGGTTTGGTGAGCATTCTTCCGGGGAATGGGATTGGTGGTTCATAAGGAGAAAGCTCATCCTTTGGTGCATCTTCCTTTTCAGCTCTCATGGGAACCTTAACTTCTTCCCTAGTAATCACCTCTACCTTTGCTTCACTTTGACTGACCACACCAACATCATCCACTCCATATAGAAGTCTAGTGATTTCCTCAACATCCCTTTTACGATCATTATCATCACTTGTGAGAATAACATTGCAAAATTCCTTGGGATTTGTTTCAGTTTTACCTGAAAGTGAGTTCATTGGCCTCTTGGATGATAATGAAACTTGAGCAACTCGATTATCAAGGCTCTTTACATGGGAATCCAAGTGTTCAAACTTATTATTCAATTCATTGTTGGCTACTTGCATCCCATACATTCTCTTGTTAATCACAAAAGTGCATTTGGTTTGCACTTCTACGATTTGTTTGAGGAGCAGAGTATTGGATCTTCTTTGAGGGTTTGGGAAAGTTGAAGGGGTTGGTTAGTGTCTGGTATAAAGGTTTGGTGTTGGTTGTATTGAGGTTAAGGTTGGTAATTTGGGTTTGGTATGAAGGTTTGATTGGGTTGGAAAGTTTGACTTTGGCTTGAGTATTGTGGTTTTGTTTGAAAGTTTTGATTGTGTTGGAAGATTTAGTTTGGTTGTAAAGCTTGGTTTGGTAGTTTGGGATAGGTTTGTTCTTGTGGGTTTTGAATATTGGGGTTGCAGTATGAGAGGTTTGGATTGTTTCGGTAGTTTGGGTTAAAGCCTTTGTTTTGAAATCCTCCTTGTTTGCCCACATAATTAACTTCCTCTTGTTTCTCTCCATTATCCTCAACATAAATCTATGCTCAGTATATATTTGTTGATACCCTTGTTGTCCATTATTAAACTCTGCCACATAGTTAATCGGTTTTCGAGTGAGAAGGAAAGCTTTACTCATCTTGTCAACTCTATCATTGATGACCTTGAAGCTATCTTTAATGCTCTGATCTGTTTCACTAGTGTCTCTCAATTCTCTGTCATAGTCACTTCCATAACAAGCATCACTTTGAGCGAGATTTTCAATCAATAACTCTCTCTGTTCCACATTCAAGTTGTCAAAACTTCCATAACTTGCTGTGTATAAGGCGTGACGATACTTCTCAAGTATGCCTCTGTAGAAGATGCCAAGCAACTTTTCCCTAGAGATACCATGATGAGGGCAACTCCTAGTGTAACCCTTTAACCTTTCCCATGCTTAATATAAGTTCTCTTGGTAACCTTGTTTGAAACTAGCAATGTCGTTTCGAGCCTTTGCTGTCTTTTGCTTTGGGAAGAACGTATTAAAAAATTTCTTCTTACACATATCTCAAGTCGATACCAAACCTGAACCAATGTTCCTCTCCCATTAAGAGGCCTTGTTCCCTAAGGAGAAAGAGAAAAGTATCATCTTTATGGATTCTTCGGGGACTCTCAAATTGATCCAAGTGATCAAGAGGATCTTCCAAGGACAATGGTTCTGAACCATGCTGATCAAGCTTGACTTTATCTTAAAGTTATTGGCAGAAATGGAAGGTGTTGGAATTACTGTAGCTTGAGCTCTAATGTTTGGTGCATCGAATGCTCCAATGGGTCGAAGGACTACTTGTCCTTTCTGAGGAACCCACAGAAATCCCGGAGGAAATTATTTGTTATTCATCCCTAAACGATGTAAGTGTTGTAACCACTCTCTTGTACTCTTCTACCTTCTCTTTCTACCCGGCGAATATCCTCAACATAATCAACCAAGTTTTGTGGACCGTGACTTCTAAGGTTCATGCACCTACAAGAGAGAGAGAGTTCAAAGTGGAAACAAGAGATGTTAAGTAGTAAATGCAAGAAAGAAAACTTAGAGTCAAAACACTATTAACTCCTAATCGTTTTAACAAGTTCCAAGTGGCAACGGCGCCAAATTTATATTAAGATTTTTGCAATCTAGGTTCTCTTCCTAAGTGTTTTGAATCTTTGATCTTTTGAGATAAAGAAAGACCCTTGGGAATGTTATGGATGATCTAGACTAATCAATGCTAAGCTAGTGGAGTCTAAATCTATTTCTTAAAGCTAATCCAATGGTTCCAATCCACTAAACTTGACAAACTCACTCTCATGGTACTAATCACTTCACTAATTACCTTAAATGTTAATAACTCTCGTTAAACATTAATTGACTAATGAGAATTATTAACAGATCTTCTTAACCTCTAAACATCCTAAACATCAATTCTCATTGGCTAGGATTGAAAAGATCTTGAAAAATTTGGCTCAAGCATTTCATAAAATACCTTGTGGGAATGAGAAATGCTTAGAATCTAAACCAACAATCTCTTGCTAATCTAGCATCAAACACAACCTAACAAGTATGGATCTAATGATAACAAACCTAAACTCCACTAACCTAGCACTAATAAACCTAGATCTAACATCCCAATATTCCTAAAATAGACTACTCACTCATTGATATGAAAACACAAATCATTGGGTTTAATCTTTGCATAATCCTAAACATTAAGAGAATAGAATCAAGACAAAATGCATTCAAATCCTTCTTAATCTCCAAAGATCAAAAATTCAAAATACTTGAGAATAAGAATGGCTAAAAATCCTTCAAAACAAAACATAAAACCTAGAAATTTAGGTTCATCTCCTATTTATACCAAGATAAACAACTTGGTTTAACATCTAAATTCGGATTGGTAAAACTGAGTTTTTCAAATAGAACACCGGTCCAGCGGCCATCCTAGGCCGTCACCCTTGACCTCTGACCTCCAGCGGTGTGCCTTGGCTGCTGCTTGACGTCATGCAATCTCCCAGTGCTCCTTCCCCAGAACCGTGTCAGCTTAGGTAGACCGCTTGAGGTAAAATTAACTTATCTCTCTAACCAAATACCAAAATCACTTGAACTCACCTTTATTGGAACGCCAATGCAACTTTCTACAACTTTTATGAAGCACTCTGTGTAGAAATTTAAGTTAGGAGATGATAGAGAATGAAGGAGAATGGAGGAGAATGGCGAGATAAGAGAGAAAGAGAGTTTCTGAAATTTCTTGTGTTCTTATTCTCTTATTTTTTTCTCTACATTTACAAGAGGTTTACATGAGTTTATATAGACTTTTTACATAAGAGAAGAAGAAAGGAGAATCATATACCAAGAGAGGCGTGCAAGGAAGGAGAAGCATGGGAGATGAGAAGCCAAACTACTCCAACAGTGTCTCAACAGTCACCAGCGCCCATACTTCACCCATGCTGTGCCCATACCTTCACCCATACCTTCTTGCTTCCTAGTTAGATTGTTTAATTGATATCCAATAGCTTCCTTTTCCTTCTAGTTCTTCTTTAACTAGTTTCCTTTTCCCTCCTTTCTTTGAGTTTGAATTCTTTTTGATTATTCTATCACTTGAAAGAACATCTATCTCAACACTTCCCCTCAAGATTGGTCGGTGAAGGTCCTTTAGACCGATCTTGCTATGGATGCGATCACAAGTGACATATGAGGTTGCTTTGGTGAAGATATCAGCTAGTTGGTTCTCACTTGTTACAAAGGCAGGTTTAATGATTCCTTCTTGAATCTTTCCCCTCACAAAGTGAGAATCCACCTCTATATGCTTAGTCCTTTCATGGAATACCGGATTGGATGCTATATGTATTGCAGCTTGATTATCACAATACAACAACATTTCTTCAGCTTCATGTATTCCAAGATCCTCTAGGAATGCCTTTACCCAAATAAGCTCTTTTGTTACTTCCTTCATAGCCCCATACTCGGCTTCAACACTAGATAAGGCTATGACCTTCTGCTTTTTACTCCTCCAAGTCACTAGATTGCCTCCTAGAAAGGTACAAAAGCCGGATGTGGACTTCCTATCTTTCTTATCTCCGGCCCAATCTGCATCGCAATATCCTTGAACCTTTGTGTTTCCATTAGCCTTCATCCATATGCCTTTTCCGGGGTTGTTTTTAGATATCTTAGCAGCCTCTCAATCATGTTCCAATGCTGTGTGGTTGACTTTTGCATATGTTGGCTTACACGGTTTACTGCAAAGAAAATTGTTGATTTTAGAAGTTTAGGGAGAGATAAGGATGAAGATAAGAGAATTGGCGTAATATGAGAGAGAGAGATTGCTGAATTTTTCTTCTTATTCACACTCATTCAACCAATACAATGCACAAGTATATATAGACTTTACAAGCATAAGCTAAGGAAAAAATATCTAAGGAAGAGGAAGAGAAGAGGCGTGATGATGGAGTGGTTGAGCTGCTCCAACAGTGCAGCTGCGCCCATGCTGTTCCCATGCTGTGCCCATACCTTCTCCCTGCAGCGCCCATGCCTCCTTTGCTTCCTCACTTGGTTTAGTTAGCTTGTCTAGTTGATATCCAACAGCTTCCTTTTCTTCTAGTTCCTTATAAACTAGCTCTCCTTCTAGTTCCTTCACAACTAGTTCTTTCCTTTTCCCTCCTTTTCTTGAGTTTGAATTCTTCTTCTTGAGATCACATATTTCAACACTCCCCCTCAAGATTGGTCGGTGAATATCCTTTAGACCGATCTTGCCATATATGTGATCCCCAATGATCGAGGATGTTGCCTTGGTGAAGATATCCGCTAGCTGTTCCCCACTTGCTACGAATGCGGGTTTGATGATTCCTTCTTGAATCTTTCCCCTCACAAAGTGACAATCCACTTCTATATGCTTGGTCCTTTCATGGAATACCGGATTGGATGCTATATGTATTGCAGCTTGATTATCACAATACAACAGCATCTCCTCAGCCTCAAGTATCCCAAGATCTTCTAGGAATGCCGTCACCCATATCAATTCTTTTGTCACCTCCTTCATAGCCCTATACTCGGCTTCAGCACTTGATAAGGCTATAACTTTCTGCTTCTTACTTCTCCAAGTGACTAGATTACCTCCCACAAAGGTACAAAAACCGGATGTGGACTTTCTATCTTGCTTATCTCCAGCCCAATCCGCATCACAATATCCTTGAACCTTTGTGTTTCCATTAGCCTTCATCCATATGCCTTTTCAAGGGCTGTTTTTTAAGTACCTTAGCAGCCTCTCAATCATGTTCCAATGCTGCATAGTTGGTTTTTGCATATGTTGACTCACACGGTTCACTGCAAAGCAAATATCCGGCCTTGTAATAGTAAGATAGATGAGCTTGCCCACCATCCTCTGGTATCTTTTAATATTCTCCAATGGCTCCCCCTCAGGACTATCTTGGTAGCCTTCTTCTATTGGAGTTTTGGCCGGTTTGGATCCTAACTTCCCGGTTTCTTCCAAGAGATCCAGCACATATTTCCTTTGGGAGATGAACATCCCATCTTCAAACCGTGTCATTTCAATCCCTAGGAAGTATTTAAGCTCTCCTAGATCCTTTATATCAAAAGCAACCTTCAAGAGTTCCTTGATTCGATCTACTCCATCTTTGTCACTTCCTGTGATGATTAGATCATCAACATAGATCAAGACCACCACTACTCCTCCTTTACTTTTCCTTGTGAAAAGTGTATGATCAGCTTCCGATCTTATGAACTCCTTCTCCAAAAGACAAGCACTTAGCCTTTGGTACCATGCCCTTGGAGATTGCTTTAGCCCATAGATTGCTTTCTTCAATCTACAAACTTTGTTGCCTTCCCTATGATATCCTTGGGGTGGATCCATATACACTTCCTCTTCCAAATCCCCTTGCAAGAAGGCGTTCTTGACATCCATCTGCCATAGATCCCACTTCAAGTTCACTGCCACCGAGATTAGGATTCTGATGGAATGGAGCTTAGCAACCGGAGCAAATGTCTCGGTATAATCCTCCCCATAGATTTGAGTATACCCTTTTGCTACCAACCTTGCCTTGTATCTTTCTATCCTCCCATCACTTGTGTATTTGATTGTATACACCCATCTACACCCAACTGGCTTCTTATCCCTTGGTAGATCGGTTAAGTACCAAGTATGATTCCTTTCCATGGACTTCATTTCCTCTTCCATGGCTTTTACCCATACTCCACTCTCACACGCTTCTTCATATGAGTTAGGTATGGATTCCTTGCTGATTTTTCCAAGAAAAGCTTCATGCTCCATAGGTAAGGATGCCAACGAGCAAAAATGCTCAATGGGATATGTAACAGTGCTAGTTTGAGTGTTATCTCCCCCTTGTGATAAGAGAGTGCTGTCGCCAATAGGATCGAGATCTAAGCTCGCCGTATGCTCAGGGCATTCTCTTATCACACAAGGAAGATTACTCGCACTAGACTCTCCTTGGAGCATGGCAAAGTTGTTGTAGCCATAGTAAACACGTTGTCGCCTCTGTCTTGTACTTCGTCTTAGAGGTACTGTTGGCTCAGGTTCTTCTTTGACAATGTCAATGCTTTCTACACCTGGATTAGGTTCACTTTCCTCATCCGTGGCTTCATGATCTGAGGTTGGGTCATTCTCCTCATGTACATCATCCCTTGTTCTTGAATCTTCAAAGAACGGTATCCACTCCATAAATGGTGAGCTCATACCTTGAGGGGTATCATGATTCTTAGCTCCATAGAAGCTCTCCTTTTCATTGAACCTCACCTCTCTTGATACATAGACTCGTCTTGTCTCCGGATTGTAGACCTTGTATCCTTTTTGTGTTGGTGAATATCCAATGAATACACACTTCATGCTTCTAGGTTCAAGCTTATTTCTTTGACCTTCTGGTGTGAACATAAAGCAGCTACATCCAAAGGTTTTGAGATGATGTAGGCTTGGTTTCTTGTTGTACAATGCCTCAAATGGTGACTTATTATCCAGGTTCTTGGTTGGAAGACGGTTGATCAAGTAGTTTGAAGTCATCACGGCATCTCCCCAATGAAGTTTAGGTACTCCCTTGGCAATCATGATGGTCCTTGCTACCTCCATTAGGTGTCTATTTTTTCTTTCAGCTACTCCGTTTTGCTGTGGAGTATAGGCGCAAGATGTTTGATGGATGGTGCCAAGGTTGTTGAGTAATTCCTTGAACCGCTTGCTTATATACTCTCCTCCATTATCACTTCTTAAGATCTTGATTGTTGTTTTGAATTGTGTAGACACATAGTTGATGAAGTTGGTGAATGCTTCATAAACTTGATCTTTGGTATGTAGAAGAGTAATCCATGTGTATTTTGAGTAGTCATCTATGAATGAAACAAAATACTTATATTGATCTCTTGAATTACAAGGAGCGGTCCATACATCCGAGTGTACAATGCCAAAAGCTTCATCACAAAATGTAGATGAAGTAGGAAACACTTGTCTACAATGTTTCCCTAGTACACATGCTTCACATACTACTTCTTCTTGAATGAGATTGGGTAAGGCCACTTTGAGAACTGCAGAGCTTGGATGTCCCAACCTTTCATGCCATAGTGGACTATCTCCAATCTCCTTCCTACTAGATACTTCTACATCCGCCTTCATTCCAAGCGCTTTCACATCCGCTTGTTTATTTGTGTGCAAAAGATATACTCCATCCTCTACCTTCCCTTCTCTGAGCACTTTGTTTGTTTTAGGGTCCTGAAACTTAACAAAGTCAGTCCCAAACAATACCACACAATCCAAATCCTTGGTAGCTTTATGAACGGATAGAAGATTAGATGAGAAACTAGGTATGTATAAGGCTTTTGTTCCTTTTTTGAAAAGTTCTAATTCCCCTATCCCTTCAATCGGAACTGAACTCCCATTTGCCACTTGCACATTCCCATGATAAGGCTCAAGATTTTTAAGCATGTCTTGATCCTTAATCATGTGATGAGAAGCCCCTGAATCCACAATCACTTTGTCCTTTTTTATGGAGCTTTTAGAACCGAGGAAGCCCTTACCAGATTCAGTGAGCTTGGCTAGGCTCTTGATGAGGGCTTCGAATTCGGACCTCTTGACCGTATCCTCAACTGGTTGTGCCACACCCATGAAGGCTCTAGGTCCACTTCCATCCTCCTTTAGCCTCTTAGGCCTCAAGTGTGGATGAAGGGTCCAACACTTCTCCTTAGTGTGTCCCTTCATTTTACAATGCTCACATTCCAACACCCTCTTGTCGAATGTAAGATTCTTCCTTGCAAGATGTGCAGCCTCGCTTGGTGCACGAAATAGGTCTCTTGACCCTTCCTCTCTTTGAATCATGCCACATACTTCCGCTAGACTTGGCAGCTTCTCAAATCTAAGTATGTGCTTGATAAGATCTTTGTAGGATGCGTTGAGCGCCAAGAGAAGCCCAAACACTTGATCTTGGTCACGCCTTTCTCCTAACTCCTTGGGGTCCATAGTTTGTGGCCTCAAGATCTCCAGTTCGGCCCACAAGCTTCTATACTCCCCAAACATTTCCTTGAATGGCTTCTCTCCTTGTTGAAGCTCATTCAACGCCCTCTTCACCTCAAATATCCTTGATATATTTGAGATGTTTCCATATACTCCCTTGAGTATATCCCACAACTCCTTGGCGGTATCCGCATATGAGTAGGCCGCCAGGATAGATGGCTCTAGTGAGCTTTGAAGAAGTGAAAGAGTGAACTGCTCTTCTTGCTCTTCCTTGTCATTGTATGGTTCGGCTTCTTCCTTAGGTTCAATGAACTTCCAAAGTCCTCTACCTCTTAGAATGGTCTTAGTAGTTTTTGCCCAAAGAAGGTAGTTATCTCCTTTAAGAACAACAGAAATCGCTACTCTATTCACCTCCATTCTCTTGTAGTAATACACAATCCCAGCTCTTTCACAACTTGAAGATCAACCGATCTCAAGGATATTAATCTCAGAGTGAATAGAACTTGGTAAGATGTATTGCTATAGATTAGAAGGTTTTGAAGATAGCTTAAACGTGTTGAAATTAAGAGTATGGAGGCTTAGGGATTGTTGAGAGAGTGATAGTTGTGGCATGAGAATGATAAGGAGTTTGAGGTTAGGATACTTGGAGAATGTTTAGGATGAAGATGGTGGCGTGAGTATTGATGTAATGAGGGATTATTGTTTGAGAATGATGATAAGAATGATGATGAGAATGAGAATGATAATGGTTGATGAAATAAGATGAACTAAGGAGAAGCATGGCGCCAGAGAGCTAAGGCTCCACCGGCGCCTTTAGGGAGATAATCAAAGCTTCCTTTTACTCTTTTAATCTTCTTATTCTCTTATTCACAACTCTTTACATCACATTACATGTATATTTATAGAGTTTTTACATAGAGAAGAAGAGAAGAGGCGTGAAGAAGGAAGGAGAGAAGAGAGGAGTTTGCATGAAGAAGAGAGGAGGGAAGGGAGCAGCTCACTGTTTGACTCCTGTTCAAGCTGCGCCCATACCCTGCTGCTGACGCCTCCATGCTTGTGCCCATGCCCTGGTTCTGGCGCCCCATGCTCTCCTTTGCTTCCTCTTTTCCACTTAGTTAGTCTTCTAGTTAGTATGTAACAGCTTCCTTTCTTCTAGTTACATCCTAACCAAGACTTCTTCTAGTTCCTTGTGAACTAGGTTTCCTTTCCCTCCTTCTCTTAGATTTGAATTCTTCTATCATAGAGATCACATATTTCAACACTCCCCCTCAAGATTGGTCGGTAGGTGTCCTTAAGGCCAATCTTGCCATGTACGTGATCCTCATTGATAGAAGATGATGCCATGATAACGATATCCGCTAGCTGATCCTTGCTTTCTCCAAAGACGGTTTTGATGACTCCTAACCTCAATGAGACCACGGCTTCCTCTCCTATGGCCTTCACTCTTTCTTGCGGATTAGGCTTTGTCTTCTCTAAGCTTCACTCGGATCATGTCTCCTCGGGATTCTTGTCTCAAACTTAATCTTGACTTCAAGCTCCTCGGATGACATCTTCTAGCTCACGGAATACTCACATTGTCATTGGCTTCCTCTTGATGACTCTTGGGAGTATACTCTATCCGTTAGACGCCACTTCCCGCTGCTTCTCGGATCACCACACC
This sequence comes from Nasturtium officinale, assembly GCA_963854855.1. Taxonomy (NCBI): domain Eukaryota; kingdom Viridiplantae; phylum Streptophyta; class Magnoliopsida; order Brassicales; family Brassicaceae; genus Nasturtium; species Nasturtium officinale. The sequence goes on along the minus strand of OY978499.1, from coordinate 3,360,842 downwards.
TAATAAGGTCTGAAAGGTGGTTTCTCCTTCGGTTTTCTTACAACATCATCCATAGCTACTCGTATGTGTCTCCCGGCTTTCTCTCGCCATCGTCTCCTCATACGGTGCTTGGAGTGCCTTGTTGCCTTGTTTACCGTTCCACAGCCTCCTAGGTGAACGCCTCTTGGTCTGAGCTTCACACTCCATCTATCAAGATCAATCTTGGCTTCAACCCTTCATAGATTTGATCTTGATTCTTCAAAGAGCCATCCGCTCTAATCCCACTTATCATAAGACTCTCCCGGCTTCCTCTCGAAATGCCGCACCTATCCATGGTACAATGTGATAGTCCTCTTCTTCTTGGACCATCACCTAACTTGGTGCTTTAACGGTCTTCTTCAACACTCCCCCTCAAGCTTGGTTCGAGTATGGGAAGAACCAAACTTGACAAGGAAGACCGTTGCATAATTTGGAGCTCACCGCTTCTTCAACACTTCCCTTCAAGACTAGCCCGTTGCCAAGGGACCACTCTTGCAAAGGAAAGAGCACTAAGCTTGATTATGCCAATGATGCCGCCTCCTCTTGGACTATCTATCCCACTTGGCAATTAGGACAAGCTTTCGTCTGCTAGCCATTTTGGATTAGGCCACAAAGGACATCATCTACCTCCACATAACACCACCATGAATAGCTTGCTTGAGCCTATACACACTTCTTCTTGTAGATTGCTCCGCTTGGATCGCCACATGGTTGAGTATGATCACCACTCTCTCAATACCTCCTGGATCAAGTGATTTGGCCTCAAGAGAGGATGAAGACCGTGGAATAATATGACCCTCCATAAGCACCCTTTAATCAATACCTTGGAGCAACTACTTCTTGGACCATATGAATCTTCCGCTTATTGGAAGACTCACCAAAGAATTATAGCATAAGCCTTGTGCTTCATCTCCGTCTACTGCAAGTCTTCTACGTGAACTCCTCTTGTCACGTCCCTTCCGCAAGTCTCTTCCGGGTTGAAGACGTGAACTTCTCTTGTCACTTCTCTTCCGTAAGTCTCTTCCGGGATGCAACCTTCTTCAGCTTCCTATCTCTTAGGTAAGCTTCTCCTTTTCAACTCCAAGTTTTACTATGAGCTGTCTCATATTTTTCTTGAAGTCTCACGTGAACTAGGTTTTTCTTTGGCTGTTTGTGCAGCCGGTTAAATGCTTCCATTCATTCTGAGGCAAGCTCCTCTTCTTTCTTGCTGAATGTCTTCATTTGATCACCAGCCACTTTACTTCCTGTTCAATGATTTGTTTTCACTTGGAGCTTGCTTGGATCACCACTTAAGGTCACCACCCAGCCTTCTCTTCTTCTTAACCATCACGCCAAAAACACTCTTCATCTCCTAGATGCCTTATTTCCCACGCCATACATGCCAAAGACCATCATGCCATGACAAGCTTCTTCATGGATGAATGATTCTAAAAATCCTCTGGATCTTGTTTCCAAAGAGGATCACCGAGGGATTGATGTTGATACAACCCCTTTTCAAAGTTTTGTATGTGGATCTAGACTCCACACACAAGAAACACAAAGAAAGATATTTACTCTCTCACACACACCCTATTAAAAACGCATGGGAGGAACAAATTACCCCAGAAAATCTCTCTCTCATGTGTTTAACAAAAGAAAAATGAGTTCCTCAAGGCAAGGAGCCAAGGAGAGCCCAACGAAATCTCCCTCAATTTGTCATCATTTTCTAGTAACAATACACACCCTTAGTCCTTTCACAACTTGAAGATCTTATGATCTCAAGGATATTAATCTCAGAGTGAATAGAACTAAGAAAGTGTATGGTTATAGATTAGAAGACTTTGTAGAGAGCTAGAAGAATAACAAGAGATTAGGCGCTAGATCACTCAACTTGCTCTGATACCATGTTGAAATTAAGAGTATGGAGGCTTAGGGATTGTTGAGAGAGTGATAGTTGTGGCATGAGAATGATAAGGAGTTTGAGGTTAGGATACTTGGAGAATGTTTAGGATGAAGATGGTGGCGTGAGTATTGATGTAATGAGGGATTATTGTTTGAGAATGATGATAAGAATGATGATGAGAATGAGAATGATAATGGTTGATGAAATAAGATGAACTAAGGAGAAGCATGGCGCCGGAGAGCTAAGGCTCCACCGGCGCCTTTAGGGAGATAATCAAAGCTTCATTTTACTCTTTTAATCTTCTTATTCTCTTATTCACAACTCTTTACATCACATTACATGTATATTTATAGAGTTTTTACATAGAGAAGAAGAGAAGAGGCGTGAAGAAGGAAGGAGAGAAGAGAGGAGTTTGCATGAAGAAGAGAGGAGGGAAGGGAGCAGCTCACTGTTTGACTCCTGTTCAAGCTGCGCCCATACCCTGCTGCTGACGCCTCCATGCTTGTGCCCATGCCCTGGTTCTGGCGCCCCATGCTCTCCTTTGCTTCCTCTTTTCCACTTAGTTAGTCTTCTAGTTAGTATGTAACAGCTTCCTTTCTTCTAGTTACATCCTAACCAAGACTTCTTCTAGTTCCTTGTGAACTAGGTTTCCTTTCCCTCCTTCTCTTAGATTTGAATTCTTCTATCATAGAGATCACATATTTCAACAAAACGGACTATTAAGAGAGGTTAAGCGGTTGGATAAAGAACCCGCTCTGATACCATGTTGATTTTAGAAGTTTAGGGAGAGATAAGGATGAAGATAAGAGAATTGGCGTAATATGAGAGAGAGAGATTGCTGAATTTTTCTTCTTATTCACACTCATTCAACCAATACAATGCACAAGTATATATAGACTTTACAAGCATAAGCTAAGGAAAAAATATCTAAGGAAGAGGAAGAGAAGAGGCGTGATGATGGAGTGGTTGAGCTGCTCCAACAGTGCAGCTGCGCCCATGCTGTTCCCATGCTGTGCCCATACCTTCTCCCTGCAGCGCCCATGCCTCCTTTGCTTCCTCACTTGGTTTAGTTAGCTTGTCTAGTTGATATCCAACAGCTTCCTTTTCTTCTAGTTCCTTATAAACTAGCTCTCCTTCTAGTTCCTTCACAACTAGTTCTTTCCTTTTCCCTCCTTTTCTTGAGTTTGAATTCTTCTTCTTGAGATCACATATTTCAACACAAATGTCCGGCCTTGTGATAGTAAGATAGATGAGTTTGCCCACCATCCTTTGATATCTCTTAATGTTTTCCAAAGGCTTCCCCTCAGGACTATCTTGATAGCCTTCTTCTATTGGAGTTTTAGCTGGTTTGGATCCTAGCTTCCCGGTTTCCTCCAAGAGATCAAGCACATATTTCCTTTGAGAGATGAACATTTCATCTTCAAACCGTGTCATCTCAATTCCTAGGAAGTACTTAAGCTCCCCCAAGTCTTTTATATCAAAGGCGTCCTTCAAGATTTTTTTGGTTTGATCAACCCCTTCTTTGTCACTCCCTGTGATAATTAGATCATCAATATATATTAGGACTGCAATCATTCCTCCTTCACTCTGTTTTGTAAACAAAGTATGA